>BSBM01000729.1:5430000-6030000 GCA_027924585.1 Larix kaempferi | reverse complement strand
CAACATTTGGAATATTTTTGAAGAATGTCCTTTATAGATGGTCCTTCCAGGTACTCCCCATTGTGAATATACAAATGTTAAAGGTAATGGAACAATGCCATACAATTTCGTAAAGTGGCAAGCTAGAACTAAATTTTTTGAAAGAAATTCAAGATTGGTACCTTACATGCTTGGAATTGATCAGGGTGCATTCATTTAAAAAATTGTGACTGAACATTGTTGCTCAAATATTTGTATGTCAAAAATTTCACTTCAATTGATAGTTGAATGTGTGAATAAATTCAGAGGATGAATGGAAATTCAAGACGACAGTATGTTATAAATTGTATGGGATCAAATGCTCCTGTGGCCAAAGAAGGAGATGACAGAAAAAGAAGCATGTTTACAATGAGATTAGAAACAATAGACGTCTTTCAAAATGCATGGTATAAATGCCATGGGATAAAAAGGATCACTTTCTGTAATTATAAAAGTATATTCTTGAATGGTGATGTGAGCATTGTGCATGTTAACACTGGCTTGGAAAAATCTAGGGAGAACACTATTGCACTGGTAGCTACTATTAATAAAATTGTAGAAGAGAATTCAGACAAATATCCACATCTTACACGATTAATCAGTGAAGATGGAAAAAGGAAAACCTTGCCATCTAATATGTCCCATGGTTTTCTACGAAAAATGGATAATGATGAAATCGAAAGTATTGGTTTGCCTCCAGTATCACAATCATTTTTTAGCAAGGTGATGAGAGAATATTTTCGAGATGTTAAAATTTATAAATCAAACTCCTTTGCAAGGTGTAATGAGTGCATTACAATACAGGATAAGATTAAGGGGGCCACTGATCCAGCTAAGGTGGAAAGGCTGCGAGGAAATCAAGAAACTCATAATAAATATATCTCAAGTTGTCGCCAAGTATATTATTCTCACATATTAGCTTCACCAAAAAATCCAAAGACTTTTCTGAGTATTGTTCATGACAAAATGTATAAGTCAAAGACTTTCATTCCAAGGATGGGTAAGAAGGAAAAATCTTTTAGTAATATTATGAATCTTCTCATATCATTGATTGGAATTTTGACTCATGGGCACAAGATCGGGGGTTTTGGACATTTCAGCCTCTCATTTTTAGAGATGGGATCAAATTTCAATGTGACATCCCTGGCTAAATGCTTGAAGTGTCTTGAAGAACCAATGGTTGATAAATATGATTATTTGCTCCACAAAGGCGGAACATCTAAGCACCAATTGCATGATGCTCTATTGCAATCAGAGTCATATGAAAAGTGTTTGATATACAGACAAGATGTCATGCAAGATGATGTATTGTGTGTTGATGGTACTAGTCAATGCATGCCAAATAGAAAAATACCACCCATATTATTGTTGCAAATGGATAATTGTTCAGGCAATAACAAAAACCACTTTGTATTTGCATTTTTATTTCTTTTAACAGCACGAAGAGTGTTCGAGATAGTTGATGTTGGATTTCTCCTGGTCGGACACACCCATGAAGACATAGATGGAACTTATGGCAAGTTATCAGTAAAGCTAATGCGCAAGGATATATTTTCACTCTCGAAAATTATGGATACGTATAGGACATGTGAATATTAAAATTTATATGTCCCTTATCTAATTGATGAAATTTACAATTTTAAGAGTTTTGTGAAGCCCCACCTTTTGGATGGAAATGCCAAGATCATCGGTATAAAAAAATACCAATTTTTTAAATTTCAGCTCATAAATGACATTCCAGTCATGGAATGGAGGGCATCACTTCAAGATGAATCTTGGTCGTCTCCTATTCATCTCTAGCGGCCATTGCTAGACGGTAGCGCAAACTTGCCAGTGGGACAACCTAGGTTATTAAATTTACAATAAAAATAGCCTTCGAACATTGAGGAAATAAAAAAAGGAATAGAAACATATATTTCACTCTGGAATCGAGGGATTGAGAAGGGAGGTGAATAATTTTGGCGTCCCAAGTTAAATTATTGGGAGGCTGTATATAAAGCTTTGGACAGTCCCTTCGAGAGTGTTGATCAGTCATCAACTAACTTTTGGCCATCGACAAGCCATGATATTCATAGTAGTGAACCTACAAGATCTGAACATGAAAATATGGATTCATATTTGAAGGAAAATGTTCCTTCTTTGTAGGATTTCTATGTTGGACCAGTATGCAACAAGCCTAGAGATGAATTCATTCCAAGAGTGGATGTTGTAAAGGGCCAAATGGTCATTGTGCAATCAACAGAGCCAAATTGTGCAATCTAGTTGGGAAGGGCGATTGGTAATATTTATCAGGATTTAGATGCTAGTATTGTTGGGTCTTACAAAGTAGAGGTGCGATGGTGGAAGCCAACAAGAGCATCGAAGGATCTGAAGATCTTGTACAAAAACTACTTAGATAGAAATAAACAATGGGTTGTTGGTGCAGAAGAAAATATGATGATCGATGTAAATAGCATCATATGGGCATGGTCACCAAGGCAAGTATGCACAGGAGAAAAAATTAGAATAAACCAGAAGAGCCTTGCAGCAGCTAAGGCACAACGAGAACATATGGGGCATAGTTTTCAGAGTGGGATGGATGTTCCATCGGATATCATTTTGTAATGTCCCAAAAATAACAAAAAAAAAAAAAATTATGTACTTGTAAGAGATGTTGAATAAGGACAAATTCACTGTGAGTAAATCTTAATGCTAAGAAATATGTAATTACTGCTATAGAGAAAAGAAGGTCTAACATTCCTAAGTAATCATGGTCTTTCTAACTTCTTATACTTTCATTTCTGCGAACAAAAATGTGGAAAAGATATTGATGTATCCAGTATATGAATTCATAATTCACCGGGTAACAAAGAAACAATAGCATTTCTCTCATTCTGTTTTAATGAAAGCATTTGAATCTATCATGAATGTCTGAATGGCACCTTCAGGTGATATGGTCCTTTGTCGATGAGGTGGTGAGTCTATGTGGGACATTGTAACATTTGAGGAGAGGAAAGGATACATACCCTGACGGGTGTGCCGAGAGGTAAGAGTACTCTTGGATGTTTTTGGACTTACTTAGCATTTTGTGCTAACGTCATTTTATCGTGATTGTGTTTGCAGATTGATAGCCTCGTGACAGTTCTACCCTAGAGGCTTGATTAGTATTTTAATCAGAAGGAGGTTTAAGTTTTCTAAAGGCTAAGCAAAGGTGGGTAAGGCCTTAGTGGATAATACTATAATGCAAATACTAAATCATAACAAGAGATTAGTGAGGTAATGTTTATGGTCTTTGCAAGGGTGTATGTATTGCCAAGCGAACAATTATGGCTAACCTATATACTAAGGTCTAGTCTTGCATAATATGAAATGTTGGTCCATGCTTTACATTACCATGCTACTTCGTTGTTTTGCTACACGACTCAACTATAGGTCTTAGTAGAAAATTTAGCCTCCACTAGTGCAGAGGTTGATGCAGCATTAATGGCACTTTAAATGAAGTGGGTGACAGGATGGAAGAGGGTTTTGAATTGGGGTTTTTCCTTATGACCACGACTCCTGCATTTTTAGTTTGGTTTGTTGCACTTCATGTATTTTTGGAGGTGGCTTTGTGCCCTGACCTGAGCTGCGCTCATGGTCAGTGCACCTTGACGATGGTAGCTTTACTTGATGGCGTAGACATGCTTTCCTCCTGCTCAAGTATGACACGCAACGCTCACTGAGCTATTGCATTATCAAATTCCTATATGCACAGGTAGCAAGGTCTTTCACTTATGGTTTGCTTATTTGTTTTGGAAAGCAGCAAAAGTCTTGGTGTGGTTTGCTTGCGCATGTTCAGGAGATTCATCGGCATGGTCGTTGGTAGTGGTAAGTCCAGCTACCATCCCTGCTACTCTGCTTCTCGCATCCCTGTTGGTATAATGTGTGTTTTAGTGGTGGGGTTTTGATGAGCACAATACAGGGCTTCCCTTTTTGTCGTTCTACAAGTCGCCTTAATGGATGGACTGTGTAAACGGTGATAACCTTTGTGAATGTGGCTCCTCTATAATTTTTATGAAGCTAAGGCTCAATGAATACTTGTTTGTTTTGATGCTGAGACTAAAGTGTTGGAGGCCTGGTTTTGAAAACCATTGTTTGGAAAAAACATTGTAATATTGAGGCCTGTTATGAAATTGCGGTTTACACAGGGGACTCTCTCCTGTATAATGTATGGTGTTTGAACGTATGTTTTGGGTGTGAAATAAAGTCTACAACGTTTCTACTATTTTCTCCTATCAATGCCATCTTTTGGTTTAAAGAATGAAGATGTGGCTCAACCGATTTATGTGGTTGTACTAACTTCTTATTTCGATTTTCATTCTGGGTGTTCATGATTTTGATGTGGAAAGTAGATGAATGCGTCAGGGTTTCATAACGTAGCTACTCCTGTGTTGTAGCTAGAAATTGAGGAACCCTATGGTTTTTATCCTATGTCTGTGTTGGATTGATTTCTAGTTCTATGGTGATTCTATGTGATTTATGAATTTGTCGTGCAAATTTAGATGAATGCTAATGGGTCTCATGCACCTCTATTTCTGAGATGTAGCTACGGTTTAAGAAATGTTGGTTTCGATTCATTGACGTATGTGTTTGACAGAAAGTACTCATGTTTGGGCTTTCTTGTTTACTGTGGGTCCTCCACGAAGAGTGCTATTGACTCCTAACTTGGGTTATGAACTTATAGCGTAGGATAAGTAGAAAGAAATATATTCTGTTGAAATCGTGCTTCTTGGGAAAGGTCTGTATAAAGTTTCAGGTAATCGTTGAACTGTTTGGTATAAGATTAGAATGTTGTATGCTACGTTTAGAAATCGTGAAGCCTGTAGAATGCGTTTTTCTGTAAGTTTTGGCTAGAGATGTTTGTGTAATGTTGTTGAATTTTTTTTTGAATGGTGTAGATGAAGTTTTGATGCCTGGTCTAAAAATAAATGTTGATTTGCAGTAGCTAAGATAATATTTTTCATTTCTAAAAGAATATAATGAACAGGTGAGAAAAATAATTAGGAACAGCTACTTAAAAACAATATTTAGTGATAACCCAAACTTTAGAAAGTAAAAATACGCTTGGATAGCAAAGGCTAGTTGGGCTAGACCTACTAGACAACGCCACTGGATTCTAGGTAGAATCTCGAATTAATACTGACAATGAGAACAATAATGACATAAATTTAAATTCTGAAAAATAATTTGTTTGAAGGTCTTGTAATTTTTGCATACCTGCTTATTTCTGTAGCTTGCTCCTGGCTGTAATGACCTGCACACTCAGTCAAATAATTAGTGGAAAACTGCTGAACTTTTAACTGACCTAACAATTGATCCTGGAACTAGATAACTTTGGGACTACCACGTTCCTCCCAACCATCATCCTACAACCATTCCTGGTTCAGTATGGATCCCCTAGAGCTGGTTCTGACATGCAAACTGAGAGATAGAGGTTCTAGGTTCATAGTTGATTCAAATCTGGAAATTGATGTGGGAATGCTTCACTTCTTGGAGTAGAGAGGTTATCTTTTGTTTCATAAGATAATTATATAAAAATATGATCCCCAAACTTTGGGGCCTGTCCTCTTTATGTAGGGGAAATCTTGAATTAGGACTGTTGGAATAATTGGTTTCTTTAAATTAAATAACTTAATTTTCAAAAGAATATTTGTTTAATTAATCACTAGTTCTTTTGGAACCATGACTTTTAAACTTGTTTAACTAGAGTGCTTCTGATTTAAGCCTTTTCATAATTGTAATAACAAAGTTTATATTTTAATTAAATAATTAATGCATCATTGATTTATTAATTAAATGCATAACTATATAAAATAAATATATTTTATAAATAAATAAAACCAATATTATTTTTAAAGTTATTAATAGAAATCTTAGCCTTGAGGCTTTTATGCATGTGAACCATAGGAAACTACTATTAGTTAAATTATGCTTTAAATGGTGATGTTGTATTTTATGTATCTTCACATGATAATTCTTTGGATGGTCTCGGTAAGCTAGGATAGGCACCTCTAGTCTCTCCCTTTTCATGTCAGATTCCCTCGTTTTAACATGGTAGTTCCCACAGTACTTGATGATAATAAGATTTATTTAATTAATTCGAATAGTTGTGATAAGACACTTAAGTTCTATTCAAAATCCTTCAGACTCAACACTTGAGATCTAGTAACCCCGAGTGCTCTTCAGAGCCTTTTAACTCAACACTCTCACATGGGCGTTATGCTAGTGCAATTCCAGAGCCTCTGCTCAACACTACAGCTAGAATGTGGTTGTGAGGCACATCTAGATTATTTAAGTGGCCTCAGATCTGGTATACATTTTCTTTCAAAATTGGAGTGCTCCAGGGCTTATTCCCAACACTCAGTGTACATCAGGGCTTACTCCTAGTACATAAACATTCCTCTAGGTACCTCGACACTTTCGCCCAGTACGTAGGTAATTTGTGTGTTTCTGAGTCCACGCTCAACACACCACATAAGTCAATTATGTCATTCACATCACTGCACAATATGTAATAAAAAGGTCAACTTAGTATATTAGGGTTTTGTACCCATATCAAAACATAATCAGAACATTGGGGCTTCCTTGCCCAGTAATAATGAAATTCAGACAAGGTCCATGCCCAATATGTCAGTATACAAAAGAATACATCATAGGTGCTGGGGCCGTGGCCCAATATAACATCATAAAATAGTTAGTCCAAAATTCGGGATATTACATCCCTCCCCCCTTAGAACAACACCGTCCCAGTGTTTCTAGGGACTAGGAATGAAGTCATGAAACAAGGCGGGGTATGCCTCTTTCATGGTGGCCTCATTCTCCCAAGTAGCCTCATCTGGTCCAAAGTGCCTCCATTGCACTTTCAGCTGAGTAATGGTCCTCCTCCTAAGCTAGACCTCTCTCTTGCCTAGAATGTGGAGTGGTTCTGGCGTGAACTCCCCTTCGGGCTCCACCTGTAATAAGGACCAATCAATAACATGTTTAGAATGGTATACATATTTCTTTATTAATGAAGCATGAAAAAAATTATGAACTTTTATATGGGTTGGTAGGGCTAAGTCATAATCTATTGTGCCCTTCTTGGCTAGTATTTCAAAAGGTCCACAAAACCTTGGGGCTAATTTACCGCAACGTCCCAAGCTCAACGAGCTTCATTTTTCTTTTATTTTTAGAAACACATGTTCCTTGACTTGGTAGTCTTTGTCCTTTCTTTTCTTGTCCGCATAACTCTTTTGGTCGTCTTGAGCTTCTTTTAAGTTTAGTTGCACCTTGGAAACTATCTATTCCAAGTCTTTTAGTAAATCTGGTCCTAGCATAAGTCTATCCACCGGGCTGTCCCAAGTCATGGGGGTACGACACTTTCGTCCGCAGAGCACCTCGAAAGGGCTCATTTTGGCCGAGGTTTGATAACCGTTGTTGTATGCAAATTCAGCGAGGTGTAAATAGTCTTCCCACTTAGTGGGATTGTTCATGACATACATTCTCAGCATATCCTCAAGAATTTGGTTTACTTGTTCCGTCTGTCCATCGGTTTGGGGGTCGTATGTGGTACTGAATTGTAACTGGGTCTCCAAACCGGAGAACAATGCTCTCCAGAAGTTGCCAGTGAACTTCGTGTCTCGATCAGAAATGATTGAGTTGGGTATCCCGTTCAATCGAAATATTTCCTTTAGGAATATTTCTGCGATGTGAACCGCTTTGTAGGTGGATTTTACTGGTATGAAGTGGGTTGATTTAGACAGCTTGTCCACCACTACAAAGATGGAGTTGTTCAATTTATTACTCTTGGGTAATCCTGTAATGAAGTCCATACTTATTACCTCCCATTTCCATTCTGGAATGGGTAAAGGTTGAAGTAATCCGGAGAGGTGTTGATGTTCCGCTTTGACCAATTGGCATTCTTGACATTTTGCGATGAACATGGAAATGTCAGCCTTCAACTTAGGCCAAAAGTAAAGTTTCTTTACTGCCAATATCATCTTTTGATATCTGGGGTGCCCTGAATAGGGTTTCTGGTGAAATTCCATGAGGATGTTTGATCTAATGTCTCCACTCTCAGGGATGTAAAGTCTCTCTTTCGACCATAGTAGTCCTGACTCGTCTATCTTATAATCTTTCTGTTGTTGAAAGAGTCTATCTTCCTGAATATTTGGGAGGATTTCCATATAATAACGGTCACTCTTACATGTTGTTCGAATTCTGTGGTGTAAGTCTAAGTCGGTTTGGCTCACCATGAACTCGTAAAGCATATGTGCTCGACGGCTTAAGGCATCTGTAATTTTGTTTTCCTTGCCTTTTATATGTTTTAGTTTGAAATGGTACTCACTAAGGAAGGCCAACCACCTGGCCTGCCTGGCATTTAGGTCGGGCTGATCGAAAAGGTACTTTAAGCTCATATTATCAGTCATCAATAAGAATTTCTTTCCCATGAGATAATGATGCCACATTTTCAAAGCGTGGATGATGGTGGCTGGTTCGAGGTCATGAGTAGGGTAGTTCTGCTCATGCTCTTTTAGTTTCCTCGATTCATAGCATATGGAAAAATTATCTTGCATAAGGACTCCCCCGAGTCCTTCCTTGCTTACATCCGTGCAAACGATGAAATCCTCGTTGGGATCCGCGATACGCAGAATCAGTGCACTAATCAGTAGCTGCTTCAGCTTCTGAAAGATTTCTTCGCACTTAGCCATCCAAATAAACTTGTTTTCCTTTCTTTGTAAGGCAGTCATGGGACATGCGATACGTGAGAAATTCTCAATGAAATTCCAATAGTAACCGGCCAGACCTAAGAATGATCTTATGTCAAAAACAAACGTAGGTGTGGGCCATTCCTCGATAGCCTTGATCTTTTCGAGGTCGATGGATATTCCCTTCTTGGAAATGATGTGTCCTAAGTATTAGATCTGGGGTTTGTAGAAATCGCACTTACTAAACTTGGCATAAAGTTGGTTTTCTCATAATATACGTAACACAATACGGAGGTGTTCCTCGTGTTCTACTTCATTCTTGGAGTAGATCAGAATGTCATCGATAAAGACTAAGATGAATTTATCGAGGTAGTTACTAAAGATACTGTTCATCATGCACATAAAGTTGTCCGGTGTGTTTTTCAACCCAAAGGGCATCACTATGAACTCATAGAGGCCATAACAGGTTCGAAACGCGGTCTTGTTGATATCCTCATCACGGATCCTCACCTGGCGATATTCGGATCGTAAGTCGATCTTTGAGAAGATCTTTGCTCCTCCTACTTGGTCAAACAAATCGTCGATTTTAGGGAGTGGATAGCGGTTCTTAATGGTCATCTTGTTGAGTTGGTGGTAATTGATGCACATTCACACCGTTCCATCTTTCTTCTTGACGAAGAGTATCGGTGCGCCCCAAGGGGACACACTTGGTCGAATGTATCCTTTATCTATTAAATCTTGTAACTGTATCTTGAGCTCCACCAATTCTGGCGTGCTCATGCAGTACGGGGCTTTGGAAGATGGTACTGACCCGGGTGTTAGTTCGATGGAGAAATCTAAGTCTCGCTTGGGTGGTAATCCCTGTATTTCTTCGGGAAATACATCCTTGAATTCTACTAGGATTGGAAAGTCTTCAATCCCTTGTTCGCTTTCAGTTTCTAAGTTTCAGATGTTAACAGCAAAGAGCTTACAGCCCTTCCTGATGCACTTCTTTGCTTGTAAGGCAGATATCTGTCTTACGAACACTTTCCTAGGGATACCCTAAATCGTCTCCTAGTTCCCTTGGTCATCCCTGTAGAGTAGGGTCTTGTTTGCGCAGTCCAGTAGGACATGGTGTTTTTCTAGCCAATCCATGCCTATAAGTACATCATACAATCCTAGGGGTAGAATATTTAATTATATCTTGGTTGGAAAACCGTTTAAGTCTATCTCACAAGTTTTAACTAACTCGGAGACCCTTCGTTTAGTTCCAGTGGCTAGTTGTACTAGCCACGATTTCTCGTGATGCTCTCGGTTCAACTTACAGGTGTCGACTATCTTAGGGGAGATATAACTTCGGCAAGCTTCGGGGTCTATTAGAACTGATACGGCAATGTTAGATATATTACCCTCAATTTCCACCATGGTGGCTTGGTGATCTTCCTGCCAGCCATCAAGAGCGGCGTAAATGCTAGGTGTCTTTTCCATGTCCCCTATGGTAGGCTCCGTTTGGATGTTGTGTAAAACCCCATGTGTTTTGCTGGGACAATCTCTATAGTAGTGTGGCCCTTGACATTTCCAACAAGAAATAGTTGGTGGGACTGCTTTTGTCCCTTTGTTGAAAGCTGACCTGTTGGCTGGTGGTGGGGGTGCACTTGGTCGAGCTTGAGGTCGATTGAAGCCTCTGTTGGGCGGAAAACTGTTGTTATGTTTCCGATAAGGTGGGGATCTAAAACCCGGTCTACGGTTGTCTGAGAAGGTTATGAATCTGTCTCTATTTCTATTGATGTTGTCATTCCTTGGCTGTCCGTGCTCATAGCACAACCTTGCTTTATGTAGGGTTATATCAAGGGTTTTGGGCATGTCGAATTCTATCTTCTCCCTAAAGTTTGGTGGCAGCCCACCCAAGAATTACTGAATCTTTACCTTCTCATCCTTAATATAAGGCACATAGTGCAGCAAGTCTAAGAACCAATTTATGAATGCTTCCATAGTCAGGGAGCCCATTTTTAACTCATGGAATTATTTTATTTTCTTGCCAAAGAACCTTTCAGACATATACTTGTCCTGGAATATTCTACTGAAGATATCCTAGGTTATGTCTCTCAGCTCTTGTCCTTTGGTGTGTTTCATGTCCCGCCACCATCTGGCAGCTTTACCATTTAGGTTGTATATGGATAGTCAGGCTTGCATTTCACTGGAGTAATTATGAACTTTGAATTATTTATTCATCCCTAACAACCATTCTTCAGCCTTTTCCCCTGAGTTGATTTCTCCATCATAGGTTGGGGCTTTTATCTTTCTGAACTCTCCTTGCAAACTGTCATCACTCTTTCTCCTTTTCTTGCAAGGAGGTGGGGAACCATTGTCATTAGAAGAGCTCTTATAGTCCTCTTCCATTGATTCTGGTTTGTGTCCTTCCTGCTCTTCCATCTTATAACTGGATGATTTCCTTGTGTGACAGTTTCCTATTTTAAGAGTGTTGACTGAAAGAGTAGGCTATTCATGGGGTTTTTCCCCTGTTAAGCTTTGGAGTAAGGCTTCATTTATAGCTTGTGGTTCTCTTCTTTCTTGCATATTCTCATCTCTGAAACTATGGAATTTTTCCTATAGATTCTGCATGGATTTCATTAAATCCGAGTTGAGTTCCACCACAATTTCTTGCTCTCGTGGTGGAGAATTTAGATTTCCCTGTATACTACTGCCCTGTTCTACATTCATTTCTCAGGCAGTGACTATTCCTGAAATGTTATATAATCATAGAGAACATAAATTTATGTTAGTTTATTCATAAAACAAAATAGAATGTAAATGTATATTTCTTCCTGTTGAGTATCTGCAGCGGATGTTTGTAATGAGCCCAATAGGTCACTTAGTTTTTGTAACTGGGCTTTGATACCACTTGTACTGTCCAAAAAAAAAAAAAAAAAAAAATTATGTACTTGTAAGAGATGTTGAATAAGGACAAATTCACTTTGAGTAAATCTTAATGCTAAGAAATATGTAATTAATGCTATAGAGAAAAGAAGGTTTAACATTCCTAAGTAATCATGGTCTTTCTAACTTCTTATACTTTCATTTATGCGAACACAAATGTGGAAAAGATATTGATGTATCCAGTTTACGAATTCATAATTCACCGGGTAACAAAGAAACAATAGCATCTCTCTCATTCTGTTTTAATGAAAGCCTTTGAATGTATCATGAATGTCTGAATGACACCTTTAGGTGATATGGTCCTTTGTTGATAAGGTGGTGAGTCTATGTGGGACATTGTAACATTGGAGGAGAGGAAAGGATACATACCCCGACGGGTGTGCCGAGAGGTAAGAGTACTCTTGGATGTTTCTGGACTTACTTAGCATTTTGTGCTAACGTCATTTTCTCGTGATTGTGTTTGCAAATTGATAGCCTCGTGACAGTTCTACCCTAGAGGCTTGATTAGTATTTTAATCAGAAGGGGGTTTAAGTTTTCTAAAGGCTAAGGGTCAGTGCAAGCTAATGAGGGTCACTTTTGGCGCGTTAGATGCAATAGAAAATTGAAAAAGCAGGCATCCCTCAACTTACTTGTATTTTTTGAGCTACTTACGCAAAATATCTTGCATTGAGTAAAAAAGATGAAATGTAGGAAATTGAATCACGTTTCCGAATATATAACGTTTATGTATTTAAAATTTGTATAGCTATGTCAAGTTTCATTTTTCCTAACATACACTGTTTATTTTTCAGGCAAATGATAAGGTATATGTTTTTGTGGGTAGAGCCTTTGAGGACCTAAATGATGGAATCAAGCTACAAAAATCGGCATGCATGTAGAGAACACATAGCACTTGTGCACCATTATTTTTTGAAAATTAAATTAGTAATTTTATAATTTTTTTATAATTGTCTAAGTGATCAAACCTCGAAAATAGTACCTCTTTTGTGGGTAGAGCCTTTGAAGGTCTTAATGCAAAAATCTTGAAATGGGTTTTTCATAGAACATGGAGGTTAGTGTCCTCTTGTGCACCATACAATTTTTTTTTGAAATGATTGAGAATTGAAAAAGTTATGGAAGAAACACTAACAGTGTGTTTCACGAGTTAAGGAGGTAGGACAGAAAAGAAATTGAAAGAAAATAGAAAAAAATAATATTTCAAAATAAAAGTTACATATTTGAAATCTGCAAAAAAAATGCTATTTGTGTCTAAGATTTCATCAAAAATGACTCTGTGTAGCATATTGTAACGAGTGGCTAAGCACAGGCTTCTCCAGAAACTGGAAGAAATACCCAATTAGCTTTGGTTTTTCATTAACATAGCACAAGTTTGGAATTACCGAAGCAAACTCCAAAGCATACACATAGGATTATTGTTGACATGTGAGCATGTGACTCGGCCTGGTTTAGGCTCTACAAAACACGAGCGCGTTCTGTTTAAATTCAAAAATATTGCCGCGCTTTTAGATGTACATAATGCGCTTGCGTTATATAACTACATAACGCGTACGCGTTATATAACTACATAACACGTACGCGTTATATAGTTAAAAAACGCGCTCACGTTATGCAAATCATAAAATACATGTTTAATACTTGAGAAAGAGGGGGGTGTGGAAGATTCAAGGGAATTTTTGTTTAATATTTGAGAAGGGGTGGGGAAGGGTCAAGGGAATCTATGGTTAATATTTAATAGGGGTGGGAAAAGGTCAAGGGATTAGAAGGATGTTGGAAGCTTGAGTGGGGAGAGATGAAGGGAATGAGAACATGATGGGCGACAGGGGGTGAAGGGAAGTGGAGCTTGAGAGAACTATTAGGAGTAGAATAGGTTCTAAAGAGGTATAGGGTTAGAAGTTGAAAGTGAGACTTGAGTGACAAGGGGGAATGGATTGAGGCAAGGGGGATGTGAGAGAGAAATAAAGAATACAAGGGGGGGGGGGGGGAGACATAGATCGAGGGAGGGAGAGGGACAATGGGGATGAATGGATTTGGAGGGAGTGAGAGATAGATGGGGATAGAACGAAATAAAGAGATAGGAAGGGAGGGACAGAAAGTGTTGGTGGGAGACATGCAAGGAGTGGTGGCGATGGAGAGAGAGAGAGAGAGAGAATATGAGAGGAGGGGGAAGGGACATCAAGTGTGTGAGAGAGAGGGAGTGATGGAGAGATTGGGATAGGTTGAGGGAAAGATAACATGAGGGAGGGATAGAAGGTGAGAGAGAGACAGGATATGAGAGAGGGAGGGAGAGAAGGTAGGGTGAGGGATGGAGGGAGAAAGGTGGAGATAGATATGGATGGAGGGGGGATGGGTTTGAGAATGGAAAGTGACATAATGTGTGTGTGTTTGAGAGAGAGAGAGAGAGAGAGAGAGAGATTGATGGTTGGGGAGAGAGAGACTAGAGGGAGTTGTGAGCATCATATTCTCCATTAGCATCATATTCTTCATCATCATCATCTTCATGACCATCATCGTCATCATCAACATCTTGATCATCATCATCACCATCATCATCATCATCATCATATTCCTCATCAAATCAACATCTCCATCATCATCATCATCATCTTCTGAACATCATCATGATCATCATCTAAACATCACCATCACCATCATCATCAACATCTTCATCATCATCACCATCACCATCATCATCAAAATCTTCATCGTCATCACCATCACCATCACCATCACCATCACCATCTTCATCATCATTGTCATCTCTAGGTTCCCCATCAACATCAACATCTCCATCATCATCATCTTCTTCATCATCATCATCTTCATCACCATCATCATCATCATCAACATCTTCATCATCATCACCATAATCATCATCATCTTCCTTGAATCAGATCAACATCTCCATCATGTCACCATCATCTTCTTCATCATCATCATCATCATTTGAACATCACCATCACCATCACCATCACCATCATCATCAACATCTTCATTGTAATCACCATCATCATCAACATCTTCATTGTAATCACCATCATCATCATCATCATTGGCATTTGTAGGTTCCTCATCAACATCTCCATCATCATCATCTTCTCCATCATCATCATCTTCATCACCATCATCATCAACATCAACATCTTCATCATCATCACCATAATCATCATCTTCATCGTCATCAGATCAACATCTCCATCATCATCATCTTCTTCATCATCTTCACCATCATAATCATCATCATCATCATCTTCATCGCCATTTCCATCATCTTCAACATCTCCATCATCATCACCATCACCATCATCATCATCTTCATGACCATAAACATCTTCATCATCATTGTCATCTCCCCCTTCCTCATCAACATCTCCATCATCATCATCATCATCACCATCTGAACATCACCATCACCATCATTGTGAACATCTTCATCATCATCACCATCAACATCATCATAATCATCATCACCATCAGCATCATCATCAAAATCTTCATCGTCATCACCATCACCATCACCATCACCATCTTCATCATCATTGTCATCTAGGTTCCCCATCAACACAACATCTCCATCATCATCATCTTCTTCATCATCATCATCTTCATCACCATCATCATCATCATCAACATCTTCATCATCATCACCATCATCATCATCATCTTCCTCATTAGATCAACATCTCCATCATGTCACCATCATCTTCATCATCATCATTGTAGCTAGGGTTTTACCCCTAGCTTGTGCCAATGAGCACCTACTAAGGAGAATGGAATCCTTAGTAGCAGTTCAATAATGATTAAATGATTAAGCTAAAACAACAATTAACAATCTACTTTAAACATTGGATGAGACATAAATAAAAGATGTAAAAAATGGTTTTATATTAATGTTACCTTGAGTGTCAAGGTTGGTGAAGCCCTTTGCAGTGTCCAAGAGAATGCTCCAAGCTTCAGAATGCTCCTTTCTCCTTCTCCAATGGTGGGGATGGGCCAAAGTGGCTCTCAAGGTGAAAATAGTTCAAAGGTGAACTAGGGTTTCGAGAGAGATTTTGGCAGAGTAAGGGTGCTTGTGATTGTGGATATGGAATAAGGGATCTCCATCACCTATTTATAGTTTTTTGGTGGTGGAGTGCTGACCCATGGTTTTAGGAAACACATGGTTTTGGGTAGCTGTATAGGGTTTTTTCCTCCTTTTCCTCATTATTTTATATTTTTTATTCCCTTTTTAGGGGATTTTTGCTATTTTTGGAGGAAAAGGGGGTTTTTTAGCCTTTTTTAGGCTATTTTGAGGGTTTTGTGGCCTTTTGGAGGCATTTTAGACCTTTTGGAGGCTTTTTAATGGGATTTTTTGGGATTTTAATGGAAATATGGTAGGAAAATGGACAAATGAGCCATATAATGTGGTAAATGAGCTAGTGAGCACTTTTTGGGTGTTAACAGATTGCCCCCTGATGTGCGAGGTCAGGAGCTCATCGTATGGCCGATGGACATCATTAGTCATGAATGGTTTTCCTGGGATGTGGAGAGAAGAGAAGAAACAAACTGGAGCCCGGAACAACGATCCCGAACAACTGCAAGGACTAAAAGTACATAACCTCAATAATGGATGAGGAATCATCTGATCATATGGACGAGGCGGGCATTCCCATGCTCGTATCAGGATACAACATAACAGTAACAATGGGGTCCAAAAAATGGGAACCTGAAATATACATGACCTCAAATACTGACTGAGGAATAATCTCAATATATGGACGAGGCGGGCATACCCATGCTCGTATCAAGATACATAAACATAACTGTAAGGCCCGAAAAGGGGGACCTGTAAGATACATGACCACTGTGTACATCATAAGAGTCCAGAGGGGACACAAATCTGGGATATACTGCTGAGCGGATCATGTGTGAACTGCAGACCTGGTGCACTGGAACAATCAACAGTGCTACTGAATGTGGTACCAAAGGAACTAATGAGCTGCTGGATCATAGTGACTGGGGTCATACACTCCATGGTACACTGAATTGGAACTGAAATGGGTACTCAAGGAAGCATATAGCTGGATGGCTTCCAAATACAATCGCCAATGCAGCCCGGACATCCACAGGAACATAGAACTGGGCGTTCCGAAGTGACTCACCAATGTGCTAGAGTCGGGGGAAATCCGGGGTCTTCGACTAAAAACTGATGGGATATAATCCTACGCGATCCTCAACGATGCGATCAAGGTGCTGAAGTCGAGCATGTGAGGAACAAACACTCGGAGAGGCAATGATGACTCCTCTCAGAATGATCCGTAGGCACTTACCACAGATGGTGATAAGTCCAAGGCGTAGGGACCTCTGGGCCTATCTTCTGGAATAGAGGAGCTGTCGTCGACAGAGGGAGACCTGCCCCTATCAAGGCAATGATGTTTCCTTGACAGGAGCGCGAGGTAGAGAACCGAAATGTGGTAGTACTGATGGCAGGACTGATCAAACTGTGGGTGAATAACTGGGCAAGTAGAGCGGGTGGACTCAAACTTCCTTTGTTCAGAGTATGATAATGGGAATGATCTGGCAGCATATGAAACTGACTGAGGGGAAAGGGATCATAGCTGTAATGGCTTAGGGAGGGTGATGGGTCGGAGGGAGACTCAAGCTGGTATAAAATGGCAGGAGAGTGCAGAATACTCTGAACAAAGGCGACCTGATTGGGGGTGCTGCCGAGATGATCGATCGTAGTGCCAGGAGGCACGGGGGAAAACTTCTTCATGGGTTAAGGAACTAGAAGAAGTGTGTGTAAAATGGTACTGTCGTGTGGATTTTACGAGCCCAGGACAGTTCATGCTCGTGGTTGCTTTCAATTTTAAGGAGTCTGAAAGCGATAAGAAGACTCTGAAGTAAAGGAATGGTACTGTCATGTGGATTTAACGAGCCCAGGACAGCGCATGCTCGTGGTTGCTTTCAATTTTAGAGAGTCTGAAAGCAAGTAAGAAGACTCCAGGGGGTTGCTTCTTCGTAGATTTAGTCTCCAAGGCCCAAAGAAGCATAAAAGGATGCAATGAAGAACTCTTCTAGCCGGTGTGACTAGAGTATTCTTTTTTCGTAATTAGTCTACCAGGTCCGGAAAAGGGTTAAACTTATACCAGATAGACGCCCTTTCAGGTACTTTAACGAGCATGAAAGGAAGCAAGATTGCTCGGCGATCTTTTCATTCTTCTAGGAGTCAGAAAAGAGCTTAACGGAAACTCCCTAAGTGCCTTTTTCGTAAAGGAGTTGTCCGGCCCGAAAAAGGGATAAAATTATACCAAACAAAGGAAATGGCCAGGCAAGGAGGAAGTGTTCAATCAAGGATCAATAATGGTGACCAAGAACGAGGGTAGGTGGGAACACTGGTGGACCTCCTTGCGGGGTAGATGAAATGGTGGCAAAATAACAAGACATTTGCAGTATGACAGGAGTGAATGGCTCATGTAAAAAATGTGGAACAATCCGATGGCAGCCGATGTGGCATGCAAACCGAGGCAGCAAGGTGTTGGGACACAATGTTGAAATTGTACCAAGTGAGAGCGAGAAATGATCTCAAGCATCATCACGAGCTCGGAAAAATGAATCCGGCGATATAAAGGATGTCAAAAACGGGTGATGGCCGATGTGGCACGCAAACCGAGGTGACGGGGGCATTTTGAAAAAATGCCCGGAAAAACTGAAGGTGAGAGCGAGAAATGGTCTCAAGCATCATCACCAGCTCGGAAAACTGAATCCGATGATATAAAACATGTGAAAATCGGAGAACGGCCGATGTGGCACGCAAACCGAGGCGACTAGTGGCGTCTGAAAAAATGGGTAAAAAATGACAGGACAAAAATAATGCAACGAGGTGACCATCATGACGGTCACGTCGCGCTGATTCCAGTGGTGGAAACGGTTCGGAAAAACAAAAAACAAAAAAAGAGAAAGTACTGTACAACGCAGACCAATGAGGCCGCGGGTTTCTTTTTATGGGTAAAAACGCTTAAGATACAACCCATTACGAGGGTTGCGCAAAGGACGGCCTTCAGAGTCAGCTAAGATGTATGCCCCCTTGCCGAGGCAGGTCTGCACGACGTAAGGGCCTTGCCACATAGATTCAAACTTCCCTTTACCGGTTTTGTCATGGGCTCGGTCATAGGCGAGGACGAGGTCCCCTTCGTGGAAAGTTCGAGGGTGAACATGTTTATCATAACCGGCTTTGGAGCGGTTTTTGGCAGCTTCGATGTTCTGGAGAGTGGCCCGGCGGTCTTCATCGGCTTGTTCGAGGTGCAGCAGACGTTGCTCGAGGGGGGTGGTGTCAGGGAGAAGCTCAACGGCGATCTGTAAGGCAGGGATCTGACACTCGATGGGGAGAACAGACTCTATACCGTGAACTAAATGAAATGGTGTAAAACCAGTGGCGGTCTTAGTGGAGGTGCGATAAGCCCACAAAGCAGGGAACAACATGTGGTGCCAATTGGACTTATGCTTGTCAACTGTTCGTTGGAGGATGGTTTTAAGGATTTTATTGATGGCCTCTACTTGGCCGTTCCCTTGGGGGTAGTAAGCAGAGGAAAATTGATGCTCATACTTAAGGAGGGTGGATAACTCACGCCAGACGGCATCTTCGAAGTGCGAACCATGGTCAGAGACTAACTGCTTAGGAACCCCGAATCGGGCGATGACATGGTTGAAGAAGAAGCGGGCAGCAGTGTCAGCGGTACAATTGAAGGTAGGCATGGCTTTCGCCCATTTGGTAAAGTAATCAACAGCGACAACAATATATTTGTGGCCGTTGGCAGACTGGGGTCTACATTCCATGAAGTCTATGGCCCACTTACAAAAGGGACCAACGGTGACGACTGGGTGTAACGGAGCAGGAGGTGTCCGGGCCTTGGGGGCAAAAAGTTGGCAGTTATGGCAGTGTTTGACCGCAGTGATGCAGTCGGTGAAAAGTGTGGGCCAGAAGTATCCGGCGCGGACGACCTTTTGGGCGGTGGCCATCCCTGAGAAATGGCCTCCGCAAGCGCCGCTATGACAGTCATTAAGGACGTGTTCAGCTTCCTCATGGGTAAGGCAACGACGAAGAATTGTGTCAACCCCGCACCGATAGAGGACATCGCCTAAGAGGAGATATCGAGAGGCCTGGTGGCGGATGCGACGGCGTCCATTTCGTGTAACTTTGGGTCTGAACTTCTGCGTGCGTAGGTATAACAAGATATCACCGTACCATGGGTCATCGGACGAGATAGTAAACAGGTGATTGTCGGGTAACTCATCGGAGATGGGTTTGGCCGGGAGAAGGGAAGGGAGATCAGTAATGAGCTGGGCAAGCGCGAGGGCTTTAGTGCTCTTAGGTGTTTTGAAGGTACGGTCATATTCTTGGAGGATAATGACCCATTTGGCAACACGACCTTGGAGTAACCGCCGGTTTAGAAGATATACCATGGGGTTAGAGTTGGCAACGACTGTGGTATGACTCATTAAGATGTAGTGTCGCAATTTTTGAACGGAAAAGACCACTGCTAGGGCAAGTTTCTCCTCATATGGGTAACGTAGTGGTGGACCGGACAAAGTCTGGCTAACGTAGTAAACGACGTGCTCCTGGTGAGAAGCGTCTTCTTGGACTAAGACTCCCGATACGGCATGCTCGGATGCCGACACGTAAAGGATGAAGTCTCGGGTGAAATCCGGAGGGGAAATCAGAGGAGCTTGTGTGAGGGCCTTCTTGAGGGCCTCGAATGCAGCTTCTGCTTGCGCATCCCATACGAAGGGTACATGGGTGCGGAGCAGGCGCAAGAAACCGTGAACAGTGGTGGCATAATCAGGAACGAAGCGTCGAAGGAAGTTAGATCGCCCCTGTAGACTTTGGAGCTGCCGGAGCGTACGAGGAGGTGGGAGGTCTAAAATAGCTTGGACCTTTAAAGGGTCAACAGTAATTCCTTTCTGGGAAACAATGAAACCCAACAATCGGCCTGCCGGTACGCAAAAAACACACTTGTGTGGGTTCAAGCGAATTTGGTATTTGCGACAACGCAGAAAAATTTGCCGAAGGTCGTTAAGGTGGTCTGATCGTTTCCGGGAACGAGCTGTAAGGTCATCAAGGTAGACTAGCAGGATATGGACCAAGTCGTGGAAGCAATAGGTCATGGCCCGCTGGAAAGTGGCACCAGCATTTTTGAGGCCGAAAGGCATGACGCGATAGGCAAAGGTGCCCCAAGGGGTAGTAAAGGCAGTTTTGTACTGGTCTTCCTTACGGATCTGAATCTGATTATATCCGGAAAAACCATCCATGAAGGAGAGGACCTCATGTCCCGCACACGCATCTATGAGTTGATCGATGAACGGCGTGGGGAAGTTGTCCTTGGGACAAGCGTAGTTTAAGTCACGGAAGTCAGTGCATACGCGGATGGTGCCTTGCTTTTTGTTAACTGGAACAGGGTTTGAAACCCATGTGGTATAGGCAATAGGATAAATGAACCCTGCCTTGCGCAGCTTCTCAATCTCGGCTTTGACAGCTGGGAGCTTTGAGGGATGAATGGGGCACTGTTTCTGACGAACAGGGGTTACATCAGGCCATGTGTCAATGTGGTGCTCTATAATTGCGGGGTCAAGACCAGGCATTTCGGTATAAGACCAGGCAAAGACATCACGGAATTCTTTGAAAAGGTGTGTGTAGTCCTCAATCTCTTGTTTACTGCAGAATGCTCCTAAAGTAATGAGTTCAGGGGCACGACCTGGAGCAGCAATATCAACTTGAATGACAGGTGAGATATTGGCCATGTTACCTTCCTCGAAGGCATCAGGAGCAGGAATAGGGTCCTTGAACCAGTCGACCTTAGTGGGGAGGAAGTCTTTGGATTTGACCGCGTATTGGGTAGCGGTGCTAGAGGAAGACGCTTCTGGGATGAAATAGGAACGGTGGTGCATGTCATCCCAGGGATAATCCGGGACAGTAAGGGCCTCAAGAATCTCCTCATCAGTACGGAAAGTTTGCGTCGTCAAATCGGTTGACGAGGGAGTAGTGGTGGAAGAGATCATATAGATGGTATTAACCTCTCCGGAAGGTGAAGAGTCTGGGGGGTAGATCTCCTCAATGGTAGGTGGTGCCGTCTCAAGATCCAGATTGTTCATCTCATAGAGAGCCGCTCTGTAATCCGGGAGATCGGGACAATGATGTGAATAGTGCCCGTAAATACCGCAGATGGCGCAGGAGTGGTTGGTACGTAGGGACTTATCTTTAGGCTTAGGAGTAGGGTTTAGTTCGACAGTTGGAATGTTAGGATCGTCGTCGAGCATTTGCATGTGCTTTTGCAATGCGGGTAACTGTGGCCATTGGTGGGTCGCATGGCCCAACTCGTCACACAGCGAGCATTTGGGAGGAGCACGAAACACTGGAGGGTTCTTGACTGTCTTTGGAGGTGGTACAGCAGTGTAAGGTTGAGGACCTCTGCCCCCAGTGGATTGAGGAGGAGGAGGAGGTGTCGTGGAGGACGAAGGGGTAGAGACCCCGGGAGGTGGGTGGGTGGTAGTAGCCATGGGTTGCACCGGCTGGAGGACGACATCGAGTGTCGGCGGACGAATGGGAGGCGAAAGGTACCATACAGGTAATCCCAAGGTTAACCCAGGGAGGCTAAGGGTAGCCATGACCGGGGCGCTTACTACTCCTGCTGGAGGAACTAGGAAGGGGATCGTATGGATCGTTGTAACACCAATGTGACTAGGTACCAATGGTGGTTTAGGCAACAAGGATGGTTGATTGTTAGGTGGTAGGTTGTCATGGGACAAGGTACATAAGTCAGACATTTCGGGCGTAGATGACGGCGGAGGAATGGATTGAAAGGTGGAGGTCCCCTAGCTTGTGCCAATGAGCACCTACTAAGGAGAATGGACTCCTTAGTAGCAGTTCAATAATGATTAAATGATTAAGCTAAAACAACAATTAACAATCTACTTTAAACATTGGATGAGACATAAATAAAAGATGTAAAAAATGGTTTTATATTAATGTTACCTTGAGTGTCAAGGTTGGTGAAGCCCTTTGCAGTGTCCAAGAGGATGCTCCAAGCTTCAGAATGCTCCTTTCTCCTTCTCCAATGGTGGGGATGGGCCAAAGTGGCTCTCAAGGTGAAAATAGTTCAAAGGTGAACTAGGGTTTCGAGAGAGATTTTGGCAGAGTAAGGGTGCTTGTGATTGTGGATATGGAATAAGGGATCTCCATCACCTATTTATAGTTTTTTGGTGGTGGAGTGCTGACCCATGGTTTTAGGAAACACATGGTTTTGGGTAGTTCTATAGGGTTTTTTCCTCCTTTTCCTCATTATTTTATATTTTTTATTCCCTTTTTAGGGGATTTTTGCTATTTTTGGAGGAAAAGGGGGTTTTTAGCCTTTTTTAGGCTATTTTGAGGGTTTTGTGGCCTTTTGGAGGCATTTTAGACCTTTTGGAGGCTTTTTAATGGGATTTTTTGGGATTTTAATGGAAATATGGTAGGAAAATGGACAAATGAGCCATATAATGTGGTAAATGAGCTAGTGAGCACTTTTTGGGTGTTAACAATCATCATCATCATCATCATCATCATTACCAGCACCATCATCATCAACATCTTCATCGTCATCACCATCATCATTGGCATCTGTAGGTTCCTCATCAACATCACCATCATCATCATCTTCATCACCATCATCATCACCATCATCATCATCATCATCATTGGCATCTGTAGGTTCCTCATCAACATATCCATCATCGTCATCTTCTCCATCATCATCACCATCATGATCTTCTGAACATCATCACCATCATCACCATCATCGTCAACATATTCATCATCATCACCACCAGCATCATCATCAAAATCTTCATCGTCATCACCATCACCATCACCATCACCATCGCCATCTTCATCATCATTGTCATCTCTAGGTTCCCCATCAACACAACATCTCCATCATCATCATCTTCTTCATCATCATCATATTCATCATCATCATCATCATCATCATCATCATCATCTGAACATCACCATCACCATCATCATCAACATCTTCATCATCATTACCAGCACCATCATCATCAACATCTTCATCATGATCACCATCATCATTGGCATCTGTACATTCCTCATCAACATCTCCATCATCATCATCTTCATCACCATCATCATCATCATCATTGGCATCTGCAGGTTCCTCATCAACATATCCATCATTGTCATCTTCTCCATCATCATCACCATCATCACCATCATGATCTTATGAACATCATCATGATCATCATCTAAACATCACCATCACCATCATCGTCAACATCTTCATCATCATCACCATCAGCATCATCATCAAAATCTTCATCGTCATCACCATCACCATCACCATCTTCATCATCATTGTCATCTCTAGGTTCCCCATCAACACAACATCTCCATCATCATCATCTTTTTCATCATCATCATCTTCATCACCATCATCATCATCATCAACATCTTCATCATCATCACCATCATCATCATCATCTTCCTCATCAGATCAACATCTCCATCATGTCACCATCATCTTCACCATCATCATCATCATCCGAACATCACCATCACCATCATCATCAACATCTTCATCATCATCACCATCATCTACATCAACATCATCATCTTTATCATCTTTATCTGCATCATGATCATCTTCATTGCCATCAGCCTCCTCCTCCTCATCATCTTTATCATCTTCATCTACATCATGATCATCTTCATTGTCATCACCCTCCTCCTCATCATCATCTTGTGCACTTATGCACTTAGGGATTAATGTTTAGAAGAGGGTCTAAAGGCCTTTATGGGGGAGGGGCTCTAGGAACAAGGTAAGACAGAGAGGGCAAGGGGGAGGGATAAAGGCGTAGAGGGTTAGTGTGGTGTTGGGTTATATGGCCATATTTGAAGAAGATAATCAACAAGCTTGAAGAATCTCCAATTGAATAACACCAAAGATAAGGCCTTTGAACGATTCATTTTGCCTATATTTGAGGAGCACACAAGATAAGATATCAAGCTTCAAGACCATTTCATGGTGATGGTGGATATACACAAGTGTACAAGAGAATCAAAGAGCCCAAACAATTTATGATTTAACTTCCATTTGCTTATTATTGAAGAGCTTGTAATTGAGGAGCAACAAAAACAAACTATATTGAATTGATCATTGTGGTGATGGGGAATGCACGTAACCGAGTAAACAAATCAACAAGGAAGAAGAGACCTCAAGAAGTCATTGAAGAAGAGAAAGAAAAGAAAAGAATATACATGATGAATCAGAGGCTTTCTTTGGAAATTAATCCAAATCCAATTGTAGAGGATACCACGGTTCATCCTATTAATCCACGACAAGAGGGACCTTCAATTTCCACAATAGTTGATGAACAAGCACCCCATGGAAGTAATCAAGAAGCAAAACGTAGGTGCTCATTAGGGGATGTTTCAATTCCCACTTCAAGTCAAAGTGATAAGTTACCATCTCAAGATGAAGCTCTTGAAGAAACACTCAATTTGCTATTCGGATGTGGTTATACAAGCGATGAAGTCAGAGAGGCATTGGACATTTTTCCTACTGTTGAAGAAGAGAATGTTATCCACACCATTGATGAGGATGTTGGACTTCCACAAGGGGATGTTGGACTTCCACAGACCATCGATGAGGATGTTGGACTTCCACCATCCAACTACCAAGAAGAGAATGAAGGACACCAAGCTACTACTGAAACGCCAGAGTGTCTTGGTGATGTGCTACACGGTACAATTCCAACCCCCTTACCTCCATTAGCAAGCACACGTCGAAGAACTCCGAAGCGTATACAAGTTGATGAAAGTCTCATCAATTCCATTGAATATATGCTATCTAAACGTAGTATTGCTTATCAAACTCAACAGATACTTGATAAATATTTTGTTTCTAAATGTGATGGAGATAAATGTAGATTATTTTTATCATTGTTAAAATCTAGGAGCATGAATGTTGTTAGGAAAAAGTTAGGGATAAAGATGATAAAGAATTCTGAACCAAGTTCTCATATAGTTAAAATCCTAGTAGATGCATTTGGTAAAATTGGTAAGAACACATGTTCAAAGGATCGCAATGCTGCTCGTCGTGTGTTGTCACAAGCAATTGCAAATAAGAACACCAGGGCCCTTCGTATTCTCAGGCCTACATTGGAACTAGTTAATTTGAATGTAAAAACCCTCCATATGTATTCTATTAAAAGAGAACATCTTGACACAACCGATCAGACAGATTTTTGGGCCTTTGTTGGTCGGTTGCCACGTCGTGACATGAAGCTAGTTGATGCAGTAAAGGGACTAGTGCACCGTTTTTGGCATGATCACACAAGGCCTTCTTCAAACCGAAAGGATGTACTAAAACTGAGAAGGGGTTCAAAGGATCGTAAACCACATACTAAGAATCTTCTTGATATAACACAGACAAAAATTTACGAGAAATTTAGGATTGAGCATAGACAATTGAGCTTGGGGCAAATATCTTTTGAGAAATGTAATCCATGTTATGTTAGAATAAATACTCTTTGTAACACTTATTGTTGTAGATACCATGTAGAATATGAATATTACTATGAAACATTTTTGTACATTCATCATGTGTTTCATACGAACCATGTGCAGGATTGCTCCATTACAATACCACTGACTTCATCAAGAGAATTCATTCATAGCATCGTGTGCAATAGGCCCAAGGGGCAAACATACTATGCAAAATCTTGTTTGGATGGAACATGCTCCAACTATGCTGGAATGGCATTATTGAGCCAATGTATGCACGAGAATGGAGACAGTGAATTTGGGAAAATGGTTACAGACATGAAAAGTTTCAAATATATCAACTATGAAATAGTCCCAGGGAAAGAAATCAAAAAAATACAATTGGTGACATCTCAGGTATGCATTTATATCTATAAAATTATGTTGTAACAGTTACATTTCAATCCTTACAACAAAAAAATGACATTGAGATCATTTTGTGTCACCAGGTACAAGTTAGTGACTTCATCAAGGAATTTATTGAAAAGACACATCAATATGTTCAGCATGTCCACGTGGCACGATGGCAGGATGAGAAGTTTAGAATATGCAGAGATACATTTCCCCTTGGTACTATACTTTCAGTTGTTGATTTTGCAGAGAACTACACTCTGCAACCTCAAAATGAGATCCAAAGTCAGTATTATCACTCTGAGCAGGTTTCGTTGATGGTCCATATCACATATAGGCATGGCCCAAATAGCACTGAAGAGCAAAGAGAAATTATGAAGGAATATCACTTCTACATAAGTGATGATAGGTGCCACGACTTCCACTATGTACGTAATTGATTCATCATGTTCTATGATCACTTGAAGGGAAGGAACATACAGATGGATCGACACTGGATTTGGTCTGATGGGTGTGCTAGTCAGTTAAAAAATGCACGCATATTTCAGTGGTTGTGTTCATTGCATAAAAACTACAAAGTGCCACATATGTGGAACTACTTTGAGACTGGGCACGGTAAAGGAGAGAATGATGGAGCCGGAGCATGTGTCAAAATATCCCTACGAAGAGAGGAATTGAAAGTATCTACAGAATCTACTATTCTAAATGCTCAATCTACAGTCAGGTGGTGCACGTCAGTAATGGGAGAGGAATCAACTATGCGAGTAGAATCCATAAGAAAGAGACATGTGGAAAGATTTTTTGGGGAGGTGGTAGATATAGATCGTTCACATGCATGGGAATGCAAGACTGTTCCTGGGACTCGTGGCTTTCATTCGGTTTGAAGCTCTGATAACCCAGTATTTGAAATTTGGACCAGAAAACTCGCTTGTTTTTGCCCGCCTTGTTGTGATGGTGACTAGGATGGGTATGAATCATTGGATTGGGTTGATGGATGGGATCGCATATCACTTCCACTTGATCAGCATGCAATTGTTGAGTTAACTCCATTGGAAGAAGACCAATCATCTATTTCTGCAGATTTTGATCATGTCTCAGACCTTGTACAACCCTGTATGATGCATTTCCTTAACATTTTTTGTTTGTTTACGTAGTCTTCAAATCCACATTAATGGCCTTGTATCACACGAAAAATATTTTGATCATATACCTACAATCATATAATGTAGGGCACATATACGCAGTGGTTGCCTCAAAAGATACTGAATGGGGTGATGAATACTGGTTGGCACACTGTATAGATGGAAAGCAAACCCTCATTATGTCCATGACTGACGATGAAAACAACCACTTTCCAACTGGGTATATGGTTTTTAAAGGTGAATACTTGACACGAGACAGCAATGGAAGAAAGAAGGGTGGATATGTTTACAGGGATTACAAACCAGGTGCAAGTGTGTATCACTTTACCAACTTAATCATTGGCACAAACCTTTAGGTACGAACAATGCCAGGTCGAAATACATTGAAGGTACACTACTTCTTACCGGATATAGAGCACAAGAGACTAATGGAGACCATCAGTATAAGAGATGATCCAGAGGGCTTGGTTGTATGATAATAGGTGGGATCTAGCATGATGAGGTATGTTACATACTTTTAATACTATATTATTTGTAATTGAATATTGATATATGCTCAATTTTCACATGTATGTTTCATATGAATATGTCAATTTTGTGTTCTTGATATGCCAAATTTACGTTTACGTTGTTTATAAATATGCCAAAAATTCTCTTGTATGTCCATTTTATGAATATGCCATTTTTTACATATGATCAGTAAACCCTAAAATTATATTATGATCATCATGTTAGTTATTGGCTTCACCCAACAAAATTAATTCAATTCATGCTCACTATATTAAAAAATACACTTATATTAAATTTAATTCATGTCTTGTTAAATATTTCATAATGAATTAGCTATTTGAGAGCACCACCTTAGACCAAGCCATCATCATCAACATCTTCCTCATCATCACCATCATCATCATCATGAAAATCTTCATCATGGACCTGCAAAACCCTAGTTTCCAAGATGGACCTACAAGGTGGCACATCGGCCACCAGGCCGGAGAGGAGGGACACCCCTGGCACTATCCCGGCGTGCTGAATCCAACGGATTCAACGGTTTGTCGATCTGAAACACGGTCGTCATTCTATGGCTCGTTCCATCTCGAACCCAAAAGGCCTTCAGGGACACTTGCTAGATACCTGTCGGGGGCATAGAACTCCAACCGTGCAACAAAACCAGGTTCCGGGGAGTCCTGTAGGTGTGTCTAGGCAGGTTCAGGCTAGGAACACTAGCCATACCTGCCCGGTGGATGATTTTCCAAAGTTGACCCCCGTGTGCAAAAATTGCACACTCCCACACTGAGAAAAACCCTAGTTTCCAAGATGGACCTGCAAGGTGACACATGGGCCACCGGGCCGGAGGGGAGGGGCACCCCTGGCACTATCCCGGTGTGCCAAATACAATGGAGTCGATGGTTCATCGATTCGAGCCACGGTCTTCATTCTATGGCTTGTCCTGTCTCGCTGCCAGAAGGCCTTCAGGGACACCTGCTGGATACCTGCCGGGGACATAGAACTCCAACCGTGCAACAAAACCGGGTTATGGGGAGTCCTGCAGGTGTGTCTAGGCAGGTTCAGGCTGGGAACACTAGCCATACCCGCCCGGTGGATGATTTTCCAAAGTTGACCCCCGTGTGCAAAAATTGCACACTTCCACACTAAGCAAAACCCTAGTTTCAAAGATGGACCTGCAAGGTGACATATGGACCACCGGGCCAGAGGGGAGGGGAACCCATAACACTATCCCGGTGTGCTGAATCCAACGGAGTCAACAGTTCGTCGATCTGAGACACGGTCGTCATTCTATGGTTCGTTGTGTCTCGCATCCAAAAGGCCTTCAAGGACACTTGCTGGATACCTGCCGGGGGCATAGAACTCCAACCGTGCAACAAAACCGGGTTCTAGGGAGTCTTGTAGGTGTGTCTAGGAAGGTTCAGGTTGAGAACACTAGCCATACCAAGTCGGTGGATGATTTTCCAAAGTTGACACCCGTGTGTAACAATTGCACACTCCCACACTGAGCAAAACCCTAGTTTCCAAGATGGACCTGCAAGGTGACACATGGGCCACCAGGCCAGAGGGGATGGTCACCCCTGGCACTATCCCAGTGTGCTGAATCCAACGGAATCGACGATTTGTCGATACGAGCCACGGTCTTCATTCTATGGCTCGTCCCGTCTAGCTGCCAGAAGGCCTTTAGGGACACCTGCTGGATACCTGCCGGGGGCATAGAACTCCAACCATGCAACAAAACCGAGTTCCTGGGAATCCTACAAGTGTATCTAGGCAGGTTCAGGTTGGGAACACTAGTCATACCTGCCCGGTGGATGATTTTCAAAATTTGACCCCCGTGTGCAAAAATTGCACACTCCCACACTGAGCAAAACCCTGGTTTACGAAATGAATGCACAATGAAGACACTGGGCCATGGGGAGACAAGGGAGAGGGGCCCCTATAGGTAATCGCATGCCAAGAGACCAATGGAGTCGACTGTTCGTTGGTCCGATGTTCGGTTTTTGAGTTATGCCGAGTTGCAAGTCGCATGAAAATGCCGTTCAGGGACACTTGGTGAATTTTCGTCCAGGATCCAAGAAGCAAACAGAGTAGCAAGATTGCGTGCCGTTGGCTCCTGCAAGTGTGTGTGGGAAATGCCGACGTGGGAACACTGCCAACACTGGCTCGGGGGGGGGGGGGGTTTGCAGAGTTGACCCACCCATGCGAGATTGCATGCAATTAAACTAAGCAAAACCCTAGTTTACGAAATGAATGCACAATGAAGGGCCATGGGGACACGAGGGAGAGGGCCCCCTAGATGTAATCGCATGCCAGGAGACCAACGGAGTCAAAGGTTCGTCGGTTCGATGTCCGGTTTCCGAGTTATGTCGAGTTGAAAGTCGCATGAAAATTTCGTTCACGGACACTTGGTGAATTTTCGTCTGGGAGCCAAAATGCAAACAGAGCAAGAAGATGGCGTGCCGTTGGCTCTTGCAAGTGTGTGTGGGAAATGCCAACATGGGAACACTACCAACACTGGCTCGGGGGAGTTTTTTGAAGAGTTGACCCACAAATGCGAGATTGCATGCAATTAAACTGAGCAAAACCCTAGTTTACGAAATGAATGCACAATGAAGCCACTGGGCCATGGGGAGACAAGGGAGAGGGCATCCTAGAGGTAATCGCACACCAAGAGACCAACGGAGACGACGATTCGTCGGTCCGACGTCCTGTTTCCGAGTTATGTCGAGTTGCAAGTCGCATGAAAATACCGTTCAAGGACACTTGGTGAATTTCCGTCCAGGAGCCAAAAAGAAAATGGAGCAGGAAGATTACATGCCGTTGGCTCCTGCAAGTGTGTGTGGGCAATGCTGACGTGGGAACACTGGCAACACTGGCTTGGGGGAGGTTTTTGAAAAGTTGACCCACCAATGTGAGATTGCATGCAATTAAACTGAGCAAAACCCTAGTCTATGAAATGAATGCACAATGAAGCCACTCGGCCATGGGGAGATGAGGGAGAGGGCCCCCTAGAGGTAATCGCACTCCAGGAGACCAACGGAGTCGACGGTTGGTCAGTCCGATGTCTGGTTTCCCAGTTATGTCGAGTTACAAGTCGCAAGAAAATTTCGTTCAGGGACACTTGGTGAATTTTCGTCCGGGAGCCAAAAAGCAAACGGAGCAGCAAGATTGTGTGTCACTGGCTCCTGAAAGTGTGTGTGGCCAATGTCGACGTGGGAACACTGCCAACACTTGCTTGGGGGAGGGTTTTGCAGAGTTGAACCACCAATGCGAGATTGCATGCAATTAAACTGAGCAAAACCCTAGTTTATGAAATGAATGCACAATGAAGCCACTGGGCCATGGGGAGACGAGGGAGAAGACCCCCTACAGGTAATCGCATGCTAGGAGACCAACGTAGTCGACGGTTCGTTGGTCCGACGTCCGGTTTCCGAGTTATGTCGAGTTCAAAGTCGCATGAAAATGTCGTTCACGGACACTTGGTGAATTTTCGTCCTGGAGCCAAAAAGCAAACAGAGCAGGAAGATTGCGTGCCGTTGTCTCCTACAATTGTGTATGGGAAATGATGACATGGGAACACTGCCAACACTGGCTCGGCGGAGGTTTTTGCAGAGTTGACCCACCAATGCGATATTGCATGCAATTGAACTGAGCAAAACCCTAGTTTACGAAATGAATGCACAATGAAGCCACTGGTCCATGGGGAGACGAGGGAGAGGGACCCCTAGAGGTAATCACACACCCGGAGACCAACAGAGTCGACGGTTCGTCAGTTCAACGTCCAGTTTCTGAGTTATGTCAAGTTGCAGGTCGCATAAAAATGTTGTTTAGGGACACTTGGTGAATTTCCGTCCGGGAGCCAAAAAGCAAACGGAGCAGGAAGATTGCATGCCGTTGGCTCCTACAAGTGTGTGGGGAAATGCCAACGTGGGAACACTGCCAACAATGGCTCGAGGGAGGTTTTTGCAGAGTTGACCCACCAATGCGAGATTACATGCATTTAAAATGATCAAAACCCTAGTTTACGAAATGAATGCACAATGAATCCACTGGGCCATGGGGAGACAAAGGAGAGGGCCCCCTAGAGGTAATCGCACGCCAGGAGACCAACGGAGTCGACAGTTCGTCGGTCTGACGTCCGGTTTCTGAGTTATGTCGAGTTGCAAGTCACATGAAAATGCCATTCAGGGACACTTGGTGAATTTCCATCCGTGAGCCAAAAAGCAAACGGAGCAGGAAGATTGCGTGCCGTTAGCTCCTCCAAGTGTGTGTGGGAAATGCTGATGTGGGAACACTGCCAACACTGGCTCGGGGGAGGTTTCTGCAGAGTTGACCCACCAATGCGAGATTGCATACAATTAAACTGAGCAAAACCTAGTTTACGAAATGAATGCACAATGAAGCCACTCAGCCATGGGGTGATGAGGGAGAGGGACCCCTAGAGCTATTCACGTGCTATCAGACCAACGGAGTCGACGGTTCGTCGGTCTGACGTCCGATTTCCGAGTTATGTCGAGTTGCAAGTCGCATGAAAATGACGTTCAGGGTCACTTCTTGAATTTCCGTCCGAGAGCCAAAAAGAAAACGGAGCATGAAGATTGTGTGTCGTTGGCTCCTGCAAGTGTGTGTGGGAAATGCCGACGTGGGAACACTGCCAACACTGGCTCGGGGGAGGTTTTTGCAAAGTTGACCCACCAATGCGAGATTGCATGCAATTAAACTGAGCAAAACCCTAGTTTACGAAATGAATGCACAATGAAGCCACTGGGCCATGGGGAGAAAAGGGAGAGGGCCCCCTAGCAGTAATCGCATGCCAGGAGACCAATAGAGTCGATGGTTTGTCGGTCCGACATCCGGTTTCCGAGTTATGTTGAGTTGAAAGTCGCATGAAAATGTCGTTCACGGACACTTGGTGAATTTTCGTCCGGGAGCCAAAACGCAAACGGAGCAGGAAGATTGCGTGTTGTTGGCCCCTACAAGTGTGTATGGGCAATGCCGATGTGGGAACACTACCAACACTGGCTCGGGGGAGGTTTTTGCAGAGTTTACCCACCAATGCGAGATTGCATGCAATTATACTGAGTAAAACCCTAGTTTACGAAATGAATGCACAATGAAGGCACTGGGCCGTGGGGAGATGAGGGAGAGGGCCCCCTAGAGGTAATCGCACGCCCAGAGACCAATGGAGTCGACGGTTCGTCGCTCCGACATCCGGTTTCCAAGTTATGTCAAGTTGCAAGTCGGATAAAAATGTTGTCTAGGGACACTTGGTGAATTTCCGTCCGGGAGCCAAAAAGCAAACGGAGCAGGAAGATTGCATGTCGTTGGCTACTGCAAGTGTGTGTGGGAAATGCCAACGTGGGAACATTGCCAACACTGGCTCGGGGGAGGTTTTTGACGAGTTGACCCAACAATGCGAGATTGCATGCAATTAAAGTAAGCAAAACCCTAGTTTACGAAATGAATGCACAATGAAGCCACTAGGCCATGGGGAGACGAGCGAGAGGGCCCCCTAGAGGTAATTGCACGCCAGGAGACCAACGGAGTCGATGGTTCATCAGTCCGACATCCGGTTTCAGAGTAATGTCGAGTTGCAAGTCGCATGAAAATGTCGTTCAGGGAAACTTGGTGAATTCCCGTACGGGAGCCAAAAAGCAAACGGAGCAGGAAGATTGCATGTCGTTGGCTCCTGCAAGTGTGTGTGGGAAATGCCAACGTGGGAACACTGCCAACACTGGCTCGGGGGAGGTTTTTGTAGAGTTGACCCACCAATGCAAGATTGCATGCAATTAAAGTGAGCAAAACCCTAGTTTACGAAATGAATGCACAATGAAGCCACTGGGCCATGGGGAGATGAGGGAGAGGGCCCGCTATAGGTAATTGCACGGTAAAAGAGCAACGGAGTTGACGGTTCGTCGGTTCGACGTCCGGTTTCCGAGTTATGTCGAGTTGCAAGTCGCATGAAAATGTCGTTCAGGGACACTTGGTGAATTTCCGTCCGGGAGCCAAAAAGCAAACAGAGCAGGAAGATTGCGTGTAGTTGGCTCCTGCAAGTGTGTGTGGGCAATGTCGACGTGGGAACACTGCCAACACTGGCTCGGGGGAGGTCTTTGCAGAGTTGACCCACCAATGCGAGATTGCGTGCAATTAAGCTGAGCAAAACCCTAGTTTACGAAATGAATGGACAATGAAGCCACTGGGCCATGGGGATATGAGGGAGAGGGCCCCCTAGAGGTAATTGCACGCCCGAAGACCAACAGAGTCGACGGTTCATAGGTCCGACGTCCGATTTCCGAGTTATGTCGAGTTGCAAGTCGCATAAAAATGTCGTTCAGGGACACTTGGTGAAGTTCCGTCCGGGAGCCAAAAAGAAAACGGAGCAGGAAGATTGCATGACGTTGCCTCCTGCAAGTGTATGTGGGAAATACCGACATGGGAACACTTCCAACACTGGCTCGGGGGAGGTTTTTGCAGAGTTGACCCACCAATGTGAGATTGCATGCAATTAAAGTGAGAAAAACCCTAGTTTACGAAATGAATGCGAAATGAAGCCACTGGGCCATGGGGAGACAAGGGAGAGGGCACCCTAGAGGTAATCGCACACCAAGAGACCAACGGAGATGACGATTCGTCGATCCGACGTCCTGTTTCCGAGCTATGTCGAGTTGCAAGTCGCATGAAAATACCGTTCAAGGACACTTGGTGAATTTCCGTCCAGGAGCCAAAAAGCAAATGGAGCAAGAAGATTGCGTGTCATTGGCTCCTGCAAGTGTGTGTGGGCAATGCCAATGTGGGAACACTGCCAACACTGGCTTGGGGGAGGTTTTTACAAAGTTGAGCCACCAATGCGAGATTGCATGCAATTGAACTGAGCAAAACCCTAGTCTACGAAATGAATGCACAATGAAGCCACTCGGCCATGGGGAGATGAGGGAGAGGACCCCGTAAAGGTAATCGCACGCCAGGAGACCAATGGAGTCGACGGTTCGTCAGTCCGACGTCCGGTTTCTGAGTTATGTTGAGTTGCAAGTCGAATGAAAATGTCGTTTAGGGACACTTGGTGAATTTTCGTCCCGGAGCCAAAAAGCAAATGGAGCAGCAAGATTGTGTATCATTGGCTCCTGAAAATGTGTGTGGACAATGCCGACGTGGGAACACTACCAACACTGGCTTGGGGGAGGGTTTTGCAGAGTTGAACCACCAATGCGAGATTGCATGCAATTAAACTGAGAAAAACCCTAGTTTATGAAATGGATTCACAATGAAGCCACTGGGCCATGCGGAGACGAGGGACAGGGCCCCCTAGAGGTAATCACATGCCAGGAGACCAACATAGTCGACGGTTCGTCTGTCCGACGTCTGGTTTCCGAGTTATGTCGAGTTGAAAGTTGCATGAAACTGTCGTTCACGGACACTTGGTGAATTTTCGTTCGGGAGCCAAAAAGCAAACAGAGCACGAAGATTGCGTGCCGTTGTCTCCTACAAGTGTGTGTGGGAAATGATGACATGGGAACACTGCCAACACTGGCTCGGCGGAGGTTTTTTCAGAGTTGACCCACCAATGCGAGATTGCATGCAATTAAACTGAGCAAAACCCTAGTTTACGAAATGAATGCACAATGAAGCCACTGGTCCGTGGGGAGACGAGGGAGAGGGACCCCTAGAGGTAATCACACGCCCGGAGACCAACGGAGTCGACGGTTCATCGGTTCGACGTCCGGTTTCTGAGTTATGTCAAGTTGCAGGTCGCATAAAAATGTTGTTCAGGGACACTTGGTGAATTTCCGTCCGGGAGCCAAAAAGCAAACGGAGCAGGAAGATTGCATGCCGTTGGCTCCTACAAGTGTGTGGGGAAATGCCAACATGGGAACACTGCCAACACTGGCTCGAGAGAGATTTTTGCAGAGTTGACCCACCAATGCGAGATTACATGCAATTAAACTGAGCAAAACCCTAGTTTACGAAATGAATGCACAATGAAGCCACTGGGCCATGGGGAGACAAGGGAGAGGGCCCCTTAGAGGTAATCGCATGCCAGGATACCAATGGAGTCGACGGTTCGTCGGTCCGACGTCCGGTTTCCGATTTATGTCAAGTTGCAAGTCGCATGAAAATGCCGTTCCGGGACACTTGGTGAATTTCCGTCCGGGAGCCAAAAAGCAAACGGAGCAAGAATATTGCGTGCCGTTAGCTCCTCCAAGTGTGTATGGGCAATGCTGACGTGGGAACACTACCAACACTGCCTCATGGGAGGTTTCTGCAGAGTTGACCCACCAATACGAGATTGCATACAATTAAACTAAGCAAAACCTAGTTTACGAAATGAATGCACAATGAAACCACTCGGCCATGGGGAGATGAGATAGAGTGACCCCTAGAGCTAATCGTGCGCTAGGAGACCAACGGAGTCAACGGTTCGTCTGTCCGACGTCCGGTTTCCGAGTTATTTCGAGTTGCAAGTCGCATGAAAATGACGTTCAGGGACACTTCTTGAATTTCCGTCCGAGAGCCAAAAAGCAAATGGAGCAGGAAGATTGCGTGTCATTGGCTCCTGCAAGTGTGTGTGGGAAATGCCGACATGGGAACACTGCCAACACTGGCTCGGGGGAGGTTTTTGCAAAGTTGACCCACCAATGAGAGATTGCATGCAATTAAACTGAGCAAAACCCTAGTTTACGAAATGAATGCACAATGAAGCCACTGGGGCATGGGGAGACAAGGGAGAGGGCCCCCTAGCAGTAATCGCATGCTAGGAGACCAACGGAGTCAACGGTTCGTCTTTCCGACATCCGGTTTCCAAGTTATGTCAAGTTGCAAGCTGCATAAAAATGTTGTTCAGGGACACTTGGTGAATTTTCGTCCGGGAGCCAAAAAGCAAACGGAGCAGAAAGATTGCATGCTGTTGGCTCCTACAAGTGTGTGTGGGAAATGCCAACGTGGGAAAACTACCAACACTGGCTCGGGGGAGGTTTTTGCAGAGTTGACCCACTAATGCGATATTGCATGCAATTAAAGTAAGCAAAACCCTAGTTTACGAAATGAATGCACAATGAAGCCACTGGGCCATGGGGAGACGAGGGAGAGGGCCCCCTAGAGATAATTGCATGCCAGGAGACCAATGGAGTTGATGGTTCGTCAGTCCAACATCCGGTTTCTGAGTAATGTCGAGTTGCAAGTCGCATTAAAATGTCGTTCAGGGAAACTTGGTGAATTTCCGTCCAGGAGCCAAAAAGCAAACGGAGCAGGAAGATTGCGTGCCATTGGCTCCTGAAAGTGTGTGTGGGCAATGCCGACGTGGGAACACTACCAACACTCGCTCGGGGGAGGTTTTTGCAGAGTTGACTCACCAATGCGAGATTGCATGCAATTAAACTGAGCAAAACGTAGTTTACGAAATGAATGCACAATGAAGCCACTCGGCCATGGGGAGATGAGGGAGAGGGCCCCCTAGAGGTAATCGCATGCAAGGAGACCAACAGAGTCGACGGTTCGTCGGTTCGACGTCCGGTTTCCGAGTTATGTCGAGTTGCAAGTCGCATGAAAATGGCATTCAGGGACACTTGGTGAATTTCCGTCCGGGAGCCAAGAAGAAAACGAAGCAGCAAGATTGCATGCCATTGGCTCCTGAAAGTGTGTGTGGGCAGTGTTGACGTGGGAACACTGCCAACACTGGCTCGGGGGAGGGTTTTGCAGAGTTGACCCACCAATGCGAGATTGCATGCAATTAAACTGAGCAAAACCCTAGTTTACGAAATGAATGCACAATGAAGGTACTTGGCCATGGGGAGATGAGGGAGAGGGCCCCCTAGAGCTAATCACATGCTAGGAGACCAACGGAGCCGACGGTTCGTCGGTCCGACGTCCTTTTTTCCGAGTTATGTCGAGTTGCAAGTCGCATGAAAATGCCGTTCAGGGACACTTGGTGAATTTCCGTCCGGGAGCCAAAAAGAAAACGGAGCAGGAAGATTGCATGACGTTGGCTCCTGCAAGTGTGTGTGGGCAATGCCAACATGGGAACACTGCCAACACTAGCTTGGGGGAGGTTTTTGCAAAGTTGACCCACCAATGCGAGATTGCATGAAATTAAACTGACCAAAACCCTAGTTTACAAAATGAATGCACAATGAAGCCACTCGACCATGGGGAGATGAGGGAGAGGGCCCCCTAGAGGTGATCCCACACCAGGAGACCAACGGAGTCGACGTTTCGTCGGTCCGACGTCCAGTTTCCGAGTTATGTCGAGTTGCAAGTCGCATGAAAATGTTGTTCAGGGACACTTGGTGAGTTTCCATCCAGGAGCCAAAAAGCAAACGGAGCAGGAAGATTGCGTGCCGTTGGCTCCTAAAAGTGTGGGTGGGCAATGCCGACGGGGGAACACTGCCAACACTGGCTTCGGGGAGGGTTTTGCAGAGTTGACCCACCAATGCGAGATTGCATGCAATTAAACTAAGCAAAACCCTAGTTTACGAAATGAATGCACAATGAAGCCACTGGGCCATGGGGAGACGAGGGAGAGGGCCCCCTAGAGGTAATCGCATGCCATGAGATGAACGGAGTCGACGGTTCGTCGGTCCGACATCCGGTTTTCGATTTATGTCGAGTTGAAAGTCGCATGAAAATGTCGTTCACGAACACTTGGTGAATTTTTGTCCAGGAGCCAAAAAGCAAACGGAGCAGGAAGATTGCATGCTGTTGGCTCCTACAAGTGTGTGTGGGAAATGCCGACATGGGAACACTGCCAACACTGGCTCGGGGGAGGTTTTTGTAGAGTTGACCCACCAATGCGGGATTGCATGCAATTAATCTGAGTAAAACCCTAGTTTACGAAATGAATGCACAATGAAGCCACTGGGCCATGGGGAGAAGAGGGAGAGGGCCCCCTAGAGGTAATCACACACCCAGAGACCAATGAAGTCGACGGTTCGTCGCCCCGATATCCGCTTTCCAAGTTATGTCCAGTTGCAAGTCGCATAAAAATGTTGTTCAGGGACACTTGGTGAATTCCCGTCCGGGAGCCAAAAAGCAAATGAAGCAGGAAGATTGCATGCCGTTGGCTCCTGCAAGTGTGTGTGGGAAATGCCAATGTGGGAACACTGCCAACACTGGCCCGGTGGAGGTTTTTGCAGAGTTGACCCACCAATGCAAGATTGCATGCAATTAAAGTGAGCGAAACCCTAGTTTACGAAATGAATGCACAATGAAGCCACTGGGCCATGGGGAGACGAGGGAGAGGGCCCCCTAGAGGTAATTGCATGCCAAAAGACCAACGGAGTCGACGGTTCGTCAGTCCGACGTCCGGTTTCCGAGTAATGTCGAGTTGCAAGTCGCATGAAAATGTCGTTCAGGGAAACTTGGTGAATTTCCATCCGGGAGCCAAAACGCAAATGGAGCAGGAAGATTGCGTGCCGTTGGCTCCTGCAAGTGTGTGTGGGCAATGCAAATGTGGGAACACTGCCAACACTAGCTCGGGGGAGGTTTTTGCAGAGTTGACCCACCAATGCGAGATTGCATGCAATTAAACAAGGCAAAACCTAGTTTACGAAATGAATGCACAATGAAGCCACTCGGCCATGGGGAGATGAGGGAGAGGGCCCCCTAGAGGTAATCGCATGCAAGGAGACCAACGGAGTCGACGGTTCGTCGGTTTGAAGTCTGGTTTCCGAGTTATGTCGAGTTGCAAGTCGCATGAAAATGTCGTTCAGGGACACTTGGTGAATTTCCGTCCGGGAGCCAAGAAGCAAAGGAAGCAGCAAGATTGCATGCCGTTGGATCCTGAAAGTGTGTGTGGGCAATGTCGACGTGGGAACATTGCCAACACTTGCTTGGGCGAGGGTTTTGCAGAGTTGACCCACCAATGCGAGATTGCATGCAATTAAACTTAGCCAAACCCTAGTTTACGAAATGAATGCACAATGAAGCCACTGGGCCATGGGGAGACGAGGGAGAGGCCCCCTTAGAGGTAATTACACGCCAAGAGATGAACGGAGTCAATGGTTCGTCGGTTCGACGTCCAATATTCCAGTTACATCGAGTTGCAAGTCGCATGAAAATGCCGTTCAGGGACACTTCGTGAATTTCCGTCCAGGAGCCAAAAAGCAAACGGAGTAGGAAGATTGCGTTCCATTGGCTCCTGCAAGTGTATGTGGGCAATGCTGACGTGCGAAGACTACCAACACTGGGTCGGTGGAGGTTTTTGCAGAGTTGACCCACCAATGCGAGATTACATGCAATTAAACTGAGCAAAACCCTAGTTTACGAAATGAATGCACAATGAAGCCACTGGGCCATGGGGAGACAAGGGAGAGGGCCCCTTAGAGGTAATCGCATGCCAGGAGACCAATGGAGTCGACGGTTCGTCGGTCCGACGTCCGGTTTCCGATTTATGTCGAGTTGCAAGTCGCATGAAAATGTCGTTCAGGGACACTTGGTGAATTTCCGTCCGGGAGCCAAAAAGCAAACGGAGCAAGAAGATTGCGTGCCGTTAGCTCCTCCAAGTGTGTATGGGCAATGCTGACGTGGGAACACTACCAACACTGCCTCGGGGGAGGTTTCTGCAGAGTTGACCCACCAATGCAAGATTGCATACAATTAAACTGAGCAAAACCTATTTTACGAAATGAATGCACAATGAAACCACTCGGCCATGGGGAGATGAGATAGAGTGACCCCTAGAGCTAATCGTGCGATAGGAGACCAACGAAGTCAACGGTTCGTCTGTCCGACGTCCGGTTTCCGAGTTATTTCGAGTTGCAAGTCGCATGAAAATGACGTTCAGGGACACTTCTTGAATTTCCGTCCGAGAGCCAAAAAGCAAATGGAGCAGGAAGATTGCGTGCCGTTAGCTCCTCCAAGTGTGTATGGGCAATGTTGACGTGGGAACACTGCCAACACTGCCTCGGGGGAGGTTTCTGCAGAGTTGACCCACCAATGTGAGATTGCATACAATTAAACTGAGCAAAACCTAGTTTACGAAATGAATGCACAATGAAACCACTCGGCCATGGGGAGATGAGGTAGAGTGACCCCTAGAGCTAATCGCACGCTAGGAGACCAACGGAGTCGATGGTTCGTCGGTCCGACGTCCGATTTTCGAGTTATGTCGAGTTTCAAGTCGCATGAAAATGCGGTTCAGGGACACTTGGTGAATTTCCGTCCGGGAGCCAAAAAGAAAATGGATCGGGAAGATTGCGTGCCGTTGGCTCCTACAAGTGTGTGTGGGAAATGCCGACGTGGGAACACTGCAAACATTGGCTTGGGGGAGGTTTTTGCAAAGTTGACCCACCAATGCGAGATTGCATGCAATTAAACTGACCAAAACCCTAGTTTACAAAATGAATGCACAATGAAGCCACTCGGCCATGGGGAGATGAGGGAGAGGGCCCCCTAGAGGTAATCGCACACTAGGAGACCAACGGAGTTGACGGTTCGTCGGTCCAACGTCCATTTTTCGAGTTATGTCGAGTTGCAGGTTGCATGAAAATGTTGTTCAGGGACACTTGGTGAATTTCCATCCAGGGGCCAAAACGCAAACGGACCAACAATATTGCGTGCCGTTGGCTCCTGAAAGTGTGGGCGGGCAATGCCGACAGGGGAACACTGCCAACACTGGCTTGGGGGAGGGTTTTGCAGAGTTGACCCACCAATGCGAGATTGCATGCAATTAAACTGAGCAAAACCCTAGTTTATGAAATGAATGCACAATGAAGCCACTGGGCCATGGGGAGACGAGGGAGAGGGCCCCCTAGAGGTAATCGCATGCCATGAGACCAACGGAGGCGATGGTTCGTCGGTCTGACGTCCGATTTCCGAGTTATGTCGAGTTGAAAGTCGCATGAAAATGTCGTTCACGAACACTTGGTGAATTTTTGTCCGGGAGCCAAAAAGCAAATGGAGCGAGAAGATTGCATGCTGTTGGCTCCTACAAGTGTGTGTGGGCAATGCCGACATGGGAACACTGCCAACACTTGCTCGGGGGAGGTTTTTGCAGAGTTGACCCACCAATGCGAGATTGCATGCAATTAATCTGAGTAAAACCCTAGTTTACGAAATGAATGCACAATGAAGCCACTGGGCCATGGGGAGAAGAGGGAGAGGGCCCCCTAGAGGTAATCGCACGCCCAGAGACCAACGGAGTCGACGGTTCGTCACTTCGACATCCGGTTTCCAAGTTATGTCAAGTTGCAAGTCGCATAAAAATGTTGTTCAGGGACACTTGGTGAATTCCCGTCCGGGAGCCAAAAAGCAAACGGAGTAGGAAGATTGCATGCCGTTGGCTCCTGCAAGTGCGTGTGGGAAATGCCAACGTGGGAACACTGCCAACAACGGCTCGAGGGAGGTTTTTGCAGAGTTGACCCACCAATGCAAGATTGCATGCAATTAAAGTGAGCGAAACCCTAGTTTACGAAATGAATGCACAATGAAGCCACTGGGCCATGGGGAGATGAGGGAGAGGGCCCCCTATAGGTAATTGCACGGCACGAGACCAACGGATTCGACGGTTCATCGGTCCGACGTCCGGTTTCCGAGTTATGTCGAGTTGCAAGTCGCATGAAAATGTCGTTCAGGGACACTTGGTGAATTTCCGTCCGGGAGCCAAAAAGCAAACCGAGCAGGAAGATTGCCAGCCGTTGGCTCCTGCAAGTGTGTGTGGGCAATGCCGACGTGGGAACACTGCCAACACTGGATTGGGGGAGGTCTTTGCAGAGTTGACCCACCAATGCGAGATTGCGTGCAATTAAACTGAGCAAAACCCTAGTTTACGAAATGAATGCATAATGAAGCCACTGGGCCAGTGGGAGATGAGGGAGAGGGCCCCCTAGAGGTAATCGTATGCCAGCAGACCAACGGAGTCAACGGTTCGTCGGTCCGATGTCCTGTTTCCGAGTTATGTCGAGTTGAAAGTTGCATGAAAATGTCGTTCACGGACACTTGGTGAATTTTTGTCCCGGAGCCAAAAAGCAAACGGAGCAAGAAGATTGCGTGCTGTTGGCTCCTACAAGTTTGTGTGGGCAATGCCGATGTGGGAACACTGCCAACACTGGCTCGTGGGAGGTTTTTGCAGAGTTGACCCACCAATGCGAGATTGCATGCAATTAAACTGAGCAAAACCCTAGTTTATGAAATGAATGCACAATGAGGGCACTGGGCCATGGGGAGATGAGGGAGAGGACCCCCTAGAGGTAATCGCACGCCCAGAGACCAACGGAGTCGACGGTTCGTCTTTCCGACATCCGGTTTCCAAGTTATGTCAAGTTGCAAGTTGCATAAAAATGTTGTTCAAGGACACTTGGTGAATTTCCGTCCGGGAGCCAAAAAGCAAACGGAGCAGAAAGATTGCATGTCGTTTGCTCCTACAAGTGTGTGTGGGAAATGCCAACGTGGGAACACTGCCAACACTGGCTCAAGGGAGGTTTTTGCAGAGTTGACCCACCAATGTGAGATTGCATGCAATTAAACTGAGCAAAACCTAGTTTACGAAATGGATGCAAAATGAAGCCACTCGGCCATGGGGAGATAAGGTAGAGGGCCCCCTAGAGGTAATCGCATGCAAGGAGACCAACGGAGTCGACGGTTCGTCGGTTCGACGTCCGGTTTCCGAGTTATGTCGAGTTGCAAGTCGCATGAAAATGCCGTTCAGGGACACTTGGTGAATTTCCGTCCGGGATCCAAGAAGAAAACGAAGCAGCAAGATTGCATGTCGTTGGCTCCTGAAAGTATGTGTGGTCAATGTCGACGTGGGAACACTGACAACACTGGCTTGGGAAACTGTTTTGCAGAGTTGACCCACCAATGCAAGATTGCATGCAATTAAACTGAGCCAATCCCTAGTTTACGAAATGAATGCACAATGAAGCCACTGGGCCATGGGGAGACGAGGGAGAGGCCCCCCTAGAGGTAATCACATGCCAGGAGACCAACGGAGTCGACGGTTCGTCGGTTCGACATCCGATTTTCCAGTTATGTCGAGTTGCAATTCGCATGAAAATGTCGTTCAGGGACATCTGGTGAATTTCCGTCCAGGAGCCAAAAAGCAAACGGAGCAGGAAGATTGCGTGTCATTGGCTCCTGCAAGTGTGTGTGGGAAATGCTGACGTGCGAACACTACCAACACTGGCTCGGTGGAGGTTTTTGCAGAGTTGACCCACCAATGCAAGATTGCATGCAATTAAAGTAAGCAAAACCCTAGTTTATGAAATGAATGCATAATAAAGCCACTGGGCCAAGGGGAGACGAGGGAGAGGGCCCCCTAGAGGTAATCACATGCCAGGAGACCAACGGACTCAATGGTTCGTCGGTCCGACGTCTGGTTTCCGAGTTATGTCGAGTTGCAAGTCGCATGAAAATGTCGTTCAGGGACACTTGGTGAATTTCCGTTCGGGAGCCAAAAAGAAAACGAAGCAGGAAGATTGCATGTCGTTGGCTCCTGCAAGTGTGTGTGGGCAATGCCGACGTGAGAACACTGCCAACATTGGCTCTGGGGAGGTTTTTGCAAAGTTGACCCACCAATGCGAGATTGCATGCAATTAAATAGACCAAAACCCTAGTTTACGAAATGAATGCACAATGAAGCCACTCGGAAATGGGGAGATGATGGAGAGGGCCCCCTAGAGGTAATCGCACACCAGGATACCAACTGATTCGATGGTTCGTCGGTTCGACGTCCGGTTTTCGGGCTATGTCGAGTTGTGAGTTGGATGAAAATGTTGTTCAGGGACACTTGGTGAATTTCCATCTAGGAGCCAAAAAGCAGACGGAGTAGCAAGATTGTGTGCCGTTGGCTCCTGAAAGTGTGTGTGGGCAATGCCGATGTGGGAACACTGCCAACACTGGCTTGGGGGATGGTTTTGCAGAGTTGACCCACCAATGCGAGATTGCATACAATTAAACTGAGAAAAACCCTAGTTTACGTAATGAATGCACAATGAAGCCACTGGGCCATGGGGAGACAAGGGAGAGGGCCCCCTAGAGGTAATCGCATGCCAGGAGACCAACGGAGTCGACGGTTCGTCAGTCCGACATCCGGTTTCCGAGTTATGTCGAGTTGAAAGTTGCATGAAAATGTCGTTCACAGACACTTGGTGAATTTTCGTCCGGGAGCCAAAAAGCAAACGGAGTAGGAAGATTGCATGCTGGTGGCTCCTACATGTGTGTGTGGGCAATGCCGACGTCGAAACACTGCCAACACTGGCTCGGGGGAGGTTTTTGCAGAGTTGACCCACCAATGCGAGATTGCATGCAATTAAACTTAGTAAAACCCTAGTTTACGAAATGAATGCACAATGAAGCCACTGGGCCATGGGGAGACGAGGGAGAGGGCCCCCCTGGAGGTTATCGCATGCCCAGAGACCAACCGAGTCGACGGTTTGTCGCTCTGACGTCCGATTTCCTAGTTATGTCAAGTTTCAAGTCGCATAAAAATGTTGTTCAGGGACACTTGGTGAATTTCCGTGTGGGAGCCAAAAAGCAAACGGAGCAGGAAGATTGCATGCCGTTGGCTCCTGTAGGTGTGTGTGGGAAATACCAATGTGGGAACACTGCCAAGACTGGCTCGGGGGAGGTTTTTGCAGAGTCGACCCACCAATGCGAGATTGCATGCAATTAAACTGAGCAAAACCCTAGTTTACGAAATGAATGCACAATGAAGCCACTGGGACATGGGGAGACGAGGGAGAGGGCCCCCTAGAGGTAATTGCACGGCAGGAGACCAACGGAGTCGACGGTTCGTCGATCCGACGTCCGATTTCCGAGTTATGTCGAGTTGCATGTCGCATGAAAATGTCGTTCAGGGACACTTGGTGAATTTCCATCCGGGATCCAAAAAGAAAACGGAGCAGGAAGATTGCATGCCGTTGGCTTCTGCAAGTGTGTGTGGGCAATGCCGACGTGGGAACACTGCCAACACTGGCTCAGGGGAGGTTTTTGCAGAGTTGACCCACCAATGCGAGATTGCATGTAATTAAACTGAGCAAAACCTAGTTTACGAAATGAATGCACAATGAAGCCACTCAGCGATGGGGAGATGAGGGAGAGGGCCCCCTAGAGGTAATCGCACGCGAGGAGACCAACGGAGTCGACGGTTCATCGGTTCGACGTCCGGTTTCCGAGTTATGTCGAGTTGCAAGTCACATGAAAATGTCGTTAAGGGACACTTGGTGAATTTCCATCCGGGAGACAAGAAGCAAACGAAGCAGCAAGATTGCATGCCGTTGGCTCCTGAAAGTGTGTGTGGGCAATGTCGACGTGGGAACACTTCCAACACTAGCTCGGCGGAGGTTTTTGCAGATTTGACCCACCAATGTGAGATTACATTCAATTAAACTGAGCAAAACCCTATTTTATGAAATGAATGCACAATGAAGCCACCGGGCAATGGGTAGACGAGGGAGAGGGCTCCCTAGATTTAATCGCACGCCAGGAGACCAACGGAGTTGACGGTTCGTCGGTCCGACGTCCGGTTTCCGAGTTATGTCGAGCTGCAAGTCGCATGAAAATGTCGTTCAGGGACACTTGGTGTATTTCTTCCCAGGAGCCAAAAAGCAAACGGAGTAGGAAGATTGCATGCCGTTGGCTCGTGCAAGTGTGTGTGGGCAATGCTGACTTGCGAACACTGCCAACACTGGCTCGGGGGAGGTTTTTGCAGATTTGACCCACCAATGCGAGATTGCATGCAATGAAATTGAGAAAAACCCTAGTTTACGAAATGAATGCACAATGAAGCCACCGGGCCATGGGGAGACTAGGGAGAGGGCACCCTAGAGGTAATCGCACGCCAGGGGACCAACGGAGTCGACAGTTCATCAATTCGACGTACGATTTCTAGGCTATGTCGAGCTGCAAGTCGCATGAAAATGTTGTTCAAGGACAAGAGACACAACATTTTATCCCGGGAAACCCTCATGTGGAAGAAAACCTAGCAACCTTTCTTAGAATAATTATATGTTTAGAAATCAAGTAGAATGAAACCATGAACAAACCCTGACCCTAAAGGGTTTTACCACATGAAAAAACCTTAATGACACATGACAACAAGAGTACTTATCTACATGAACATGACCTCCAAGCCATAAGGATAACCAATCATATCCTTCCCAACCAACATTAGAAGGCACTTTATTTCTCGAAGCCCGAGGTAACGTTTGTTCCTTTCACCAATGTTGCTTTGAGCACTTGTATGTAGTTACTCATATGTAGTGTTGAATCTAATTGTACAATCAAATATTGGGCGTTGATGAAATGTGTAGCATGTATTGCACTTAGTTTTATTAAATTACACTTGAACATTCACTTAACTTGTAATTTAATCATCCAAACTCACAAATTTTAATTACACCTATCCAATTAGTGTGCATGAGTGAGTTCGTTGAAACCTTGAAAAACATTGTATTGCATTTAGTTTGATTAAATTACACGAGCAAGAACTTTGACATAACTTGTAATGATCATCCAAAATCACAAATTTAATTAGATACCAATTAGTGCACGCATGTAGTGAGTTCGTTGAAACCTTTAAATATAATAGTTTGTTCCTTTGACATAGCGCATTCATGAGTAATAGATAATCCACACAAATCAACACATTAGATTGACACAAGAACACGTGGAAACCAAAGAACAAATACAAAGTGAAATGTATCATTCATTTATAAGTGAAATGTCAATGTGCATGTCTCCAAAAGTGCATGTATCCAAAAGTACATATATATCCAAAAGTATCCAAAAGTACATGTATCCAATGAAGTCAATGTACATGTTTCCAAAAGTACATGCACAATAAAGTCAATGTACATGTCTCCAAAAGTGAATGTATCGAAAAGTACATATATATACAAAAGTATCCAAAAGCACATGTGTCCAAAACTATCCAAAACTATCAAAGCCACATGTACATGTATCCAAATGTACATATATCCCATAAGACACATCAAAACTCAAGCTTCCTCTTGTTCTTCCCCGACGTTGATCCTCTAGGCACATCTCTAGGATCAGTGTGCGTCTCTGGATCCTCCAAATTAAATATCAATTGTTAAATTCTACTAACTATGTACACTAATAGATTAGCTCAACAATTATCAACTGGTGCATGGAAAGTGCATGAAACACTTGGTCACTGAAGGACATCTCACCTCAACTAACAAAGGAGATTGCATTGCTTGTGTAGCAGATGGAGCCGTTGGTTGAACATCCAAGATGGTTGAACCAGGGGGGTCAGGAACTGCTCCTGCTGGTGGTGGCTACAATGAAAAAATGTTGAAATAGTTAGAAATGCATGAATAAACAATAGACAACAATAATAAACTATGTAAAGATAATGTTGAAATAGTTACATACCTGTGTGTGATCAGTTGCCATTGCAGATGCGACACTGACTGCTGCATCAACCATCGATGCGAGGTTTTTAGTAGACAACTCGGGTTCCTGATGCAGTAAACATGCAATTCAAACATTAACAAAAATGATTTATGCACTGGATTTCAAGTTAAACAACAAATATCATCGAAGGATATACATTACCATGGTGTGAGTAAGCCCATGGTCGTGAGAAGTTGGAGTCTTTCTAGGAGTAGAACGCCTCACATACACACAACCCTTGTTCACGAATGGCTTGGAGGGAGATACAAATCCAGGCAATGGTCCAGATGTCTCGGATGCTGCCTATAGTCAGCAAGTGTTCATGTAGTTAGACATGCATGATTCAACAAACAAACATGTATTTATAAAATGTCATTTTTAATTGTTTACCTGGAGCCCAGATGTTTCATGGGACGGTACGACCATGGGTGCTACCTCCACATTGACTTTCCCCAGTGAAGGATCTGCCATCTGCAAGTTTAATAATTGTAAATATTAGACCGTAGATAGCATTAGTGAACTAAAATGTAAAGTATGTGGAAATTAACAAATTAACAAGTATTAAAAAACTGAAATTTTAAAATGTTTACCTCGGTGTGAGATACGGCAATAGGTGCTATATAAGATGGGCCTACCAAATGGATAGCATCATGCCCCCTGTAGAGTCTGGAACATCTGGCTCTAGCGCATCGTTGCTGGCATAAAGCATCAACTGCAAGTTCACAAAATTAATATATTAGCTCAAACTATATATATGTGTACAAAGACGAAAATAAATGAAGAATTTATTACAATTAACCATCAACATACCTCTCTCAAAAACCCACTGAAGGAAACATCTGAGGCAAGACCATAGCAGGGACGACCACATGATGTGCACTCGTGAGGATCAATACTAGGATGGGGATGTGTCAATGGTCTTGCACTAGTGGATGGTCCTGCACTAGTTGATGGTCCTACATGGTGACGAGCTGGTGTATGTACCACACCAGGGACAGATGTCCCTTCCTCAACCATATGCTGAACCATAGTGCCATGGCGAACAACCGTCCGTGCCAAAATAAAAAATGCATCTCATGTCTGTGGAATAATACGATGTGCAGGTGGGACATCTGTCCCAGGCAACTGCCTGCGAGGTGTAGGGATAGGGCGATCCTGGTCTCGAAGCCTCGCATTGGGTCAGTTTTGGGGCATCCCCCCACCGATCCCCTGAAACTACAAGATGTCAAAATAGTTTACGTGTTTATGTAACACGAAATCTGCGTACATCTTTCGAAGGAAATACAAGGGAATTTCCCTGTTGTTGTGTGGTGGCATATCAAAAACCATGTACCATCTGTCCATCCAGTTATCAACAAATGGTTGAAACGTGCACCACTCAATGGAGATATGCGGCCTGTTTACATTTCGGATTTCCCCCATCTGAGGCTCCCTAAACAATGCAAATATGAGCTCTTTGGATATTTTCAACTTTTTTATTGCATTGTAGTCTATCCCATCAGCATATTGTTGTCTTTTTCTTTCTCTATATGATGTAATATCATATAGTACATTGCTAGACTGTGAAATGGTGTCAACAATTGCAACCAAGGTTGATGCAAGCGAGAGGCGAATCCTGTCACCACCACTAAAAGCTGCACTAATGCCCCTCAAGTGGGCAAGCTCAATCAGTATCTCGGCATTGGTGTCCATGGCCACAACTGCAATAAAGACATCAATACGAAAATCATTAGAAACATATACATGGTATATAATGACGTCTCTTCAAAATTGAAAATGTATTAAATCAAACTCAAGTAAGCAATTTAATGGCATTCACTTACATACATTAAAACTTAAAATTAAACATTTAACAATTAAAAAGTAAGTTTCGTTCAACTTCTTTCTAGAAGTTAAGGCACTTCTTAACCCTCATTGGTGACTTTTCCATGCAAACTTGGGTTTAAACTTCTTAGAATTTAGGAGTGTTATTTTGACATGGATTGGCCTTTACGTCCATTGCAGAAAACAATATTTCCATCAACTTCATAAGCTAACATTAAATTTATTGATTTCAACATATTACGCCTTGTGGTTGGAGGGGAGGACAAAGTGGCATGGAATGAAATGGATATGTATGAGTTTGCACACCTTTGCATTGCTTGGTCTACTCATTGAACCCCAGGTTCTACTCTTAGGATTGGCTCAGTGGTGGGTTGGGGCCCTCATCCAGAGTCCCTCCTCACATGGATGGAGAGATCTCAGAGGGGAGGAAGATAGCATTTAGATGGCTACTTCAGGATAGAGACCACCTTGAGGTGGTGGAGAAGGAATTTTATGATTTTTCTAGTGGCACTAGGAGATTTGGAGGATGAGGTGGTTAGAGACATGGGGGTTAAGAAACCCCTTGTTTGGTGGACAACTCATGGGGAAACATGCCCTCTTCTACAAAAGATAGCCTTTAGGGATGTCTTTCCTGATGAGATGGGTTTGGACAACAGTACTGAATTGGCATTAGCCAACATGGATCTTAATGACCCAGTGTTAGAGCTGGTCACTTTTGATGAGGGTTATCGTATGGAGGGGTCATCCTCCACACCAGCAGATGCAGTTAGTCAGATTGGCAAAGAGGAGGAAAAGGAGGAGGAGGATCAGGGCAGTGATGAGTTTGTTGATTCAGGCATGGACGAGGACTATTGAGTCATTGACAGATGGGATTCTTCCATATTGATCCACTCCTTTTTTGTATTTACTATTAGACTATTAGTCTATTTGGCATTTGCCAGTGACCAGTGGCATTTCGACATCTATGTAATACATTTTGATTTTGATGACTTAATGAGAAATATGGTTCCGAGTCTCTGACATGCATCTATGTGTCTCAATGTCTCGTTGTGATTTGTGATTGTGAATGACAAATGTGTTGTGATTTGTGAATGATCTAATTTCTATTGAATATTTCATATTTGTAATTGTAAATGTAATTTCTATTGAATATTTGTAATTGTAAATGTTAAATTTTATTGGATCTATATGTCTATATTTTTAAATTTTAATATATTTTAAAACTATATATATATGTATATAAAGCGTGTCCTAATTCCGGGGGTCACCATGTCCCGTGTCCTCGTGTCAGGTGACTTAGATGGACACATTATAGAATGGGGGGAGTTCTATTTTTTTCAATTTTTGGTTGGATTAGGAATTTTTGAGTTTTTGAAAAGGGATTCATTTTAATTATTCACTCATCTTGGTTGAGGGAGATGTGAATTTAATTAGAGATTGGGTTATTCCCAATTTTATCAATATTACAAAACTAGGTTGTTTTAAACAATAAAAAAATAGTAATTTAGGTTAAGAAATGACAAAAAAATGGTATGGGTGAATGAATTACCTAATTAGATGACAATCCACCGGTGAATTTGCCTCCCCTCCAGCTAAATCGAGATCCACCGATACTCCAAGGCACACAAACCGTCCTCGTCCAACCTCTATTTCGCATTTCTGATGCGTGAAGAGCGCCGCAGGTGGTCGAGACTATGTTTTTAAATTGATTTTAGATTTCAATAACGCGTATGGGTTTTCTAACTACATAACGTGTACGCATTTTGTAGTTCTATAACACGTACGCGTTATGGTTACCTATCCTACATGTCCAGTTACATGTCAAGCTCGGGTCTTACCATGGCAGGTGCTAAGTATCAGAAACGCGTTAAGTTTTTGCGTATCAAGAATGAGTTTTGAAAAAGTAGGATTGCATCTAAAGTGACCCTCATCTTCTTGCACACACCCCTAAGCAAAGGTGGCTAAGGCCTTAGTGAATAATACTACAATGCAAATACTAAATCATAACAAGAGATTAGTGAGGTAATGTTTATGGTCTTTGCAAGGGTGTATGTATTGCCAAGCGAACAATCGTGGCTAACCTATATACTAAGGTCTAGTCTTGCATAATATGAAATGTTGGGCCATGCTTTGCATTACCATGCTACTTCGTTGTTTTGCTACACGACTCAACTATAGGTCTTAGTAGAAAAGTTAGCCTCCACTAGTGCAAATGTTTATGCAGCATTAATGGCACTTTAAATCAAGTGGGTAACAGGATGGAAGAGGGTTTCGAATTGGGATTTTGCCTTATGACCATACTTCTGCGTTTTCAGTTTGGTTTGTTGCACTTCACGTTTTTCTAGAGGTGGCTTTGTGCCCTGACCTGAGCTGCGCTCATGGTCAGTGCACCTTGATGATGGTAGCTTTACTTGATGGCGTAGAGATGCTTTCCTCCCGCTCAGGTATGACATGCAATTCTCACTCAGCTATTGCATTATCAAATTCCTATATGCACAGGTAGCAGGGTCTTTCACTTATGGTTTGCTTGTTTGTTTTGGCAAGAAGCAAAAGTATTAGCGTGGTTTGCTTGCGCATGTTCAGGAGATTCATCGGCATGGTCGTTGGTAGTGGTAAGTCCAGCTAGCATCCCTGCTACTCTGCTTCTCGCATCTCTGTTGGTATACTGTGTGTTTTCGTGGTGGGGTTTTGATGAGCATGATACAGGGCTTCCCTTTTATTCGTTCTACAAGTTGCCTTAATGGATGGACTGTGTAAACGGTGATAACCTTTGTGAATGTGGCTCCTATGTAATTTTTATGAAGCTAAGGCTCAATGAATACTTGTTTGTTTTGATACTGAGACTAATGTGTTGGAGTCCTAGTTTTGAAAACCATTGTTTGGAAAAAACGTTGTAATATTGAGGCCTGTTATGAAATTAGGGTTTACACAGGGGACTCTCTCCTGTATAATGTATGGTGTTCGAATGTATGTTTTGGGTGTGAAATAAAGACTACACCGTTTCTACTATTATCTCCTATCAATGTAATCTTTTGGTTTAAAGAATGAAGATGTGGCTCAGTCGATTGATGTGGTTGTACTAACTTCTTATTTTTATTTTCCTTCTGGGTTATCATGATTTTGATGTGGAAAGTAGATGAATGTGTCAGGGTTTCATAACGCAGCTACTCCTGTGTTGTAGCTAGAAATCGAGGAACCCTATGGTTTTTATCCTATGTCTGCTTTGGATTGATTTCTAGTTCTATGGTGATTCTATGTGATTTATCAATTTGTCATGCAAATTTAGATGAATGCTAATGGGTCTCATGTGCCTCTATTTCTGAGATGTAGATAGGGTTTAAGAAATGGTGGTTTCGATTTGTTGACATCTGTGTTTGACAAAATGTACTCATGTTTGGGCTTTCTTGTTTACTGTGGGTCCTGCACGAAGAGTGCTATTGACTCCTAACTTGGGTTATGAACTTATAGCGTAGGATAACTAGAATGAAATCTATTCTGTTGAAATTGTGCTTCTTGGGAAAGGTCTATATAAAGTTTCATGTAATCATTGAACTATTTGGTATAAGATTAGAATGTTGTATGCTACGTTTATAAATCGTGAAGCCTGTAGAATGCGTTTTCTGTAAGTTTTGGCTAGATATTTTTGTGTAACGTTGTTGCAAAATGTTTTGAATGGTGTAGATGAAGTTTCGATGCCTGGTCTAAAAATAAATGTTGATTTGCAGTAGCTAAGATAATATTTTTCGTTTCTAAAAGAATTTAATGAACAGGTGAGAAAAAGAAATAGGAACAGCTACTTAAAAACAATATTTAGTGATAACCCTAACTTTAGAAAGTAAAAATACGTTTGTCTAGCAAAGGCTAGCTGGGCTAGACCTGCTAGACAATGCCACTGGATTCTGGGAAGAATCTTGAATTAATACTGACAATAAGAACAATACTGACATAAATTTAAATTCTGAAAAATAATTTGTTTGAAGGTCTTGTAAGTTTTGCATACCTGCTTATTTTTGTAGCTTGCTCCTGACTGTAATGACCTGCAAACTCAGTCAAATAATTAGTGAAAAACTACTGAACTTTTAACTGACCTAACAATTGATCCTATAACCAAATAACTTTGGGACTACCACGTTCCTCCCAACCATGATACTACAACCGTTCTTGGTTCAGTATGGATCCCACTGAGTTGGTTCTGACATGCAAACTGAGAGATAGAGGTCCTAGGTTCATAGCTGATTCAGATCTGGAAATTGATGTGGGAATGCTTCACTTCTTGTAGCAGAGAGGTTCTCTTTTGTTTCATAAGATAATTATATAAAAATATGATCCCCAAACTTTGGGGCCTGTCCTCTTTATGTAGGGGAAATCTTGAATTAGGACTGTTGGAATAATTGGTTTCTTTAAATTAAATAACTTAATTTTCAAAAGAATATTTGTTTAATTAATCACTAGTTATTTTGGAACCATTACTTTTCAACTTGTTTAACTAGAGTGCTTCTGATTTAAGCCTTTTCATAATTGTAATAACAAAGTTTATATTTTAATTAAATAATTAATGCATCATTGATTTATTAATTAAATGCATAACTATATAAAATAAATATATTTTATAAATAAATAAAACCAATATTATTTTTAAAGTTATTAATAATAACCTTAGCCTTGAGGCTTTTATGCATGTTAACCATAGGAAACTACTATTAGTTAAATTATGCTTTAAGTGGTGATGTTGTCTTTTATGTATCTTCACATGATACTTTTTTTAATCTTTTTAAGGATAGGGTCCACTTCTTTGGACGGTCTCGGTAAGCTAGGATAGGCACCTCTAGTCTCTCCCTTTGCATGTCAGATTCCCTTTTTTTAACATGGTAGTTCCCCCAGTACTTGATGATAATAAGATTTATTTAATTAATTCGAATAGTTGTGATAAGACACTTAAATGCTATTTAGAATCCTTCAGACTCAACACTTGAGATGTAGTAACCCCGAGTGCTCTTCAGAGCCTTTTAAATCAACACTCTCACATGGGCATTACACTAGTGCAATTCCAGAGCCTCTGCTCAACACTACAGCTAGAATGTGGTTGTGAGGCACATCTAGATTATTTAAGTGGCCTCGGATCCGGTATTCATTTTATTTCAAGCTTGGAGTGCTCTAGGGCTTATTCCCAACACTCAATGTACATCAGGGCTTACTCCTAGTACATAAACATTCCTCTAGGTACCTCAGGGCTTTTGCCCAGTACGTAGGTAATTTGTGTGTTTCTGAGTCCATGCTCAACACACCACATAAGTCAATTATGTCATTCCACTAGTAGATTTGAACCCAAAATCCGACGACCTCCGACCAAATGGACTGTGTCGTCGGATTTTTCTTTGAAAATTACTTTATATTTATTTATTTTTTAAATCTCTAGAAATATTCGTCGGATATCCGATGTTCGTTTGAATATCCGATGAGGCTAGCAAGCTATCCGACGGATTTGCTAATATCCAACGCCTATTTGGATATCCGACGCTTTGGATGTCGGATAACCGACGTCATTTTGAACCCGAAGAGGTCGGATATTCGACGGATGTTTTCCCAATGGTCACAAGATTACCGTCGTCGGATATCCGACGTAGAGTTGACTTTTTAACTTTTACGATTTATAAATATCAAACCATTCCAACATGTTTGCCATACCAACGACGGTTTACAGATGTTTTTTTTGTTCGGTAGACTGTTTTTCGTTGTTTTTGTTATTCGAGTGAGAAAAGTACTCTGGAGCTTCATTTTCTAAGATCGATAATCTTCATTTAAGCTCTTTACAAGAAAATGTCAACTACGAATATTCCTGATCCAGACGAACAAAATCGACAATTGCTTGCTAGATGGTGGGAAGGAGTTGAAAGAAGGGGTGATGGTAAATGCTATTGTCCATGTAATCAATGAAGAGGCTTTAAGAGGAGAAGAATTTTGATTACAACAGCCACAAAACATTATAGAGAGCATGGGCACGCCAAGGGGGGACATGAATACCATCCATTTGTAAGTTTGCATTATATATGTTTTTATTTTGATTGCTTTTGTAAATTTATGTATTATTATAATATTTCTTATTTTTGACCAACAGTACAATTGGTCGTTGTTCTTTGTAACTTTTATCTATTGATTGTTTCACGTAATTATAAAGGAAATACATCCTACGGCATATCGTCCGGATCAGCAAGTGCTTCCAAAACAAGTACAGGAGGAACATGGAGCTATGAATATTAATGGAGAACAAGTTAATGATCACATTGAAGAAGATGATCATACTGATAACATAGTTGAAGATGATGTTAGAAATACTTTGATCCATGATTCATTTAATGTTGGAATGGATGATGATGATGATCATGAAAATGATGAACATTTTGATGATATTCATGATATACCTCTTCTTAACAAGGCATACGAACCCCTTTATGACGGCTCCAAGACAAATCTTCTCTCTGCTATATTGTTGGTAATGAACTTGAAGGTTATGAATGGTCTTTCAAACATATCAGTCACACGGATGTTAAGGTATGTAATATATTCCATCACAAAATATATATGATTGTCATGTATTTTATTGTTAATTCATATATAAGTCAAATTACTATGGATGAAATTTGTTTCATTAATATTATTTCTATATTATATTAACTAGATTTTTATTTTAATTTATTGTAGCATGATAGGTGAATATTTGTTACCACCTTCAAATATTTTACCTTGCACATATCGAGATTTATCTGCCATCATGAAAGAAATTGGAATGCATTATGAAGCAATTCATGCATGCCCCGATGATCATGTTCTTTATTACAACCAGCATGAATTTGGAACAAAATGTCCTAAATGTCATATCAGTAGATATCGCACAGATCAAGTAACTAAAAAGGTGCCTCGCAAGGTTCTACGTTATATTCCCATTATTCCCCATTTGCAACGACTGTTCAGGTGCAAAAACATAGCGCAGTTTATGGATTACCATGCACGGAACAGAAGTTAAGACGACATTATTCGGATGCCTGCAGATGGGTCTGCATTTAGAGATATGGAGGAAAAATGGCCTCACTTTAAAGATGAACCTCGTAATGTTAGGATTTCTTTGGCAGCAGATGGTGTCAATCCTTTTGCAGAGATGAGATCTGTTTACTCGGTGTGGCCTATTTTTGTTATCAACAACAACATTCCTCCATGGTTGACAATAAAGAGGGAGCACATAATGTTGTCGATGATTATTCCAGGTACGAACACTACATTTTTTTTTATTGCAGTGGTATATTCTCATTTGTTGTTTTTTGTCTCATAATGTTATATATATATTTAAAGTTTTTCTATTGTGAAATATGGTTTATATATCTAAACGGTACGTCTCATAATCAGAATATTTATTTTATATGTTCAAATCAATCAGGTAAGTACCAAGTCAAAGATATGAATGTATATATCGAACCTCTTATTGACGAGCTACTGAAGTTATGGAATGGAATCACTATGTATGACTTATCTAGACCAATACGAGAAAGGCAATTCCAATTCCATGCAATGCTTGTATGGACAATACATGATGCCCCAGGTTTAACCCATTTTTGTGGTATGTAATTATAAGTTCCACTTTAGTTGCATTTAATTTTACGAACTACTAGTTAATATAATACGCATGCATGTTTTTCTAAATAATCCAATCATTTTTTATATAATTATAATAGACATTAATATTGATATTCCATCTTTTTATTTAGGTCTTCAGACAGCGGGGAAATTTGCATGTCCAGTTTGTGGTCCTAAGATCAAATCTCGCCGTTCAAAAAGCTCAGGAAAGGAGGTTTTTGATGAGTATAGGCACTTCCTCTCCAAGAATCACAGGTATCGAACTACCGAAAAACATCTTTTCAATGGCAAGCAGAAGACTGCATTAAAACCAAAGAGAATGACACCTCAGCTATGGAAGTTGCAATATAATAGAAATCATCAAGGTACATATAATCAATCATTGTATATGATCATATTGTATTTTATTATATTGTGTGTTGTTTAGTGTAATTGACATTGATTTAATATTTTATTTCATCATTGTCGTTCATGTGATCATCATGAAGGCATTAATGGGCTTCCACGAGGAATGAAAAGTTATCCTAGACAATTTAGTAGGTTTCCCTATTATGAGCACCTACAAATTGCTCATCTATTTGATAAAATGCATATCGGAAAGAATGTGACTGAAACATTATGGCGAATATTGGATGGAAGGAGTGACAAAGAAAAAATTGTCAAAATTTGCAAAGACATTCAAGATAACAACCATGCAATGAAAGACGTCATTCAATTTCATAGCAACGGAGAGCAAATTAATATAAACTCACTTCCATGGATGTTAACGGACCAGCAAAGTAATGTTGTAAAAGAAGTCATTCGAAAAATTAAATTTACCACTGGATTTTGTGAGAACATGAAGAATATCATAACAAAGAAATGTGATTTCGCGGGGGTGAAAACGCACGATTGGCATGTCTTCATGAAGGTAATAATTAATATGGTATGCATTTAATAATTTTTCTTTTTCTTTTTCCAGTACTCTTTTTCGATATAATGAAACTATTTGGATATTATTGTTACAATATGTTCTACCTCTCTCTATCTTGGACAACTTTGACAACAATGTCAAGCAAATAATATATAGTCTCGGGAAATACATGAGGTAAGTGGTGATTTTTGCATGTGCTTATTGTTTGTTTAATTCAACATAGAACTTATTCTTAATTTGATTTTCATTCTCTACTTCATGTTACGTAATATAATGTTTTTTTCTTTAATCTCTTGATTGGCCAGTTGTCATGTCACTTGTAGATGGTTGTCATCCAAAGAATTCCATAAAGTATTGGAGAAGAGAAATTCCTCGTCTCATGTGTGAAATGCAGAAGCATCTACATTTAGCATTTTTCAATGCACAGGAACACTACCTCATACACCAAGTTGAGGAGATTGAACTATGTGGACCTGTGCACTCAAGGTCCATGTGGATGGTTGAGAGGCACTTGAAATTTATGAAGGGTTTGGTCAGACAACGAACATATGTTGAGGGTTCTATGATGGAGGGATATATGGTATACCAAAACATGTTTTACATTAGTGAATATCTTCCTATATTGGCATCAAAGCTCAATTTACGTCGCATTTGTGATCCAGAATCCAAAAACGATTTCGAAGGGGAGTACCCGAAGGGAAAAGGTAGATCGAGGAAGGTGAAAGGTAATATAGCACATTTCACTAGTGATTTTTATGTTTATATATCATACATATATATTATATTTTTTTATTTAGTATTTTGCATCATTTTATATTGTAATTATATACATTTTTAAGTGACTAATATACATTTTCATTGAATTTTAATTTTATTGTCATCAAACAGTTGGTCGAGAGTGGGATGCAATTCATTTATACATTGCAAAAAATCTTGACTGGATGAAGGTATGGATCAAAAAATGTGAACAATCTGGTCATGGAATATCATGGGAAGGTGTGGCTTCATTGGTTAAAGCTGCACATCGCAATGGAGACACCAATGTAACACAAAGGGAAATCAATTTAGCAAGAGGTTTAAAAGATAAGCAGGTAAGCATATTAATCAACGACACTATTTATTTATTTCTTTAAATATTGTCGTTGTATGTCACACTAGTTATTTTCCTTTTATGGCATCATAATAAACATGCACTACTTTATCATAAATATGGTGTTATCATTATGTAATCTTTTCCTGTATGGATTGTTTTACTAGCTAAAACACCATAAGGCTATGTGGTGCAATGGATGTAGATATCGCATCAAAAAGTTGGATGAAACAAAGAAAACATCTGATTGTGGGATATTTGCAGTCTTTGAGGTGACCAATGTTTCTTCTAGAAGTGACAGACATCCAGAACTATCTGAAAATCGATACTATGGGTATCTGGAAGACATTCTTCAGTGTGACTTTAACTCCTTCAAGGTATTTCTATTCATTGTCAAATGGTACAGGTGTAGATTGAATCAACGTAATCCCGATAGAATAATTATTGAACATGATAATGGTTTTACCATGGTAAATACAAGGTTGTTTGAGCCAGGAACGGAGCCCTATGTTCTTCCAACCCAATGTGAATAGGTATTTTACTCTGAGGGTTCCAGGTAGAGCGGGTTGGTCATTTGCTATCATACACGATCCAAGAGGAAGGATGATAAAGTATAGCGTTGATTAAGGTAATGAAGACGTTCTCGAAAAAGAAGACACCGCGGAAGATGATCATGATCAACATGAGTTAGATGATCATGGTCCAGAAGAAGATGTCGAAGAACTTATTGAATCAGATGATGTACTATTAGACAATTTCCATGAAGATGATATCGACGATGACATGTTGATCGTAACTGACATCGACGACGAGGATGATATGGCCAATCCTTACAATGTTGAATCTGGATCATCGGATGATAGTACAGACGATGACCCAGATGAAGAAGATGATGAATACCATTGAATTTTATGAGGTATGCAGTAATAATAAATTAATTGTTTCATAGTGAGTTTCCATTTTCGTATATGATATAATTAGAAACACTGCTTGTTTTAAAGAATGTCAAAAAACACATTTAAAGTTTCTAGTGTACATAGATATTTTTGTCGGGTTATGGGGAATTGAGAGTGATCTGAGGGGGGGGAGGGGCCATAATTATCAAGACTCAAACATCATCATCATCATCAGCATCGTCGTTGTCATCGTGGTCATCTTCATCATCATTGTCATCATCATCATCATTGTCATCATCATCATCATCATCATTGTCTTCATCATCATCGTCATCATCATCATCATCATCATCATCATCATCTTCATCATCATCGTCATCATCATCATCTTCATCATTATCGTCTTCATCATCTTCATCATCATAGTCATCATCATCGTCACCATCGATCGTCTTCATCGTCATCAATCGTCATCATCATCATCATCGTCATCATCGTCATCGTCATCATCGTTCGTCCTCATCATCATCGTCATCATCATCAATCATCTTCATCATCATCGTCATCTTCATCATCGTCATCATCATCATGATGATCTTCATCATTCTCATCATCATCATCATCATTGTGATCAGCATCATCGTCATCATCCTCACCATCATCATAATCATCATCTTCCTCATCATCATCAGCAATATCTTCATCATCATCGTCATCATCGATCGTCTTCATTGTCATCATCGTCATCATCGATCGTCATCATCATCATCATCGTCGTCATCATCATCGTCATCATCGATCGTCTTCATCATCATCGTCATCATCATCATCATCATCGATCGTCTTCATCATCATCGTCATCATCATCGTCATCATCGATCGTCTTCATCATCATCATCATATTCATCATCGTCATCATCATCATCATGATCTTCATCATTCTCATAATCATCATCATCAACAGCATCATGTTTATCGTTGTCGTCACGGCCACCATCATCATCATCATCATTGTGATCAACATCATCATCATCATCCTCACCATCATCATCATCATCATCTTCCTCATCATCATCAGCAATATCTTCATCATCATCGTCATCATCGATCGTCTTCATCATCATCGTCATCATCATCATCGTCATCATCATCAACATCATCATCAACATCGTCAATATCATCATCATCATCATTGTCATCATCATCGTCATCGTCATCTTCATCATCATCATCATCGTCATCGTCATCATTGTCATATAGTTTAATTAATGTGCTACACAGGGCCAACGTTGAAATTTTTTAAATTTGTGCTTGCTTGGACTGAAATCTGGCATGGTTAGACTAGACACATGCATCGACAGTGTGGGAGGGTTTCCAGACTCAAACATAACTGAAACTAACAATTCGAGCATCATTTGGAGCATCAAAAACCATACCTATAGATTAATTTGTAGGGTCTTCGCTACTTAAGCAATTTTTTTTTTTTTTCTAAGCAATAGGTAAACAATGTGTTTTTCCATACTTATATAATATATAACTTGTAAATCAATGTATTAAATATATCAATGAAATTTAAGGCATTTTGATAATTTAACTTATAATTTTAATATAAGTTATTTCTCTACAAGACAAACTTAAAATTCATTCCTTTAACAATAGTAAAGTCACATCAACTCTTTTCTCTCAACTTATATAATATTTAACTTGTAATTCAGTGTATTAATATATATACATGCAATTTCAAGCATTTCACTAAACTAACTTATATTTTAATATATTTCCTTCTCTACACACATGGTAAAAAGAAATTATTCCTTAATAAAAGTAAAACTGTACCAATGCTTTTCTCTCAACATGTGTATTTGTAATTAAGTGCATTAATATATATATATATATATATATGCAATTTCAAGCATTTCACTAAACTAACTTATATTTTAATATATTTCCTTCTCTACACACATGGTAAAAAGAAATTATTCCTTAATAAAAGTAAAACTGTACCAATGCTTTTCTCTCAACATGTGTATTTGTAATTCAGTGCATTAATATATATATATATGCAATTTCAAGCATTTCACTAAACTAACTTATATTTTAATATATTTCCTTCTCTACACACATGGTAAAAAGAAATTATTCCTTAATAAAAGTAAAACTGTACCAATTCTTTTCTCTCAACATGTGTAATATGGACCTGCAATTCAATACGTTAATATATTCATATAATATAATGGAACAAGTCAAACTTAACTTCTATAATGATTCTATTTATATAAACAAATTACATAATTACAGGGCAACTTCATAATAACTCCTAATTAACAATTTTCTTGAATATGCATATGATTTTGACATAAACGAATGTCCAATTCTTTTAAACAATTTCATTTGAATATTCGAATATCAAATTATTTAAAAGAAATTCATTTTGAAATAATCTATGAGTTTGACATAACGAATATCCAAAAATTTAAGACAAATTTATTTTTGAAATAAATCATGTTCTTGACATAATGGATATCCAAATTATTTAAAACAAAATCATTTTGAAATCATTTATGCTATAAGGGAAGCGTTCACATCCCTACTGCGACTTGATTAATCAAGGATTGGAATACGCTGTAAGTTGAACATAAATGCAAGTTTTCTGTCAGTTGACTGTCTGCATACTGCGTGAGTCGAACTTCACTTTTAATCAATTTATACTATTCTACCAATCGAGATATGCTAAATAGTGAACACCCTATAATTTTCCTCCATTTATAAACACATATCAATACATATATATATCTGTATATAGGGCATAAGTTCTTATATAAAAGAGTGAAATGCTCCTATGTGTTCTCAAATAAGGACTTTTGAATAAGAATGATCATTCCTCATTTTAATTCAATTAATATAGATATCTGTAATCATATATCTTTTCATGTGTCAAGATAACCAATCCCATTATTCGTTGAATATTAATGCTAAGTGGAACGGTAACTCTAAATGAAATTTACTGAGTTTGTAGATATATTCTCTATAATTTTAAAATATATTGTAACCAGTAACATCTGGAACTACTGCTTCCAATTCAAACTACAGAATTTTTATTTATAAAATCAGATAAAAATTGGACTTCCTATCACGGATATATATATTCAATTTGGAGATGGATAAATATAATGATTCGCTGTCTATTGAACTAATTACGTAATGAAACAATGCTGAATCAAATTACCAGATCTAAAATAAATCCATATCGGAAGATTAACAACTGAATCTATTGAGTTCAATACTGTAAAATCAATTAATAACTGAACTACCAATCACGGATATATATATTCGATTTAGAGATGGATAAACATAATGATTCGCTGTATACTGATTCTACTGACAATTAGAGGTGAGCTGTTGAGGACAAATCCATCTATTTGCTATTCTGGCAAGCTCGAGGGGAAGATGATGGAGGATACCCGCAGGACAAATAGTTTAGGGGAAGAACCACCACGAATTGTGGATCAGTCATTATCCAACTCCGTTTTTAACGCCCATAAGAAAATGGAGTCATAAGTTAATGAGTGATTACTGTGCGACTACCCGCAAATATCGAATAACCAATCCACACTCTAGTTTATCAAAATCAATCTAATATTTAAAAGATGGATCTCTGTCAAGGAAAGGATACGATTCAAACTAGCTATCGAGTACTGCCCTAAAAGAAATACAGAGTCAATCCAATGGCAAGGTTCACCCGAAACTCTAATTGAAAAGTAAATCCAAAATGGAAATTGCAGACAAATATTAAAAAAAATCATCCAAGATTGACCAAAGTCTGAAGGTCGAATATTGCCCTTGTAAAATGCAGAGTCGAGCTAAGAATAGGCCAATACGCAGCTTAATCATGAATATGGATCTAGAACAGAAGACGCAAGCAAATAAAACCATCAAACGAATTTGCCCAGAAGCTAGAGGTATTCTGTGTATTAGGGAGCTCTACAATGTATGGTACAGAGTCGATCTAACACACTGATACAAGATTTGAGTTTGTAATTGATCTAAACCTTCACATCATGAATATGGATCCAGAATAGAAGACGCAAGCAAATAAAACCATCAAACAAATTTGCCCAGAAGCTAGAGGTATTCTGTGTATTAGGGAGCTCTGCAATGGGAGGTACAGAGTCGATCTAACACACTGATCCAAGATTTGAGTTTGTAATTGATCTAAACATTCACATCATGAATATGGATCCAGAATAGAAGACGCAAGCAAATAAAAACATCAAACGAATTTGCCCAGAAGCTAGAGGTATTCTGTGTATTAGGGAACTCTGCAATGGGGGGTACAGAGTCGATCTAACACACTGATCCAAGATTTGAGTTTGTAATTGATCTAAACCTTCACCCATCGAAATTATTCTTGAATGAAAAAAAGAAAACTCTGTAATTAGAATACAGAGACAGCCTAGAGACACATTCAACCCTGGAAATGCATAAGGAAGCCGATCTGAATACTTGTCCAAACTCTGTCATTTTAAAACGCAGAGTCGATTCAGGTACTAAGTTAGCTCACAAACTTTCATTTCGTAATAAACCCAAAATTCTGGTGCAAGAAATCGGTCCAAACTTATTCATAAAGAGATTCATCAGAGTATTAGTTTTAAGACAGAGGTCAAATAAAAATTCTCGGATCTGTGATCGCATATCGGATATTTGTCTCAAACACTAAGACAAATTAGGATTTCAATTCTACAATCGCGTACAAGCTATTTTCTTTAGACAGGGATAACAAATTTAAATCTTCGTGCAAGTAAACATATATACAACTTCACAGAAATTGTAGATCCATACATTTTAACCATACAAAATTATAAATAAATTAACTGTGCAAATAGAACCTGAAATGAAGGCAGCTTCGGTCAGAAGATGAATTTATGTGTTGTCGCAGCCCCAAATCCGTCACCGATCACCACAGTCACTGACGGACACCTCGGTAAACCACCCTACCACTCCGGAATTACTCTCCTTCCTTCCGAACCCCCGAGCTAGTCGGGCCGTAGAGTTCACACACGTTTTTCAGAAATCCAGCTTGGGTTTCCCCTCCCCACCAGGATTTCTTAGCCAAACCCTTTAGATAGCAGCAAGTCTTTGAGGCATTCGAAAATTACGACAATCGTCCAAATTATGGGCCCCTTACCCATTCCTTAAGCTTTCCTTATAAAGGGAAATCTCTTGCGACACATGTCGCTTCATGCATAATTAAATATTTTTAATTATTTATTTAATTAAAACACTCAACCATCCAAGTGTCAGTTTCTTTGGGAAGTGCACCTACATCCCTAAGTTTGCTCTAGTTTGTCCCCCAGATATTTTAATCAACTCCTAGCTTTTAGTTGACTAGGTGTCTAATCTATTTTGCTCCTAAATAATAATTTCTCTTAATTTAAATGCTCAACAAAATAACTATTCATGTGCAAATGTCTAAGCTATTGTTATGCATTTGCTAAGTAATAATCTAGAGTTATTCTCCTAAGTTTTTATGCAGTTTAATTTAACAATCAAACTCACTAGGATCACGGTGCCGCGTCGTTGGGCTCCTGGTTCCTTAATTTTTTAATCCCCTCACATGGCACCACTCCGTCGGGTCCAATCATCCATGTTTTCTATTCCTTGGCATGGTACCGCCTCGTTGGGTCCTTGCGTCCATTCTTTCAGTTCTCGACAGGGTACCCCATCGTTGGGCCCTTCTGCCACCATCTTTCCGTTTTGACTTGCGGGAACTCTTGTAGGGATTTTAGGAATCATTACCATACATCCTCTATCTACATGCTATCTAGGGACTAATGGCGCTGAGGAGTGAGTCCGTTCTCACTGCGGGCCCCTCAACTCGTACGTGACCAGCTCCGTCGTGGCCCACCTCGTACGCCCTCACGCATTCCTCTTGAGCAAGCGGATCAGTGCTTATCTGCTCATGCGTGGTATTCTTGTCGGAAGTCGACATCGTCGTCGCTCCCCTTGTGTGTGATTTACCCGTACTCTACGGCCCTTCATGTTCCTTTGTGTGTTCGTTGGTGAACCGTCTCACTTGTTTCTACACACACTTCTCACAACAAGTTATTAGTAGTACTGTCCTCAATAATCATCATCTGATTTCTAAATCTAGTATTGTTAAACATTTATGATTTATTCAAACTTCTTATTCATCTAATCAAATATGCATTTTGTCAACAATTACATAATCACTGTACAGCTAGTCGTTAAGCATTATCCATCAACATAATTTTCCATAGTCATAGCTAATCGTTTAACATATGCAATTATTCATTTACATCAACAGTTCAGATACACATACTCAAAAATAAGGCCAAAAGGTTATTTAATTAATGTTTCAATCGGCCGGGTCACTCAGCAGGTGCCCTCAATGTCTACAAAATTCTAAGGGCACTACATACACCCCTACTTATTTAGAACTTCGTCCCGAAGTTCAGAATAAAAATGAAAAATTACCACGCATCTCAGTTGCGTCCTCCCAAGTCGCAGAGCTTGGACTATAGCTGTCCCACTGCACTTTGACTTGATCAATCACACGGTGCCTAAGCTACCGCGTTCGCTGGTCTAAAATCCGGATCGGTTCAGCCATCACGGCCCCGTCGTTCGTTATCTGCACATTGCTCAAGTCAATGATATGTGAAGTATCGGGAACATAGTGGCGCAATACAGAAACATGAAAAACATTATGAATTCTACTTAATGATGACGGCAAGTCAAGACGATAGGAAACCGGTCCTATCCGTTCTGAAATCCTAAAGGGTCCTACAAACCTAGGTGACAACTTGGCTCCCTTTCTGTGGTTTTACCCGTAGAAATACCCTATCCCCAATTTCGTAGTTACGATCAGTCCTGTGTGCATCCGCATAACTCTTCTGGTGATCCTATGCTTCCTTTAGTCGAGCACGAATCGTGACCATCTAGTGTTCCATCTCTTGTATTACCTCAGGACCAAGTAATGTCCTATCCTCCAGTATATCCCAACTTATGGGAGTCCTACAAGGTCTCCCATAGAGAAATTAAAATGGAGCCATCTGAATAGAACTCTGATAATTGTTGTTGTATGCAAATTCTACCAAGGGTAGATATTCTTCCCACTTCTTCTGTTGATCCATTACATACATTCTTAGCATGTCCTACTTGGTTCACTTTTTCCGTTTGTCCGTCCGTTTCAGGGTGGTAGGCGGTACTAAAGTTAAGTTGAGTCCCAAGAGCTTCTTGAAAGCTTGTCCAAAACCTTCCCGTAAATACTGATCCTCTATCAGAAATAATTTTCTTCGGATTTCCATGTAGTCTTACTACTTCATTAATGAAAACTCGGGCTATCTCCGGAGCTTGATACGTGTTCTTAATTGGCAGGAAATGTGCACTCTTGGTAAGAGTGTCAACGACCACAAAAATTGTGTCGTGTCTCCTGTTGGTTAAGGGCAACCCAACTATAAAATCCATAGAAATAACCTCCCACTTTGATTCTGGGATAGCATGTGGTTGCAGTAATCCGGCTTGGTGTCGATGTTCCGCCTTTACCATCTGGCATTCCATACACTTCGCCACAAAATTTACCACATCCCTCTTCATGCCATGCCAAAAGAACAAAGGTTTCAAATCTGCGTACATCTTTTTTATTCCAGGATGTGCTCTATAGACGGCTCGGTGAGCCTCGGACAGTATTAAACCTCCAATTTCTTCATTATCAGGAACATACATGCGACGGTTATACCGTAATAAACCATCCATGTCCAAAGAGTACCCTTCAAACTTGGATATCCTCATCTGTTCATTCTCCAACTCAGCTTTTACTTCATTATACCATGTGTCCTTCTGTTGTAGTGTCAAGATCTTTTCTCTTAAGTTGGTCTTTAATGGTATGACAGAGAATATCCTAGGTCTACGACTAAGTGCATCTGCCACTTTGTTCAAGGTCCCTTTCACATACGTTATGTCGAAGTCGTACTCACTGAGTACTTCCGACCATCTTCTCTGTCTTGCATTAAGGTCACTTTGGGTGAAGATGTGTTGTAACCCACAATGGTCAGTCTTTAATTCGAACTTTCTCCCTACCAGATAGTGTCTCCATAACTTCAAAGCATGCATCACCGCAGTCATCTCCATATCATGGGTCGCATAGTTCTCTTCATGCGGCCTAAGTCTTCTGGATGTGTACGCAATTACTCTCCCATCTTGCATCAATACACAACCAACGCCATCCTTTGAAGCATCCGTGCATACCAGGAAATCCTTATCCATATCGGGAACTTTTAGGATTGGTGTTGTAGTTAGTAATTCTTTTAATTTAGCAAAGGCCTCTTCGCATTTCTCCGTCCAAATGAAAGGACGGTTCTTCTTTTGCAATTCAGTAATAGGTCCCGCTACTCTAGAGAAGCCTTCCACAAAACGTCTATAATACCCAGCAAGCCCCATAAAGCTTCGTACCTCATGTACGTTTGTGGGTGCCGGCCAGTCCCAAATGGCTTCAATCTTGGCTGGATCTACAGCTATCCCTTCGCCGGATATGATGTGTCCAAGATAATGAATCTCCTTCTGGAAGAACGAATACTTTGATAATTTTCCATAAAGGTGATTTTCTCTTAAACATTTTAGGACTATCCTCAGGTGTTCCTCATGTTCTTCCGGTGTTCTTGAATAAATAAGAATGTCATCTAAGAACACCTGCACAAACTTGTCAAGGTGTTTCCGAAACACACCATTCATCAGGTTCATAAATACACTGGGTGCATTTGTTAAGCCAAAAGGTACTACGACAAATTCGTAGTGTCCAAATCTAGTTTTAAACGCTGTCTTGGGAATATCTTCATCCTTGATCGTCAACTGGTGGTATCCCAACCTTAGGTCGATTTTTGAGAATACCGTCGCACCCTTCATCTGGTCAAAGAGGTCATCTATTCTGGGTAGGGGATACTGATTTCTTACGGTCGCCTTGTTCAATTGACGGTAGTCAATGCACAAGCGCCAAGATCCATCCTTCTTCTTCACAAAAATAACAGGTGCTCCCCAAGGAGACACACTAGGTCTAATCAGTCCTAAATCTAACAACTCTTGTAGTTGAATTTGCAATTCCTTCAATTCTGGTACAGACATTCGGTAAGGAGTCCTAGCTATGGGCTCGGTTCCAGGTTTCAGTTCTATGGTGAAATCCAGCTCACGATGTGGCAGTAATACGGGTAATGTGTCAGGAAACACGTCCATGAATTCTGAGAACAAGGGGTGGTTGATTACTTCTACCTTATCTCCTTCCTTGTTCAATGCAATCACCGCATACAATTGACACCCTTTTCTCATGCTCTTCTTCAGCTGCATAGCCGATATCATTCTCAAGGAAACTTTCTTTTTCTTCCCAGTTATCATCCTCTTGTAACCTTCATCATCGATGAAAGTTAGTTCCTTACTTCGGCAATCCATCACCGCCGAGTGTGCTTCCAGCCAATCCATCCCCAGGATTAGATCATATGTACCCAATTCCGTAACATAAAAGGATATTCTAGAATAACATACTCCTAGGTCGACTTCACAGTTCTCTACCTTAAGACTCACACTCTGGACACTACCGGATGCCATCTCGACAGTGTCGAAATCATCTTGACTTATTGCCATCATTTTATTATTTTCTACAACTTTTAAGGAAATAAAACTTTCAGTAGCTCCAGGGTCTATAAGCAAGGAAAATACATTACCATGTATCTTACTAGTAGTCTCGAGGACGGTGGACTGATGTTCAGCTTGGCGGTTGTTGACAGCAGCGTGTATACGATGCGCTCGTCCTAAATCGGCTGCGGTAGTTTGTCGTGGTGCTTGGGCTCTTTGGTTTCCCCGGTCCTGCTGAGGACATTCGCTTTGGAAGTGTGGTCCTCCACACCTCCAACATCCTGCTTTGGGCCCGCTTGTTTTGTTCCTGGCAGGTGCATCATTTCTTCTAGGTCCAAACTGCGTCGGTTTTGCAAAAGGTTTTGCATGATCATTCCGTGGCGGCGGTCGGTATGGTGTTTTGTCATCTCTGTTAGACCCTCCGTTGAAAGGTCTCCTTCCAAAATTCTTATTCCCATACTGATGTTTGGGTGCAAGCGAAGTTTGACTTCCTCGGTCTGTACTCGTAAAGTTCTTATTCTGAAGCATCTTGCCGGGAAGTTCTTCTTCCGCTATGAGGGCCTTCTGGACCGCATAGTGCAAAGTAGAAGGTGTCAAAATATGAACCTTGTCCCGTATGACTGGGTTTAATCCATAGATGAAATTATTGACCTTTAATTTCTCCGTGGCAACATGGGGTGCATACCTGAGTAATTCCATGAAACGGATTTCGTACTCTTGTACTGTCCGTAGTCCTTGCTTTAGTGCATGGAAATCATTCAGCTGTCACTCAATGAATTTGTCTGATAGGTAATGATGACGGAAATGTTCATCGAACAATTCCCAAGATATATGCTCAAGATCTAGACCTAGCTGAGGTCGCAAGGTCTTCCACCAAAGAAGGGCTTCCCCCTTCAGTTGCAGAATCGCCATCCGTACCTTCATGTTAGACGTGTAGTCTCTCAAAGAAAAACACATGGAGATGTTTTCTAGCCATGCCTCCGCGGCGGTCCCCTCAGTGGAACCCCAAAATTCAGGAAACTTCACCTTTTCTAACTCTCGGTGTATGTTGACTCGAGGTGGCGCCTGTGGTACTGCAGTGACTTGAGAACCAACGTTCTCGCGGTCAAGTCGTGTCATCAATGCTTCTGTCATTCTGTGGTAGTTCCTCATCATTGTCATGACCTCGTCCGCAGGTAGGTTAATGGTTTCCTCAGCTCTCGGAGGGTTATCCACAGGGGCTGTTGGGGTTGACGGGCGTGCAGCTCGTCCTCGTCCCCTTCCGGCTGTACCTTGGCGAGTTCTTCAATCCATGTCGAATTCTGTTTAGATGTAAAATAAAATTTATTAGTTAACTAAACATCATAAACTATTTCGCGCGGAATTGTCTAGGTCCGAACTAAGTTCGACCTTGCTCTGATACCAAATGTAGGGTCTTCGCTACTTAAGCAATTTTTTTTTTTTTTTTTTCTAAGCAATAGGTAAACAATGTGTTTTTCCATACTTATATAATATATAACTTGTAAATCAATGTATTAAATATATCAATGAAATTTAAGGCATTTTGATAATTTAACTTATAATTTTAATATAAGTTCTTTCTCTACAAGACAAACTTAAAATTCATTCCTTTAACAATAGTAAAGTCACATCAACTATTTTCTCTCAACTTATATAATATTTAACTTGTAATTCAGTGTATTAATATATATACATGCAATTTCAAGCATTTCACTAAACTAACTTATATTTTAATATATTTCCTTCTCTACACACATGGTAAAAAGAAATTATTCCTTAATAAAAGTAAAACTGTACCAATGCTTTTCTCTCAACATGTGTATTTGTAATTCAGTGCATTAATATATATATATATATATATGCAATTTCAAGCATTTCACTAAACTAACTTATATTTTAATATATTTCCTTCTCTACACACATGGTAAAAAGAAATTATTCCTTAATAAAAGTAAAACTGTACCAATGCTTTTCTCTCAACATGTGTATTTGTAATTCAGTGCATTAATATATATATATATATGCAATTTCAAGCATTTCACTAAACTAACTTATATTTTAATATATTTCCTTCTCTACACACATGGTAAAAAGAAATTATTCCTTAATAAAAGTAAAACTGTACCAATTCTTTTCTCTCAACATGTGTAATATGGACCTGCAATTCAATACGTTAATATATTCATATAATATAATGGAACAAGTCAAACTTAACTTCTATAATGATTCTATTTATATAAACAAATTACATAATTACAGGGCAACTTCATAATAACTCCTAATTAACAATTTTCTTGAATATGCATATGATTTTGACATAAACGAATGTCCAATTCTTTTAAACAATTTCATTTGAATATTCGAATATCAAATTATTTAAAAGAAATTCATTTTGAAATAATCTATGAGTTTGACATAACGAATATCCAAAAATTTAAGACAAATTTATTTTTGAAATAAATCATGTTCTTGACATAACGGATATCCAAATTATTTAAAAAAAAATCATTTTGAAATCATTTATGCTATAAGGGAAGCGTTCACATCCCTACTACGACTTGATTAATCAAGGATTGGAATACGCTGTAAGTTGAACATAAATGCAAGTTTTCTGTCAGTTGACTGTCTGCATACTGCGTGAGTCGAACTTCACTTTTCATCAATTTATACTATTCTACCAATCGATATATGCTAAATAGTGAACACCCTATAATTTTCCTCCATTTATAAACACATATCAATACATATATATATCTGTATATAGGGCATAAGTTCTTATATAAAAGAGTGAAATGCTCCTATGTGTTCTCAAATAAGGACTTTTGAATAAGAATGATCATTCCTCATTTTAATTCAATTAATATAGATATATGTAATCATATATCTTTTCATGTGTCAAGATAACCAATCCCATTATTCGTTGAATATTAATGCTAAGTGGAACGGTAACTCTAAATGAAATTTACTGAGTTTGTAGATATATTCTCTATAATTTTAAAATATATTGTAACCAGTAACATCTGGAACTACTGCTTCCAATTCAAACTACAGAATTTTTATTTATAAAATCAGATAAAAATTGGACTTCCTATCACGGATATATATATTCAATTTGGAGATGGATAAATATAATGATTCGCTGTCTATTGAACTAATTACGTAATGAAACAATGCTGAATCAAATTACCAGATCTGAAATAAATCCATATCGGAAGATTAACAACTGAATCTATTGAGTTCAATACTGTAAAATCAATTAATAACTGAACTACCAATCACGGATATATATATTCGATTTAGAGATGGATAAACATAATGATTCGCTGTATACTGATTCTACTGACAATTAGAGGTGAGCTGTGGAGGACAAATCCATCTATTTGCTATTCTGGCAAGCTCGAGGGGAAGATGATGGCGGATACCCGCCGGACAAATAGTTTAGGGGAAGAACCACCACGAATTGTGGATCAGTCATTATCCGACTCCGTTTTTAACGCCCATAAGAAAATGGAGTCATAAGTTAATGAGTGATTACTGTGCGACTACCCGCAAATATCGAATAACCAATCCACACTCTAGTTTATCAAAATCAATCTAATATTTAAAAGATGGATCTCTGCCAAGGAAAGGATATGATTCAAACTAGGTATCGAGTACTGCCCTAAAAGAAATACAGAGTCAATCCAATGGCAAGGTTCACCCGAAACTCTAATTGAAAAGTAAATCCAGAACGGAAATTGCAGACAAATATTAAAAAAAATCATCCAAGATTGACCAAAGTCTGAAGGTCGAATACTGCCCTTGTAAAATGCAGAGTCAAGCTAAGAATAGGTCAATACGTAGCTTAATCATGAATATGGATCCATAACAGAAGACGCAAGCAAATAAAACCATCAAACGAATTTGCCCATAAGCTAGAGGTATTCTGTGTATTAGGGAGCTCTGCAATGTAAGGTACAGAGTCGATCTAACACACTGATACAAGATTTGAGTTTGTAATTGATCTAAACCTTCACATCATGAATATGGATCTAGAATAGAAGACGCAAGCAAATAAAACCATCAAACAAATTTGCCCAGAAGCTAGAGGTATTCTGTGTATTAGGGAGCTCTGCAATGGGAGGTACAGAGTCGATCTAACACACTGATCCAAGATTTGAGTTTGTAATTGATCTAAACCTTCACATCATGAATATGGATCCAGAATAGAAGACGCAAGCAAATAAAACCATCAAACGAATTTGCCCAGAAGCTAGAGGTATTTTGTGTATTAGGGAACTCTGAAATGGGGGTAACAGAGTCGATCTAACACACTGATCCAAGATTTGAGTTTGTAATTGATCTAAACCTTCACCCATCGAAATTATTCTTGAATGAAAAAAAGAAAACTCTGTAATTAGAATACAGAGACAGCCTAGACACACATTCAACCCTGGAAATGCATAAGGAAGCCGATCTGAATACTTGTCCAAACTCTGTCATTTTAAAACGCAGAGTCGATTCAGGCACTAAGTTAGATCACAAACTTTCATTTCGTAATAAACCCAAAATTCTGGTGCAAGAAATCGGTCCAAACTTATTCATAAAGAGATTCATCCGAGTATTAGTTCTAAGACAGAGGTCAAATAAAAATTCTCGGATCTGTGATCGCATATCGGATATTTGTCTCAAACACTAAGACAAATTAGGATTTCAATTCTACAATCGCGTACAAGCTATTTTCTTTAGACAGGGATAACAAATTTAAATCTTCGTGCAAGTAAACATATATACAACTTCACAGAAATTGTAGATCCATACATTTTAACCATACAAAATTATAAATAAATTAACTGTGCAAATAGAACCTGAAATGAAGGCAGCTCCGGTCAGAAGATGAATTTCTGTGTTGTCGCAGCCCCAAATCCGTCGCCGATCACCACAGTCACTGATGGACACCTCGGTAAACCACCCTACCACTCTGGAAGTACTCTCCTTCGTTCCGAACCCCCGAGCTAGTCGGGCCGTAGAGTTCACACACGTTTTTCAGAAATCCAGCTTGGGTTTCCCCTCCCCACCAGGATTTCTTAGCCAAACCCTTTAGATAGCAGCAAGTATTTGAGGCATTCGAAAATTACGACAATCATCCAAATTATGGGCCCCTTACCCATTCCTTAAGCTTTCCTTATAAAGGGAAATCTCTTGCGACACATGTCGCTTCATGCATAATTAAATATTTTTAATTATTTATTTAATTAAAACACTCAACCATCCAAGTGTCAGTTTTTCTGGGAAGTGCACCTACATCCCTAAGTTTGCTCTAGTTTGTCCCCCAGATATTTTAATCAACTCCTAGCTTTTAGTTGACTAGGTGTCTAATCTATTTTGCTCCTAAATAATAATTTCTATTAATTTAAATGCTCAACAAAATAACTATTCATGTGCAAATGTCTAAGCTATTGTTATGCATTTGCTAAGTAATAATCTAGAGTTATTCTCCTAAGTTTTTATGCAGTTTAATTTAACAATCAAACTCACTAGGATCACGGTGCCGCGTCGTTGGGCTCCTGGTTCCTTAATTTTTTAATCCCCTCACATGGCACCACTCCGTCGGATCCAATCATCCATGTTTTCTATTCCTTGGCATGGTACCGCCTCGTTGGGTCCTTGCGTCCATTCTTTCCGTTCTCGACAGGGTACCGCATCGTTGGGCCCTTCTGCCACCATCTTTCCGTTTTGACTTGCAGGAACTCTTGTAGGGATTTTAGGAATCATTACCATACATCCTCCGTCTACATGCTATCTAGGGACTAATGGCGCTGAGGAGTGAGTCCGTTCTCACTGCACGCCCCTCAACTCGTACATGACCAGCTCCGTCGTGGCCCACCTCGTACGCCCTCACGCATTCCTCTTGAGCAAGCGGATCAGTGCTTATCTGCTCATGCGTGGTATTCTTGTCGGAAGTCGACATCGTCGTCGCTCCCCTTGTGTGTGATTTACCCGTACTCTACGGCCCTTCATGTTCCTTTGTGTGTCCGTTGGTGAACCGTCTCACTTGTTTCTACACACACTTCTCACAACAGGTTATTAGTAGTACACTGTCCTCAATAATCATCATCTGATTTCTAAATCTAGTATTGTTAAAAATTTATGATTTATTCAAACTTCTTATTCATCTAATCAAATATACATTTCGTCAACAATTACATAATCACTGTATAGCTAGTCGTTAAGCATTATCCATCAACATAATTTTCCATAGTCATAGTTAATCGTTTAACATATGCAATTATTCATTTACATCAACAGTTCAGATACACATACTCAAAAATAAGGCCAAAAGGTTATTTAATTAATGTTTCAATCGGTTGGGTCACTCAGCAGGTTCCCTCAATGTCTTGAAAAAGACTTGTCAACATGTGAAGGTTGTCCGAGACCAATATAGGACACACCTCGAAAGAAACCATAGGTATGAGTGCCCACCAATGATTCTGGCAATGGAGTGGAGAGATCTAGTGGAAGATGGAAAGGAGACGGCTCTGAGAAGAGAAAGAAAGCTAACACCAGGCACAGGGAGGTATGCAATACTTTCCACAATGTAATTCTAAACCTGATTATCCTTGATTTCTATATCGAACTTGGAACATCTAACGTATTTCAACACTTGCATAGGCTACCAGACACATCAAAGGCCACAAAGGAAAGACTAGAAAACGTAGGTCAGCACAAGCTTGGCCCTGGTGGTTATTCGAATTTGGCGGCACGGTTTGTAAGTTTCGAGAAACCAACAATGAATACAAATAATAAATTGAAAATTATTTTTCCTTTTATTGCACCGTAAAATGTTAATTAACGACGATAAGCAAATATGCAGGCCGATCGATTCAATGAAGTACCCACAGAGGAAGACATGAAGCTTGGCTTCTAGGAAGGCTTTGGAGCTGTTGTTGAACGTAGAAGAAGCTTATCTGGGCAGACACAGTTTTATGCTACCAATCCATCCGGTGCACAGGTATATAGAATCTATATAGTTTAATGAAGATATGTCGCTTGTGGAATATTTTCGTTCCAAATACTTGATGTAAAATATTGACTCTGTTTTTAACAGGAAAGTAATGATCCCATTAGTGTCGAGGAGGGACAACAACAAATCGATGATCAAGCTTCAAATCCCAGTAATGAATTTATTCATATGCTACAATTTTATGTATAGCATTGCAAATGGTGACCATTAATTGTAGTTCACCGTATTTCAACTGTAGAGCATGTAGAGGGTGAAACTGTACAGGTTGAGACTGGACAAGAACATCAACAACATGATTTGGTCACCCCTAGTAAAAAAACACCTTCGTAATGAATTTTTTTAAATGAAAAACTTGTCATTACGATAGCAAAATATAAAGATGTAACATTTTCACATCGTTGCAGCAAATCCAAACCCCTTGCCACAAAATCCAGGTCTAGAACAACAATCAGCTAGGATATTGCAAACATCACCAAAAGCGCCTGCTAAAGAACCAAGAACTGGACGAAAAAGTCCAGATGATGTAGATGGTCCTCTCATAGATTATATACCACTGAAGAGAAGAAAAACTTATAAAAAGAAGGACGGGAAAAACAGCGTCTAAATATTTTTGATAACAATATATCGTCCACTATTTTTGGTCTAATGAATGAATGAATGGTTTAATGAATGTTCTAATGTTTTAATGATTCAGTGTAGTAAACTGTTACCTTCATTGAATTTCAACTTTTATTGAATGAATGTGTTGATTGAATGATTAATGAATGGTGTATTGAATGTTATCTTTTATCGAATGAATGTGTTGATCGACTGAAACGATGGTTTAGTGAATGTTAGCATTTATTGAATGAATAATGGATGAAAGTTCATAATGAAATATGGATGAATTTGCAAATATTTATTTTTTCAAGTACATGCATTGGGTATGGGGAATTGAGAGTGATGTGATGGGGGGGGCATAAGAGCATCCACCTTCACGTGGTTGGCCCTGTTCAGTAGAGAATATGAAATTATTCTCGAAATAGAGAGGAGCTCAATGAATATTCTGACAACGGTGATGATTCATTCTATATTTACATTTCCCTTAAGCTGCAATATGGCAAACTCATAGTTCACTATCAAGATTTCTTTGACCATAAGCTTTGCCATACAAACCTTAATAGTGAACTATGAGTTTGTCATTTGCAGTCGAAGGGAAACGTAATACCATGAATCGTGAACCGTTGCTAGGCTGAAACTGAAGACCGTGGAAACTCATTGGATGGCAGAAATTCATTGAACGGTTTAATGAATTTTCTAATGTTTTAATGATTCAGTGTAGTAAACTGTTACCTTTATTGAATTTCGTCTTTTATTGAATGAATGTGTTGACTGAATGATTAATGAATGGTTTATTGAATGTTATCTTTTATTGAATGAATGTGTGTATCGACAGAAACAATGGTTTAGTGAATGTTAGCATTTATTGAATGAATAATGGATGAAAGTTCATGATAAAATATGGATGAATTCCCACATATTTGTTTTTTTCGAGTGCATGCATTGGGTATGGGGAATTGAGAGTGATGTGAGGGGGGGGAGGGGCCATAAGAGATTCCACCTTCACGTGGTTGGCCCTGTTCAATAGAGAATATGAAATTATTCTCGAAACAGAGAGGAGCTCAATGAATGGCTACGATGCTGGCTTTCTACAACCCACACGTGTGTTGTTTAAATTTTGACAATTTCTTGGAGCTTGTTGTGATTTTTTGTTGCTCCTCATAACCAATTTCGAGTTTCCATAACTTCAAAGGTTGAATAAATGATGCACTGGAATCAATATCCTTAACCTTCTCTTTAATTTCCTTGGAATCAATATCCAGCTTAACCTCAAATAAATATAAGTGAACAAAAGAAAATGCAAGAAAGAGATTAAACTTGCAAAATATAACACTTGTATTAATAAATTCAAAAAGAGAGAGTAATGTTCATGGGACTTTTGGAGAGGATGAGCTCGTTTGAGCAAAGCTTCAATACAATACCAATCTTTGACAAAACAATATACATCCTTCTAGCGCTATAAATAGTTTCTTAATAACTACCAAAACCCTAACTACATGCAATCTCAAAATTAATGACTACCAACCACCTACTCGTTCTTATTTAATAAAAATGAGTCTTTTACATTAAGTAACTACCCATTAACTATCTAATGAGCCTTATTCAAAGAATATGATCTCAAACATGAATATACAAACTCTTTAGTATACCAAATTAGAGAAGTTAGGTAAGAGTACCTTGACACAATGGAAGCACACTACCATATCTTTGTGACGAATATGCCACAATGTTACATAACTTCCCAGTCCTTTTATTCTGCTACGTGGAAATCCTGTAATCCATAAATTAAGTTCCAGAGACACTAGCACTTGAGACTTAGAGTACAGTCTTTTGTGCCACCTTAATAGGCACCCACTAGCCTGTAGGTCCACTTGAATAATGATTGACTCCGCCGCTTAATACAATGACTCTAATACAATAGCTTTATTACAACGGCACTATTCCCTTAGGCTACTCCGCTGCTAATACAATGGGAAGAGCATAATGGGGTTCTCAGTTATATATATATGTAATTATTCTACATATTTCCACAATAGAGATAGAATATATTGATTTCTTGCAGTATGAAAATTTTATTTGAAAAATGCTATTTTTTTTTTCAAATGTAATGGGTAGTCGCTTAATCGACGACCTAATCCAACGAAAGTATGGAAATATCCGACGGTTTTGCAATACTACTAATGGATCAGAACGTCGGATTCCTTTTTTTTGTATGGCATACACGTCGCTTAACCGACGACCCAATCTGATGACCATATGGTAATATCCAATGGTTTTGCAATACGACCGACAGCTCAGAACGTCGGATTCCATTTTTTTTGTATGGCATACACATCGCCTAACTGACGACATAATCCAACATTTTTATGGCAAACACGTCGCTTAACCGACGACTAAACTGACACATAATCGATGGAAAAAGGATGGTAATCCGACTACCTGTGAAGCTGGAGGAAGTCGGTTAACCGATGTGTTTTCTAGTCGAATATCCGACGTCTTGAACTATGTTGGATTTTATCCGATATCCCACCGACGATAAAAAAAGACTGGAATTGTCGGATAGTCGACCATAGGTTGTAGCAAATTCGACTTTTTAGCCGTCAGATTTTGCGTCACAAAAACTTAGTGTTCACATCACTGCATAGTATGTAATAAACTTGGGTAACTCAGTATATTAGGGTTTTGTAACCATATCAAAACATAATCAGAACATTGGGGATTCCTTGCCCAGTATATAATCAAATAATGAAATTCAGTCAGGGTCCATGCCCAATATGTCAGTCCACAAAAGAATACATCATAGGTGTTGGGGTTGTGTCCCAATATAACATCATAAAACAGTTAGTCGATAATTTGGGATATTACACATTTGATGTGATATTATCCCAAACAATTTATATTTTGTTGCAATCCTTCTAGTTTGTCTATCAACCTGGCTGGGCCTTTTCTATGCTGACAGTTTTGATGTCAAACAGTAAGGCTTTTTGTTCAGTCTCCAACGTTGATAGTAGACATGGGAATTTCTCTATATGGCATTTTTTGTCTCAGAAGTGCAAAGTGAAAAGAAGACGGATGTAATCATTTTTACCAGTATATAATACAAAGTTTCTCTTTTTTTTATTAAAAAAATAAAAATAAACAATCATTTCAATAAACAAGAAAACTAGTGGCACACAGGGATCAAATTTGAAGGGATGAACTTTATTTCAGGTTGAAGGTTGTATATTCATACCACCCTTATAGCATGAAGGGATTTAATTAAAAAAAGATAATAACTAAAAACACTTTTCATTCTTTTTATGAGATCTCATTATATTAAAAAAAAACAAAAAGAAAGAATGCTTCTATTTAAAAAAAAAACAAAAGGAAAAAATGTTTCTATTTAGAAAAACAAAAAGAAAGAATGTTTCTATTTAAAAAAAACAAAAAAGAAAGAATGATTCTATTTTAAAAAAATGGAATAGTATCCCTATAATGCTACTATATTGCTTTTTTATATAGAATAGTATTATTACCCATTCCAAACATTTATATAAGTTACATCCATATGTTTATATTGAAATGGTACCATGAATATCCTTAATAATCATTTATACAATCTTGAAACTAATTTTAAATATCAAATATGCCACGTGTAACAATCTGAGCTTTCCACATGTCACCCTGGGATACTAGATATCAACATTAACAAAAAACTGCAATTTTAAGGTTCATAAGTAGTAAAACAACACACTTTTCAAAGCCAATATTGCCACTTATTTGGCACTTCTACTAAAAGAAGGGACGACTGATATTTCTTGTCAGAAAATGGAAGTCGAGAAAAATATTTTTTATATTTTTTATAAAGAGAGGTTGCATTCAAACACAAACATGTCGAATCTCTTTGTATCTTCTACGAAAACAGGTTCACAGGCCTTACAAAGAAAGAGAGATGTTGTATGACTGTTCTACCCATAGCCAAAAGCTCAACTTAGAGAAGTTGTAACTTTCAGCAGAAACATCTTGAATATCAACCAAAACTTCCTAACATTTAGATAATCAAACCTAGAACTGAGCATACACGGACACACCATAGTGATATAAACCCAAAAAACACACCAACTACATAGGAGAAACAACACCCGATCACTAAAGAGCATAACAACAGTGAGGTAAAATATAAGGAAAATCCAGGTGTTATCACTCAGATTTTACCCTTTGGTTGTGGAAGGATAAACCTAAGGTAAGTGTTTCAAACCAACCTTTAGGAGGGAAATTATCATTTTCCCTACTAGGGAGGGCTCTCTCAAAAATATGTAAATGGCTAAGGATATATGAAAATGACTGGGATTTTTCAAGATAAATATATGGTTGAAATATACACAAGAACCATTGGGCATGGAGTCGAAACAAAGAATTTTATGGACCAGGAGATAAATAACAATAAAGATCTTTACAGAGGAAATATAGTTGTCACATTACAGTCAAAATATTTTGCAGGTGAAAAAGAAAGAAAAATACGCAGTCCACCAATAATGGGCACCAATTTTAAGATGAATCCACTATTGATTTTGGAGAAATAATGAATACTCAGACCTGATAAATCAAGGCATAAACATATGAAACTTGACTTATTTAACTTTCATCCAAGCATAGAAAACATAACATAATGGAAAAGATAAACAAAGAAGGGATACATAAAACATAAAGGAAAGGAAAATACAGAGTGTAACTTCGATCAACACATGAATCTCTGTTATGCAAAATGTGTTATTTTCTGCATGGCATTCTTCTATTAGAAAAATAGAGTCACTCGATACAAAACTTGTCTTGTCTTCAAAAAGTTTCCAACCCTTTCAAAATAATTCACATTGTCTTTTACACAAAATTTCGTTGAAGCAAAACCTAACTGCTTCTTTTAGAAAAAACTAAAATAACTTAACCAACAGCCACATGTCACTTTGAGTCAAAATTTATATAAAAAATATTACAAATTCCTTTCAAATAAAAATCTTCAAAGTCTTCATTTTTTACGGGACCCAACAGATACTTTCATGAATGAAGATTATATTTCATTCTTCCATATTTTTCGACCATCGTCCATTGATATGCTATTATAAGATCATAGCTTCTCATCTCTTTAACCAGGACCTTCATATCAATATGAATTGCATAGGAAATTTCTAGAATTCTTTCGCCAATGGAAACTAATTTGTTCATTATTTAAAAATCTTCTTCAAGCTTTTCCATCAAAATTTTACGTATAAGTAGATGATTCAAATGCTTTTCAACCAATTTATCAAACTGTTTTTTAAACTCTGTCACTTGTCTTTTCATTGCTTCGACTCTTTCAATATGTGCATACTTCCCAAGGATTCTTTTCACCCAAGTAATGATGGATATCCTAATGTCTTCAAATATTCTTCTGTCAAACCATTCAAAGACTTTGTTTCCTCGTCTTTCTTTTCATTCTCTTGTTTTAATCTTTGAGTTTCTTCTTTCCACTCTTTAATCTCAACATCTTTCAAACTCACCTAGGACATATCCTATAGAAGGCTATCTACATTGTTTCTGTCTTCAACCTGACTAGTACCTGTTTTTTGCTGAGCCAAATTTGATAATTTATTCTTCAAATCTTCGATTTGATTTTTCAAACTTATTTTGTCCTTCTCCCAACCAACTTCCTTTTCAACAAGTTTCAATAACTTGGCTGTAATATCATCCACTTCTTTAGATAATTTTTCTTTTTCCTTCTCCAATACAGTTAACTCAGATCCTTGAATAAGCAGAGTTTCCTGGATTTTTAATTTCTTTCTCAACTCTTGGATTATATTTTCTTTTTCTTTTAGCAAAATGTTTCCTGCATTCCCCGAGGTGCCACTTCCAACCAAATCAATCTGCAACTTCTTGATTTGTTGTTGACATGATTTATTTTCTACTTTTTCTTGTTTCAATTGATTGTTTAACTTATCTACCATTATTTTCAATTTCTCAACCTCCAAGGTTGCTTCCAAAAAATCGACATATATCACTTCCCCCGTCTGCCTGTGTAAGAGAATTTTGTCAGGCACAGTAATTTTCTTCAAATTGAATTTCATTTCTGTAACTTTATCGCTTGATGACACTGCCAAATTTAAAGTGTTTTCTTTAACATCTCAACTAGTAACCAAATTAACATCCGAATTAGCCAAGCCTCTGACTTTTGTAAATAATTGATAAGTCTATTGAGATGAAGCCTACTTGTCTTGGTTGTATTTGCTATACATATATACTCTAGTTTGAAACTTGCTAACATATCCTGCTTCCTTGACCTCTTGAAATGTATATTTTTGTATTTGAACCTCTGGTATTACGTATTCGCTTTTTCCTTCATCATTTGTAAGTAACATTAAATCTTGTTGTTCATCCAACTTAGGTCTTTTTGATTTTTCTTTCTCTTCATCTACTAAATCAATTCCATCCTCAAAACTTCGTTTTCCCCAATAACCACAGTGCTCATTGTAGCTTATGTTCATCCTGTACATTATGTCAATACTAACTCTCTTCCTCTTCCTTGGGGACTTGTAGTTGCTTCATCTTCACTTTCATATTGTGACCAATTTTCCTTTTCAGACATCCCTTCCACCTCTTGGTGATCAAAAGCCTTATTCTAATTACTCTGTCTCCTTTTGGAAATGACATGAAGGGGATGATAATCAATGGCCACTTCCTTTTTGAAATCCATTTCTTCTAATAATTTTTCTATGTGCAAAATGGCATATTTATTCTTTACAGTAAACATACCTATTGTAAAAGGATATTTGATATCAGTAGCTTTCTTGAAAAATAGAAAATGATTATCTTCCACAATCAATTTCTGCCTATGAAAATCAAGAGCAAAGAGTCTCAATTTCAAAAATGTTGGTACATATACGGCTTATGTTTGAAACCATACAACCTGAGAACAGTGTGATGTTTCGATAAAAACCAGTCTCCCACCGCCAAATCAGTACTCAGCTGCATGAAAGTATTCATCTCAGGTAACACTCTGGGTAATTTTTCTTCAAAAATCATTCTATATATCTCTGATAGCATGTAATTTATATAGTTAAACATATTATCTTCCACAGGACTTGTAAAAAATATTTTCAAAAAATGTAGTTCTTCTCGACTAGATAACATGACTATCTTCATCAAGTGTGATTGAAACCTAAAATGTCTTATGCTATGAAAATTCACCATCTGTAAGTAAATTCTTTTAGCCAAAAACTCCTCAAACTTGAGACGAGGTGTCTGACTACTTTCAATTTTAGGTAAACAAATACTCATTCTAAATAACAAACTCAACTGAAATTCGGTCACCCATGCATCTATATCAAAACCTAAAAACAAGGCCAATAAGGACAGAAACAAGCTGAGTGTTCTCGCTAAAGAGATTGACATCTATGGGATAAGGAGTATGAGTAATTTCCAAATTTCGTTTAAGGCAAGAAGTCATGAATGCTTGCTTATTCTCAGGGGAGGACTAGTGATATAGGTCTATTATTGACTTCTCAGAAAAGCTTTTTGGTTCAGGAATTTGAGACGCAGGAATTTCTAGGGCATATCTTATAAGTGAGGGTTCTATCTAGCAAACTATTCTGGTGTTTGGGGAATTCATAACGGCTCGCTCAGCTTTTGAGTAATTAGATGCACACCAGGACACAAACTATGGGAACGAAACAATTTCGTCAGGGAAAAATGACAGGAGGGGCGACTGGTTAACTCTGTGCACATCCAAACCTTATTCTTGCAATCTTTTCAATTTAACCTTAATCTCTGCAATGTATAACCTAATTGAAGTATCAAATATGTCCCTGTCTCTATCTTCCAAAGCATCCCTAGCCTTAGTACCATCTACATTCTCGACTGTTTCCATTTTTACCCCTTACAAACAAACTTAAAATATTATTAGCTTGGGTTACAAGGCCCTACCTGTCGTTGACAATCATGCAATTTGTCCTGCTCTTTTGCTTTCTGCAGTACCCACTCATCCAAAACCTTCTGGCACTGATAGTGCAAAGACAAATGTCAACTTTTACATGTTTATTTTCTATATATAACCCATTTTCCTTATCCTCCAAGCATCTTTACAGGCGCTCATTTTCCTCACCCGTTGATCTGATGTGTTGTAATCTGGATTGTCGGATCTCCGTTGCTTTCAACACTTCGATGACATCCCTCAACGTCCAATCATTCTCCAATCTTCAAATCTTAACTGTTAGATCTTAATGCTAACATGCAAAATGTGGTTTCGCAACTCCGAAAGTGGTTTCCTAAACCGCCTTTATCAGCTACGGAATGTTCTAGTGCCTCCACGTGTCTGGCGGTTTTTCATCTCGCAACCACTATCTTCTCCTATCCCTTGGGCACTTTCATAATGCGGAACTCCTAGGATCGTTGATATTTTATCTACCAACGCATCAATGGTAGAACTCGCAATATGTTTAACTTTCAACTTTTTCCCACTGGTGAGCTTCTTCCCGTTATCCTTTAGGTACCTTTTGAACTCATCACCCTTGATTTATTTTGCTTGCAATTTGATCTGTTGATCTTCTGAGACTTGCACTGTGATTAAGAACGTATCCCGAACCATCGGATCTTTCCATCATCAATCTCGACCATTGATTTCAACACCATAACTTCCGCCATAATGGTTTCGCATTCCTTCGAAGTGGTTTCTCATACCACTTCTCTTTGTTTGCGAAGTGTTGTAAAGCTGCCACCTATCCGCTGGTTTTGCCTTGCGCGACCACTTGCAACCTTTTTCCTCTATGCACTTTGGTGATACGAAGACAATTGAGGACCGTTGATTTCCGTCGTACACCCGATCTACCGTGTATTTTTATGATGATTAGCGCTTACATTATTTGCTTTCGAATTAATTTTTTTAAACCTCGTATGACATTTCTTTAGCTTCCAATGGCTTATTTTTCTTGCATTTTCTTTAAAAATACCTTTTTCCATCCTTTTAATGCTTTTATCCACCACTTTTGATCATATTTAACCCCATAATCATGAAACTAGGGACATTTTTTAGGATATTTCTCACCATATTTGAAAATTTGCAAGGCATTTCCCAACTATACACCATCTTTTAGATAATGAAAACTAATTTCTAACAACTGGCTCCAACTGGGGATGCTATCCTCCCTGCGAGGTAGCAAAGAAACTCGTACACCAAGTGCCTAATCCATTTAGCTGAACCTAATTACAAACCCAAAACTGCGCCACCAAGCTATCTAACTAGAATCAAAGTCACAATCAAACTGAATCAAAGCATTTTTTTTTTCGAAAATAGACTGCACACTTTCGAAAAGACATTTCCATCAAGCAATTTTACGTATGTACGAAACTTCTAAAGGGAATAATGAAAGAAAGATGTATATACACTTTTATGTACATTGTTTTTCCTCTTCATCTCTTTTAAGAAAGGTAGTGCTTGAGATGCCTCCCATTCACCAGTCCTCCTATAAGAGACTCTCCATTCTGGTCTTGAAGAAAGAATGAATTTTCTGCTTGATAACCTACTATCATATAAGGACCTTTCCACAAATGCTCAAATTTACCATGTTTATCTTCTCTTCTAGCGTCCCATTTCAAGACCAAATCATCAATCTGAAAATCCCTCTCCTTGATTTTCCTATCGAAAGTTTTATTCATTTTTTCTTGATGAACTTGAGTTTTGTTGTAATATTTTTCTCTCATTTCATGCAATTCTATCATCTAGTTTATCCTCCTCTGCATATGATTGGGTTCCTATGCAACTTCTTGTAACAACTTCATGACTGGAAATACCAAAGAAATAGGAAATACTACTTATGTGTCGTAAACTAACTGAAAAGGAGACGTACCAATAGCCCTCTTTGTGGTAATCCTGTCATCCCACAATGCATATTTGAGTTTGGTATGCTATGCTCTTTTATTATCTTCTAACAACTTCTTTATGATCCTTACCAAACTCTTATTTGAAGATTCTGCCAGTCCATTACCTTGGGGATAGTATGTTGTTGAATGATTCAAATGAATGTCGTATTTATGGAAAACGTTAATCATCTTTCTTGATTTAAAAGCTGGAGCATTGTCTATTACTATTCTTTTGGGACAACCAAATCTTGACAAAATATTTTCTTCCAAAAAATTCATTATCACTGTTTCAGTTGCATTTCTAGTTGGGATGGCTTAAATCCATTTTGTGAAATAGTTTATTGCAGTTAGAAACCATTTGTGTTTTCCTGAAGAATTTGGATTGATTTCTCCAATGAAATCCAATCTCCATTGCTGGAATGGTGCTTCCACTGAAATTGGTTTTAAGGGTAAAGGAAAAAGTTCTCTTTTCCCATCAAATATCTGACACTCATGACACTTTGATATTTCTTTATATACATCTGAAAAAATAGTTGGCCAATAAAAAACGGCTCTTAGGATTTTATTGACTATAGCCTTCCACGAGTGATGTCCTCCGCAAATCCCCTTATGAAATTCTCCCATGATATGTTGAGCTTCATTTTCTAATAAACAGTTCAACAAAACCCCACCTGGATCTTTCCAATACAAATACTCATTTAATATACAAAACTTTGCTTCTTTCAATTTTACTAACCTTGATCTGGTTTTATCCATTCTCGGGGGTGCTTGCAAATTTTGCAAAACATATATGATATCTGCATACCAGGGAGACGAAGAAAAATATTCAACCACTTGACACTCAGGGACATTTTCTGTTGATAATTCTGAGATGAAATTTATATCTAAAGAATCGCAGTTAGTTTTAGTCATCATTTTTTCTAAGCCTTGTCCTTTTATCAGCTTTGTAGGCTTAATATCCAAATCTTATTCTAACAAAACTGCAATCCACTTTTCTCTCTTTCCTTTAGGATCTAGCTGACTAAGAATATCTTTTATTGCTGCAGAAGGAACATATGCAACATTATGTGAATGCAATATATAAACTCTAAAATCTTTCAATGCTTTCACCAATGCATAAGCTTGTTTCTCCATGATATTATATTTCAGTTCCCCATCTCTCAAAATCTTACTAAAAAAGACAATTGATTGTTCCATACATTCTTGATTCTTTTGCAATAAAACTCCATCCAAAGTATGTTGTGATGCATAAGGGAATATAATAAAATCCTTTGAAAAATTAAGACTGATTAAAACTGGAGCTTCAGTTAAAGCTTCAAATATCATTGAAAGATTGTTTGGCTTCAGATGTCCATTTGATTTCATTATTTTTCCTTAACATTTCAAAAATATTTCTCAAAATTTCTGCGAAACTTGGAACAAACCTTCTCATGAAATTCACCCTGCCGATGAAAGAATGTACCTCTTTTTTACTTCTAGGTATCCGAATTTTCTGTATTGCTAATACTCTTTCTGGATCAATTTCGATGCCATCCTTTGATATGATATGCCCTAACATCTTTCCTTCTTCCATAGAAAAATGAGATTTCTTTGGGTTTAGAGAGAAATCAAATTTTCTACACTTCTGAAAAAAAAATTTCCAGATGTTTTAGATGATCTGCAAGAAATTTTGAATATATGGTTATGTCATCCATGTATACTACCACAAAATTATCTTTTTCTTCTGCAAAGGCAATGTCCATAGCCCTTTGAAAAGTAGCTCCTGCATTCATTATCCCAAATGGCATTTTAGCATACAGAAATGTTCCCCATGGAGTGGTAAAAGATGTCTTCTCCTGGTCTTATGGATGAACTTTGATCTGATTGTATCCTGAGAATCCATCCAACATCGAAATCCTCTCTGCTCCAACAACTTTCTGTAAAATATGATCCATTTTGGGAAGTGGATAATTAACTTTCAAAGATACTTTATTCAAATTTCTGAAATCCACACATAAGCTTATCTCTCCATTTTTCTTCCTCACAGGAACCAAATTTGCCACCCAGCTGGAAAATCTCAGAGACACCATAATTTTTACATCAAACAACTTTTTGACTTCTTTTTTGATTACTGGAAGGAGTTTGGTATTTATTCTTCTTAATTTCTGTTTGAAAGGATTTTCGTTTGGCTTGATAGGAATTATATGCTGAATTATGGAGGTATCATACTCTTTTAAATATTCATAACTCCAAGCGAAAACATATAGAAACTCTTTCATCAATTCAACATATTTTCTTTCTTCTTCTTCTGGAATTTTCTTAGAAATATTCACTATCTTGAGATTTTATTTGGTTCCAATGTTGCAATCTTTGATATCTCCATCTTTAGGTTCTACTTTTGGATTCTTTGCCACATCATTCCCATCAAATAACCTTTCTAATGGAACACGCCCTCTAGGAATGACATTGTTTTTCAACTGAATTATATCTTTACCTCCAATTTTTTCTTTAAACTTTTCTGGTTCTTCAGAAAATTCTTTTATATCAGGGAAAACTTCTGCATCTTCAATATCAATAGATCTATAATTAAATTCATCTGTCATTTCCAGAAACCTTTTGATCTGCTGATCATCTTCAAAGACTTGCCAATGTATTATATTATCAGGAATGGAGGGTCTATTCACAACCTCAATATCATATTTATTTTTAGAAAAACTGGGAACCCTGAAAGTTGTAGTAGTAGTAGCCAAAGAATCTACTATAGAATTATCCACTCTTGGTATTGCAATTACATCATGTTCATCAAAGAATTTTTCTAACAAATCCCAAACCTCATTTTTGTAATATCTCAACCTCGGATGCCTTGTCTGATAGATAGAGTTTACCTGGTTTATCACCAATTCTGAATCTCCGAACACTTCAATATTCTTCCCTTTCATATCTTTTAACAGATTTAACCCCAAAATCAGTGCTGCATACTCTGCAACATTATTTGTACATTCAAAAGGAATCTTAAAAGAATACATCATAAATTCTTGATCTGGAGTGATTATCCATACACCTGCACCAGCACCTTCTTTACTGATCGATCCATCAAAATGCATAATCCAGGTCCCTTCTTTTCTTACCTTTTCTTTTAGTAGCTTTTCTTCTTCACTTGGCAGATTATCTTCTTTTGGTTTAATCAAGTCTCTTTTTTCTTCATATTGAATATCATTGTAGAAAATTGAAGATCCCAAATTTGTATCCACTGCATATATAGAATGACTTCCAAGTTCATCTCTATCACTTACAACATAATGAATCCTTTTTTCAGAATATAACCTCCTATGTTCGCCAAGAACTGGAATAGTAGCGAATGGCATATCTATCTGCAAGGTTCCTTTGAGTTTTGACACCCAAGATCTGGATAACAACATGCCAAACTTTGGTGGAATGTCAGCAATAACTACATCCATAACAACTCCTTTAACTGGCATTTTTGTAAGATTCACCACCAAATATTTGATTAATCCCAAGCACTTTACCTTCTTTGAATCAAAAGAAAATAAATACTTATATGGTCTTGTTATGTCCAAACCCAAAATTTCTACCATGACTTTCAACATCAAATTATGTGCGGCACTTGAATCAAGCATACAATTATGCAAAACCTTATCATGATTATTCAGGTTTACATAAAAAGGCGGTACAACATCTACACTATTGTCTTCCATCTTTGAACCCATATGAATAGTTGGAGTATCATCATTCAATTCTAGTGTATCTGGTTCCATTTGCGCTTCACCTCCAACCATTTTAGAAATCTATTCTTTATATTCAGTGTTTTTCAAAATTTCATTAAAAGGTATGGAAATTTTGATTTTTGCTATCTCATTCTGTAGACTGAAAGGAACCAAACTTTTATCACCTTCTCTAATCAATTCTTTCTTGTTCTCTGGGACCCTTTTCATTGCATCTTTATTTTCTTTATTTTTTTTGTTTTGACTAGTTGAAGGTTTATCCATTTGACCTTTACCTTTATCCACTACTACATCTCTATTTCTAAGATTAATCTTCCTTTGAAGATCCTTAACTGCATTCTGATATCCAATATTGTACTGCTTAGTTTCTGATTCCAAAACATTACATTCCTCCTCTCTAGAAAACATATCATGCTCCATCTTTGTTAAATAAACCTCTGAATCTAAATCTCCCAATTGATGTATTTCACTCTCTACTAATTCTGTTTCATCTCCTTCATCAACATAGTTCGCAGGAAAGGGAGGTCTTATCGGATTATCCTCTAGATTTCTTTGATTCCTTTGGTCTCTTTGATCTCTTTGTCTTATCTATGGTGGAATTGGTCTCCTGAAATTTGGGTTTCTAGTCTGAAGCTCCTGCTGATCTTTGTTTTGAGGTTTATTATCTAAATCCAATCTGTCCATTAATTTTTCCATAGTTTTCATCATCATGTCAATTCTAGCATCAGTTGAGGTAGAAGTCGAGGCTTGGTTTTCTTCTCTAACTTTTTTCCTATCCACAACAACATTTGGTTTTAGCTTTCCTGAATCCATCATGTTTGCTTCCACTTCAACTACATCTTTCAACATGGATGACAAGGTAGGTGATTTTCTTTCTCTTAATGTACATGAAAAATCTCCATCAAAGGCATCTACGAAATGTAATTTAGCTGCTCCTACCAATGGCTTTATGTCAGCAGGAATTGAATTGTAAACCTTCATAAACCTTGCAGAAAACTCTTGAACAGATTCAAAACCTCCTTTCTTTAAATTATTAGATGGGTTAAAATTTTCAAACGTTTTTTCTTATCTTCCCACCGATCAAGCAAAAGAGTCGCAAATTCATCATATGAGGGGATTGATCCTACAGGAAAAGCTCTGAACCATTTCTTCACTTCTCCCGATAAGCTCTGCACCAACAATCTCATTTTGGCATCATCATAATCTACCTTTTCCAGATCTATGAAATCGATGAACCTATCAATGTGTTGCTTGGATGTATAATTCCCCTCCCCATCAAAAAACGTAATTCTCTGTCCATAATTTTGGGGAAGGTCATGCAGAGCAGTTGATAGAGCAAGTGGAGAAAACCTAGAAGCCATAACTATTGGAGGATTTTGAGTAATGTTAGGATTTACTGGAGGATTTTGGGTAACGTTGTGATTTCTTACTGGTACTCTTTGGGCTTTAGGTCTTTTAGACTCAGCCTTTGCAGAGTTTTGCAAATCTTCCCAAACAGATTGTAAAATATATGTTCAGAATCTATCTCGATCAAGTTCATTTTCTTTCAAATTTGATTCTCACTTAGTTCTAAACAAATATCTTTCACTTATATCAACATTTTCATGATCTAACAACTCTTCTTGAAAAGAAGGGAAAGGATTTTTTGAATGAGAAGTACCTTCTTGATATTTTCCTCTGATTCTCCTCGGAATGTCTTCAGGATTCTCCACCTATTCAAATGGATGGGAATTCGGATTAATCCTCATGTGAATCTTTCTGGAAGACACAATGTCTTTCTTGGAGTTGCCTGTTTACAACTGAAAAATTTGAACGTGAAGTCGCCAGGGGAAAATAAAACCAACTATAAATATCAAACTTCTTTGCCCACTAAAATTTGATTGCAATGTTGTTCTCCTAGGGAAAATGAAACCTCCGTTCCCCGGCAATGGTGCCAAAATGTTATCACTCAGATTTTACCCCTTCGTTGTGGAAGGATAAACCTAAGGTAACTGTTTCAAACGAACCTTTAGGAGGGAAATTTTCCTTTTCTCTACCAGAGAGGGCTCTCTCAAAAATATGTAAATGGATAAGGATATATGAAAATGACTGGGATTTTTCAAGATAAATATATGGTTGAAATATACACAAGAACCATTGGGCATGGAGTCGAAACTAAGAATTTTATGGACCAATAGATAAATAACAATAAAGATCTTTATAGAGGAAATATATTGGTCACATACAGTCAAAATATTTTGCAGCTGAAAAAGAAAGAAAAATAGACATTCCACCAATAATGGGCACCAATTTTCAGATGAATCCACTATCGATTTTGGAGAAATAATGAATACTCAGACTTGATAAATCAAGGAATAAACATATGAATCTTGACTTATTTAACTTTCATCCTAGCATAGAAGACATAACATAATGGAAACGATAAACAGAGAAGGGATACATAAAACATAGAGGAAAGGAAAATACAGAGTGTAACTTCGATCAACACATGAATCTCTATTTTGCAAAATGTGTTATTCTCTGCATGACATTCTTCTATTAGAAAAATAGAGTCACTCGATACAAAACTTGTCTTGTCTTCAAAAAGTTTCCAACCCTTTCAAAATAATTCTAACTACTTCTTTGAAGCAAAAACCTAACTACTTCTTTTAACTAAAACTTAAATAACTTAACTAACTTCCACATGTCACTTTGAGTCAAAATTTATATAACAAATATTACAAATTCCTTTCAAATAAAATTCTTCAAAGTCTTCATTTTTTAAGGGACCCAACGGATACTTTCTTGAACGAAGATTATATTTCATTCTTCCATATTTTTCGATCGTCGTCCATTGATCTGCTGTTATAAGATCATAGGTTTTCATCTCTTTGACTAGGACCTTCATATCAATATGATCTGCATAGGAAATTTCTAGAATTCTTTCGCCAATGGAAACTAATTTATTCATTATTTCAAAACTTCTTCAAGCTTTTCCATCAAAATTTTCCCTATAAGTAGATGATTCAAATGCTGAAATTTTCCATGATCTATTCATATACCAAATAACAATTTCTTGTAAACATCCTGGAAAATAAACTCATTGTTTTCATCCCAGAATGCGGGCAAACCTTTTTCAACCAATTTATCAAACTGTTTTTTAAACTCTGTCACTTGTCTTTTCATTACTTCGGCTCTAGCTTTGACACTTTCAATATGTGCATACTTCCCAAGGATTCTTCTCTCCCAATTAATGATTGCTATCCTGTTTTTAATGTTCAATGTCTTCAAATCTTCTTCTGTCAAACCATTCAGGAAACTGATTGTATTTCGTGTTGTATCTTTAGGATTTTTATTCATACTCTCTCTCATTGCAGTACAACTTTCCAAAGATTCTTTAGCCACTTTCTCCTTTATCCTCATGAATTTCAAGTATGGCCTGAATTTTTTTGCTTCTTTGATAATCAAATCCCACACCATGTGTTTGCAACCTTGCATAGCTTCCTGACCTATCACTTGGTTTGCCAATCTTTTGTTTGTTTCAATCAATTCTTTATATTTACCTTCCAGAGACATTGTTTCCTCGTCTTTCTTTTCATTCTCTTCTTTTAATCTTTGAGTTTCTTCTTTCAACTCTCTAATATCAACATCTTTCAAACTCACCTCGGACATAGCCTGTAGAAGGCTATCTGCACTGTTTCTATCTTCAACCTGACTAGTACCTGTTTGTTGCTGAGCCAAATTTGATAATTTATTCTTCAAATCTTCGATTTGATTTTTCATACTTATTTTGTAATTCTCCCAACCAACTTCTTTTTCAACAAGTTTCAATAACTTGGCTGTAATGTCATCCACTTCTTTAGATAATTTTTCTTTTTCCTGCTCCAATACGGTCAACTCAGAGACTTGAATAAGTTGAGTTTCCGGGATTTTTAATTTATTTCCCAATTCTTGGATTATATTTTCTTTTTCTTTTAGCAATTTTTTTCTTGCATTCCCTCAAGTGCCACTTCCAACCAAATCAATCTGCAACTTCTTGATTTTATGTTGACGGGCTTTATTTTCCTGCTTTTTCTTGTTTCAATTGATTGTTTAACTTATCTACCATTGTTTTCAATTTCTCAACCTCCAAGGTTGCTTCCAAAATATAGGAATATATCACTTCCCCCGTCTGCGTGCGTAAAAGAATTTTGTCAGGCACAGTAATTTTCTTCAAATTGAATTTAATTTCTGTAACTTTATCACTTGATGACACTACCAAATTTAAAGTGTTTTCTTTAACATCTCGACTAGTAACCAAATTAACATCTGAATTAGCCAAGCCTCTGACTTTTGGAAATAATTGATAAGTCTATTGAGATGAAGCCTGCTTGTCTTGGCTGTATTTTCTATACATATCTGCTCTAGTTTGAAACTTTCTAACATCTCTTGCTTCCTTGGCCTCTTGAAATGTATATTCTTGTATTTGAACCTCTGGTATTACGTATTCGCTTTTTTCCGTCATCATCTGTAAGTAACATTAAATCTTGTTGTTCATCCAACTTAGGTCTTTTTTATTTTTCTTGCTCTTCATCTTCTAAATCAATTGCATCCTTAAAACTTCCTTTTTCCCCAATAACCACAGTGCTCGTTGTAGCTTTTGTTCCTCCTATACATTCTGTCAATACTAACGCTCTTCCTCTTCCTTGGGGACTTGTAGTTGCTTCATCTTCACTTTCATATTGTGACCAATTTTCCTTTTTAGACATCCCTTCCACCTCTTGGTGATCAAAAGCCGTATTCTGATTACTCTGTCTCCTTTTGGAAATGACATGAAGCAGATCATAATCAATGGCCACTTCCTTTCTGAAATCCATTTCTTGTAATAATTTTTCTATGTGCAAAATGGCATATTTATTCTTTACAGTAAATGAACCTATTGTAAAAGGATATTTGATATCAGTATCTTTCTTGAAAAATGGAAAATGATTATCTTCCACAATCAATTTCTTCCTAAGAAACTCAAGAACAAAGAGTCTCAATGTCAAAAATGATGGTAACATATACGACTGATGTTTGAAACCATATAACCTTAGAATAGTGTGATCTTTTGATAAAAACCATTCTCCCACCGCCAAATCAATACTTAGCTGCATGAAAGTCTTCATCTCTGGTAACACTCTGGGTAATTTTTCTCCGAAAATAATTCTATATATCTCTGATATCATGTAATTCATATAGTTAAACATATTATCTTCCACAGGACTTGTAAAAATTATTTTCAGAAAATGTAGTTCTTCTCGACTGGCGAACATGACTATCTTCATTAGGTGTGATTGAAACCTAAAGTGTCTTATGCTATGAAAATTCACCATCTGTAAGTGAATGCTTTCAGCCAAAAAATCCTCAAACTTGAGATGAGGTGTCTGACTACTTTCAATTTCAGGTAAACCAATACTCATTCTAAATAACAAACTCAATTGAAATTTGGTCACCCATGCATCTGTATCAAAACCTAAAAACAAGGCCAATAAGGACAGAACAAGCTGAGTGTTCTTGCTAAAAAGACTGACATCTATGGGATAAGGATTATTAGTAATTTCCAAATTTGGTTTAAGGCAGGAAGTCATGAATTCTTGCTTATTTTCAAGGGAAGAACTGGTGATATAGGTCTATGATTGACTTCTCAGAAAAGATTCATGGTTATGGAATTTGGGTCTAGGGAATCTCTTATAAGCAAGGGTTCTATCTGGAAAACTATTCTAGTTTTCAGGGCATTCATAACGGCTCGCTCAACTTCTCAGTAATTAGATGCACATCAGGACACAAACTCTGGGAACGAAACAATTTGGTCAGGGAAAAATGACATTAGGGACGACTAGTTAACTCTGTGCACATCCAAACCTTCTTGTTGAAAACTTTTCAATTTAACCTTAATCTCAGCAACTGATAACCTAATTGAAGTATCAAATATTTCCCTGTCTCTATCTTCCAAAGCATCCCTATCCTTAGCACCATCTACATTTTGGATTGTTTCCATTTTTACCCCTTATAAACAAACTTAAAATATTACTAGCTTGGGTTACATGGCCCTACTTGTCGCTGAAAATCATGCACTTTGTACTGCACTGTCGATTTCTACGGTGCCCACTCGTCCCAAACATTCTGGCGCTGATAGTGCAAAGACAAATGTCAACTTTTACATGTTTCTTTGCTATATATAACCCATTTTCCTTAGCCTCCAAGCATCTTTACGGGCGCTCATTTTCCTCATCCATTGATCTCATGTACCGTAATCTGGATCATCAGATCTCACCTGCTTTTAACACTTCAATGACCTCCCTCACCATCCGATCATTCTCCAATCTTCAAATCTTAACCGTTAGGTATTAGTGCTAACATGAAAAATGTGGTTTCGCAACTCCGAAAATGATTTCTAAAACCACCTTTATCAACTGGAGAATGTTTTGGTGCCTCCACGTGTCTAGCGGTTTTTCATATCGCAACCACTATCTTCTCCTATCCCTCGTGCACTTTCATAATGAGGAACTCCTGGGATCGTTGATGTTTTATCTACCAATGCATCAATGGTAGAACTCGTAATATGTTTAACTTTCAACTTTTTCCCACTGGTGGGCTTCTTTCCATTATCCTTCAAGCACCTTTTGAGCTCATCAGCCTTGATTTATTTTGCTTGCAATCTGAGCCGTTGATCTTCTGATACTTGCACTGTGATTAAGAATGTATCCTGAACCGTTGGATCTTTCCATCATCAATCTCAACCATTGACTTCAACGCCATACCTTCTGCCATAATGGTTTCACATTACTTCAAAGTGGTTTCTCATACCACTTCTCTTTGTTTGCGAAGTGTTGTAAAGATGCCACTTGTCCGCCGGTTTTTCCTTGCACAACCGCTTGCAACCTTTTTCCTCTACGCACTTTGGTGATGCGAAGGACAATAGAGGACCCTTGATTTCCTTCCTGCACCCGATCTACGATGTATTTTGTATGATGATTTTCGCTTACATTATTTGCTTTCAGATTAATGTTTTTAAACCTCGTATGACATTTATTTAGCTTCCAATGGCTTATTTTTCTTGCATTTTTTGTAAAAACCCCTTTTGCCATCCTTTTAATCCTTTTATCCACCACTTTTGATCATATTTAACCCCATAATCATGAAACTAGGGAAATGTTTAGGATTTTTCTCACCATATTTAAAAATTTGCAAGGCATTTCCCAACTATACACCATCCTTTAGATTATGAAAACTAAGTGTTAACACCAGGAAATGACCCTGAGGATTTTCTTCCGACACAGTCGTGGTAGCATCAAGAATACGGAGGCCCATGGATTCCAACAAGAAGTCCATCTTCAGATTCAGGTCCCTGGTTTCAGCTTGAAGCGAGTTCTGCACCAGATCCTCTTTTTTCATATGGTCCGTAAGAGCATACCCCACCAAGTTTTTCATTACCCAATAAAGGGAAATAGTTTGCTCGCACAGGGTTAAATGACTAGTAGTGTTCCCAGGGTCCATGATCCAATTTTCCATCTTCCGTCTTTCCTCTTGCAGGGTATCTTTACCAAGATTTTTCCAGAGCTCCTGCTCCACACCTTGGATTTCCTTCTGCACTTCAATCCTAGATTGCCTCCAAACTATCTTATGACCACGAGAGACTCTGCGATGACCATAGGTTATATTCTCCTCTTCCTCCTGATGATGGTCGTCCATAATGCTCGTTGAAGTGAACTTTACTTGTCGAAGTAATCGTAAATAAGTAGCTTTACACATTTAAATTAGTAGCATTATAGTAGCATTATATGAATACTATTATATATTTTTTAAATAGAATCATTCTTTCTTTTTGTTTTTTTAAATAGAAACATCATTTCTTTTTGTTTTTTTAAATAGAAACATTCTTTCCTTTTGTTTTTTTTAAATAGAAGCATTCTTTCTTTTTGTTTTTTTTTTAAATAGAATGAAAAATCCAAGGCATGATGAAATTATTTTCGAAGGCATTGGTCAGAAATGGTGGTTATTGTGACGGTGGTAATGGTGAATGATGGCTTGTATCACGTGTGTGAAGAAAATAATCTCATCATTCCTTATATTTTGCTTACATGTATCACTCCAATCTATGCCTTGAGAAAGGATTGTATGCTGACATGGCGATGGTTAATACGATGAAATTCAGAAATGGCGGTTATCCTGACGGTGCTAATGGTGAATGATGGCTTGTATCACGTGTGTGAAGAAAATAATTTCATCATGACTTAGATTTTGCTTACATGTATCACTCCAATTGATTCCTTGAGAAATGATTGTATGCTAACATGGCAATGGTTTATACGATAAAATTATGAAATGGTGGTTATCCTGGCGTTGCTAATGGTGAATCATGCCTTATATTTTGCTGGAGTAATTGTACCGATAGAAAGGTTCCTTAAATCATAGAAAGAGTGATCTTGTATCGGAAATAATTGGTCAGTTGTATTAAAGTATTTGTTAATTTAATATACTTCACTTCATATAATGATCTCATTGGTTCAGCCTATGGTTCGATGTTCCTTATTAAGATGGGTGGCATGGAATTGTTAGACCTCACTTTCTTTAAGTGTATGCATGGAAATATGTAATATATTACTCATATCTAGTAGTATTTTATTTAGCACATTTTTTAATGAAACGTTGAGTTAATTTATTATTGTCATTTGAAGTGTAATTTTTTTAATTAAAGCCCTTCATGCTAGAAGGGTGGTATGAATATATAACCTTCAACCTGAAATTAAGTTCAGCCCTTCCAATTTGATCCCTGAATTACCTATTCCAAAAATTTATATAAGTTAAATACATATGTTTATATTGAAATGGTACCATTAATATCCTTAATATTCGTTTATACAATCTTTAAAACTAATCTTAAAAATCAAATATGCCACATGTCACAATTTGAGCATTCCACGTTTAACCCTAGGATACTGGATATCAACATTTTAACAACAAAATTTATAGAAGTTTTGCTTCAAAGACTTTGTTGGAAAGTCAAAATGTTGTCAGAGAAAGAGAGGTCTCTCTTTCGTTAGGTTCTATTTCAGGGTGTTGGAAGTAGATGCTAAGGAGAAAGAGCGTATGCTCCTTCCTCCAGGGATGAGTTTTAGTAGTAGGGAAAGTAGATATTGGTACTCTAAACACAAATTTCATTGGAACATTGCTTCGCACAGTTTGCTGGTAAGTGGAAATATTCTCAGAGAAAGAGCGGCGGCTCTTTCTCCAAGGTGTTCTATTTTTACAATTTCCTCGTAAATGAAGGGTCAACCGACCCTTCTTATTCCCAATATTCTTTTCATAATAGTTCGACACTGCAAGAAAGGTCGATCGATCGTTCTTGTGTTCTCCATTATGGATATAGCTGAATTGCTGGACAAGGGTTTTCACAATTAACTACGAAAATAAGGGGCGACTGATCCTTCTTGTCGGAAAATGAAAGTCGGGACAAATTTTATATGTTATAACTTAGCCGATGTCCATGTCCCTACTAGTTACAGCAGAATTCGAAAGTCGGGAATTGTCAGCATATCCTTTGTATATCAAATATTTTTACATTTCTCATGTAAATGAAGGATCAGCCGACCATTCCTGCACTCAGTATTCTTACATTGTTCACGATTTTGGATATACATGAATTGACCTCTTAGCCTTCGTAGGTTGAAAATGTTTACAATTCCCTCATAAATGAAGGGGCAGGCGACCATTCTTCTTCCCGGTATTCTATTCGTTTGATGTGATCTTAGCCCAACAATTTATATTTTGTTGCAATCCTTCTAGTCTGTCTATCAACCTAGCTAGCCGAGCAAACGTTGAGCATATGGAATGTCCACAAGCGTCTAGGCATTGGGGAAAATTACTACTGTGATGCAGAATACACCGTTTACTGATTACTACTGTGTAAGTAATCTATGCCTATATAGATTACGCAGAGAATTCCTGCCTCATTTGGAAACTATTAAATTTATTTCTATAAAAAGATAGAGATTCTTGATACTGTATCAAAAAAGAAACAAGAACGTATTAACTTGTTATTCAAACAATGACTGAATATTGTAGACATTGAACTTTTCACCTTAAAATGTTGAACATTTCCAAATGAAAATTGCACTTTTCAAACAAAAAATTGCATTTTTTTATTTGAAATTCACACTTTTCAAATCAAAAATTGCATTTTTTTATTTGAAATTCACACTTTTCAAATGAAAATTTGCATTTTTTTATTTGAAATTCACACTTTTCAAATCAAAATTTCCATTTTTTGATTTGAAATTCACATTTTTCAAATCAAAATTTGCATTATTTGATTTGAAATACACAATTTTTAAATTGAAATTCATAGTTTTATAACAAAAAACTGCAATTTTAAGGTTCATAAGTAGTCAAAAAACACACTGTTCCAATAGAAAAACACACTTCAAAGCCAATATTGTCACTTTCAGAACCTGATTTTGCACTTTAGAAAGGTTGATATTGACACTTTCAAAGTCTAAATTCACACTTTCTTAGTCCAAAATTTTCCTAATATGTCCAAACTTAATGAAATTGGTGTTCTATCACCAGCAATCCTTTAGTGATCTTCCACCACGCTTTTCCAAATGTAGATAAACAACCAGCATCTCCCAATTGTCTCGTTGAGATTAAATTTATTTTCATAGCAGGAATATTCCTTACATATTTCAATAACCATTCATTTCCGTTCTTTAAGTTTATCCCTACCTTACCCATTCCAATAATTTTACATGTTTCATCATCACCCAATAAAACATGTCCAAAATCACCTTGAATATAATCATGAAAATATTTCTTATGGGGTGTAGCATGAAATGAAGCCCCTGAATCTACTACCCAGTAATCTCTGGTATTATCTAATGTAAGAATCAAAGCATCTTGTAACACAACACCTACTACATTTTCTTCCTGATTAGTCTCTTGGTTTCCATCTCCTCTCTTCTTTAGAGATCTACAGTCTTTCTTTAGATGTCCTTTCCTCCCACGGTTCTAGCACTCTATCTTTCCTAGTCTAGACTTGAATCTTCCTTTCCTAGAATTCCCATGATTACTTGGGATCTTTCTTCTCTCCCTTTGTCTTCCCCTGCTTTCCATGGTCAATGTATTACCCGATGTCTCAAATGTGCTTTTCCTTCACATTTCCTCGGTAATACTAACACAAACAATATCATCAAACTTCAGAGAGTTTGAACTAGATACAGAGTTATTTACAACCATGACCAATCCATTCTAACTTTCTGGCAATAAGCACAATATTAGAAGATCCCTAACCTCATCATCAAAGTTCACTCCCACATAACTTAGCTGATTAGTAACCATATTAAATTCATTTAAATGGTCAGCAACAAACCCACCTTCTGACATCTTCATATTAAACAAAGGCTTCATTAGAAATTCCTTGTTGGAAGCCGAGGGTTTTTCATATAGTTTAGCCAATGCCTTCATCAAATCCTCCACTGCCTTTTCTTTTGAAATATTAAAAGCCACCAATGAAGCCAAAAATAGTTGTATTGTTCCTAGTGCATTTCTGTTAAGAACCTCACATTCTTTGTCCTTCATATATGTCGACTTATTTCATTTTCCTCCCAATGGTAGGAATAGATCCTTCTGATTTAGATAGTCCTCCATCTGCATCTTCCATAGCTAGTAGCTTTGGCTATTAAATTTCTCGACCCTAAACATTCTTTCTTCTGCCATTGCTCTCACTCAAACAATGAACCCTCATTTCCTACGAGTTTATGTTCCAAATAGTCCTTTCGCTCTAATATCAATTGTTAGAAAAACAAGATCACAGAAAAATAGCATAAAATAAGACGCAAAAATAAAACACATAAACACAATACAAGAGAGACACCAATATACGTGGTTCACCAATATGGGATACATCCATGGAGAAATTGCTAGTCCTTTTATTATATCCTTCAACAAATGAAAGGATATAACCCACATCACATCCACTACAACTTCCTCTTTACTCTCTCATAGTATCTCTCACACAATCACATAGATATTTATAATGCTACAATACAATACACAACCGTATTACAATGCCTTTCTTTTAAAGAGGGATTACCATGGGAAAATACCATGGGCCTGTAAACCATTGGCCAAAAAAACACAAATATTTCTTTCAGGGGATTTTCCCCTGAACCCTTTTTCTCAAGGACGTTTCTCATGTACCCCCATCCGGGGGGGATGCTCCCCCCACCCGGGTCTCTCGTGGGGGTACTAAGCCCCCTCGCACCCCCCCACTAGGATGAGTGTACAGTTCACCTGCACAACATATAAAACTGGGTTAAAAACATGGTTGAACAATAAGATCTCTGAATTATGAAGATAATCAAGCTCCACAACCAATAAATAGAACAATCCCTTGCCAATAATATCCCAAGCAAGGAACTTCTTTAGAGATATAAATAGCTCATGGAAATGCCAAATATAGTGACGCAAGGCGCCTTATACGCTAAGGTTCTTGCTTAACAATACATACAACACACGATGATCACATAACCAAGATGTAAACAGGATGCCATGAATTGGCTTATATTACTTCTCTAAAATGGTTATAATGAAAACTGCTAGGAAATAACTAACTATTGTTGGCCTTAGCCAAATACAATATAGAAGTAACTATCTGCTCTCTCAGTGTGTCGACCTCACCCTCTCTTGGTTCACTGCAGAACTTTGAGCTATGGATTGATCTCTCTACATTCAGAAGATGTGTGACTCTTCTCTCCAGTCTAACAATATTCTCCTCAAACTCTACTCTGCCAAGATTATCCAACTGATCCCAACTCCCTGGCCTTCTACTCTGCTGCTGTTGTTCCCGATGTCTGCTCCAACATTCGAGACACACATCCTCCTGTCCTCTGATCTCCCTGATCCTGCAGACCTACAACTTTCAGTGCCCCTGTCGTGCTGCACAACCTCTACCTGTGTTGACATCCGTCACGATCTCAACTACCTGCAATAACTGCCATTAACTTCCTTAGCAGCCCCGAACTATTTCCAATTACTCTGCCTTGAATTTCTGTCCTTCCGACCCTGCTACAGTAGTCGGTCACATCACTCAACCATTCTGTCGTCTTAACTTTGTTTTCCTACAGTTCGCTAATCCTCCCCTTCCTCCATGCTTGGCTCTGCGAAACCTGTCGGAGTCGTAGCTCGATGCATGTCGACCTATCGATGCCTTCCCTCAACCTATCAGTTCGCAAACCAACTGCTTCCGTCGGTCACCTCCCGAATGCGTCTGTTCAACTTATTGACTGTGACAAGTCAATCTGCTTCCCTGCACCAGTGGTCATAAGCACTCCCTCTAGTTGGCCTTCCTCAATTCAACTATCTTCGACTGATCTGGCTACGCTTCGATGCTCCTGCATCAGACTCCCTAGGTGAAAAAGAAGTCAACTGCTCTATCATTCTCCTAAACTCTTCATCGGAAATCCATGTCACCTCCTGCAACTCATCATCTTTCCATTGCACTAAGTATTCCTTCTTTTGCGAACTGCGTGTATGCCCGACTTCGCATTCCTCTATTACTTTTACGATTTCTTCCTTTTGTCGATCTAGAATCTGCTCTGTCCAGTCTATCTTCGACACTTTCGCGCTTCCACGGCTTGAACCTTCTTTTAACTTGTATACATCTGAGACATTGAACATTGGTGAAATTCTCAAGTCATTCGGCAGCTCCAACACATAAGCGTTGTCTGAAATCTTCTTCAGAATCTTACATGGTCCAATCCTCTTCAACTTTAGCTTATTATATGTTCCCGTCGAAAATATTTCCTTTCGTAAATGTGAATAGACCAAGTATCCTTCACTGAACAACTGTAGTCTCTTCTTCCTATCGGATCTCAACTTGTATGCTGCGTTACTCTTTTCTATGCGCTTTCGCACATCCTCATGCACTTCTTTTATATGCTCTGCGAATGATTCTGCATCCGTGCTCTTCTTGGTTTCTGTTGAGTTTTTCTGTCGGTAAATCGACCAAATCCACCACTCCATGTGGGATTCTTCCCTGAACAATATGGAATTGGATCAAACCTGTCGAACGATTCACATAATTGTTGTATGCAAACTCTTCTTGCACCAAGACATTCTCCCACTGCTTGGGTCTGTCGACCGTCAAACATCTTAGAAGGTTTCCCAAACTTTTGTTCACTGCCTCGGTCCGTCCGTCTATCTGCAGATGATATGCCAAGCTAAACTGCAACCTCGTGTCTAGTTTCTTCCATAGGGTTCTCTAGAAATGTTCCATAAACTTGGTATCTCCGTCCAATGTGATTCTCTTCGGCAACCCATGCAATCTGACTATCTCCTTGAAGAATAGAATAGCAATTCATGTGGCGTCACTTGTCTTCTTACATGGAATAAAGTGTGCTATTTTCAAAAATCTGTCAACTACAACAAAGATTGAGTCTCTCCCTTCCTGCATCTTCGGCAATCCTAGAACAAAAGCCATGCTTAGGTGCTCCCATGGGGTATTCGGTACAAGTAATGGTGTATACAACCCCGTGTTCTAACTTCTCCCTTTTGCCAACTAGAAAACTCTACATTTCCTAACCCACTTTCCGACATCTGTTGTCATTCCTGGACAATAATACTTTTCCTTGACCAATGCCTTGGTCTTGTCGATGCCAAAATGACCTACTAATATGCCCCTATGCAACTCTCGGATTAGGTTCTCTCTAACTGATCCTCTGGAAATACATAACTGTTTTCCTTTGAATAGGTATCCCTCTTGGATAAAATAATCCAAGTATGGAGTTTTGTCGACACTCCATGGTTCACGACAAGCCTCCCATGCTTTCGCAAAATCCCTGTCAGTTTCGTACTCTATCTTCACTGACTCTATTCCTGTTTCCTGAACTGTTGTCGTGTTCAACAATGCAACTCTTCAACTAAGCACGTTGGCAACCTTATTTGACTTTCCTGACCTATGTCGCAACATGAATGTATATCGCTGAAGGAATTCGACCCATTTCATGTGCTGCTGATTCAACTTTGACTGAGTATTAAGATACCTCGGTGCTTGGTGATCTCTGTACAACACAAATTCCTTGGGAAACAAATAATGCCTCCACTTCTTCAATGCTTGGACAATGACATAGCTATCTTGGTCATAGACCGAATATATCCGCTTCGCGTCATCCAATTTCTCACTGAATAATGCAATTGGTTGGCCCTCCTGGCTCAACACTGCTCCAATTGTCGTCCCACTTGCGTCACAATCGACCTGGAAAACTTTGTCTAAATCTAGGAGCGCTAACAATGGGCTCTCGGTGACCTTTTCCTTCAACTTGTCGAAAGCTCGCTGGGTAGTCTCCGTCAACTTGAACTCCCCTTTCTTCATGCACTCTGTCAAAGGTGCACAAATCCGACTGAATCCCCGAATGAACTTCCTATAGAAACTGGCAAGTCCATGGAAACTCCTTACTCCAGTTGTACTTGCGGGTTCCGGCCCATCCAATATTTCCTTCACCTTTTCTGGGTCCATCAACAACCCTTTACCCGAGATTACGAATCTCATGTACACCAGTTCTTCCTTCATGAAGAAACACTTTTGCAGATTTATCATCAGCTTTTCTTCCTACAATTTCTGCAATACCTGTCGAATGTGGTCCAAGTGTTTTGTCTTGGTTCGACTATAAATCAGAATGTTGTCTAAGTATACTACGACAAAATTTCCCAAGAATGGATTCAGTACCACATTCATCAGCCTCATGAATGTACTGGGTGCATTGGTCATTCCAAATGGCATTACTAACCACTCATATAGCCATTCCTTTGCCTTGAATGTTGTCTTCCATTCATCTCCTTCTCTAACCCGAATCTGGTGATAACCACTTTTCATGTCTATATTCATGAAGTACCTCGCTCCACTCAAGAAATCCATCAATTCGTCCATTCTCGGCAATGGAAATTGATACTTGATGGTGATCATGTTGATGGCTCTAGAGTCTGTAACCATTCTCCATTCTCCACCCTTCTTCGGCACTAATACTGTCACATACCCCAATTTTGTAAAAATAATGTAATTATTTTATTATATTCCTGAGACATTATGTTAAATTTAATGCTAAGTAGGAATTGATGACTCGGCAGAGTCACTAGAAATAGAATGTAATTCTGAATATTTTATTATTAATAAATAAATTATGGAGACAACAGCATGGGAGAGCTGTTAAAAGAGGTTACTGGTCAAACTGGTGGATGGAACTAGGTGGAAAGGCAAAAGACAAGTGGCAGCATCCTCAAACACTTCCTAAGTTGCAGGTGGCAACTTCCCTATATTTGGGGTCATGATTCCGCAAGAAAGTGGAATCTGAGCAGGTGGCTCATTAATGACAGTTAACCCAACAAAGACGTAGGCAATCTTTTAAATAGTACTCAATGAACTGAGCTGGGGGTTCAGTTGTTATGGAGGGAGAATACATTCAGGTGAATGTTATTCAGGAGCCCCATTGAGGAAGAGGGAAATATACAGTAAGGAAGTTGTTTGAGAGGAATGCTGCAGTAACTTGGTTCCATTGCAGCTGTTTAGGCTGAGAGAATTGTTTGCTGCACCTAGTTCCATCCAACGAGACCAGAGCAAGCTCGGGGGTCCTGAGAAGTGCTGTCTGGGCACTCTCCAGGAGTTGGTAGGGAGGAACATCCTCCCATAGTTGTTGTTGTCCACAAATCAAGACAGGTTCTGCTATTTACTCTTTTATGTTTATTAAGGATGAATGAATGCATGTTGTATTTATTGTTAATATGTCTGAGTAGTAATTAATTAGTTAGTAGATTGAATATCCCAGAATATCAGTAGTAACATTGTTAAAAGTTACTGTGATTTTCTGTATTGTTAGTATGATTTAATATCCCTGTTTTACCACTATTAATGTATTTATAATTTATACAGAAGACTATTCATACTTTATGTAATAATTTATAAGCTATAATTATAAACCTAGTCTATTTATATTTGTTGAACAGACGAGCAGGGTTTGCATATAAAGTAACTGTACTTTGTATATCATAAAATTAAATAAACAATAATAGGAACAATAGTAAACTATGATCAATCAAAATTTCTGTCTTTACACTCTGTTAACTAATATTGCAGGAGAATTGTCAGCTACGGTCAAGTTATCTATAACAGGATACAAACCCTAAGACATAAACTTAACTAGTATCGTTCTATTAATTAAATTAATAAACAAACCCTAGTTAAGTTTGAACAAGTCTTTTCATAACAATTAAATTGTTAGAGAAAAACCCTAGCAGGAAGTATCACAAAGAATTTTTCATTGTTAAATAATCTAGTTAAGGTTTTGAAACAAAGGAATTAATAGAACCCTGTTGCCGAGCTTAAACATTATCATATTATCACTCACTTGTCTCTCAGTTTTCAATCAAATCTTAATCATAGAACTTAGTTACTCTTTTACAACCAAAGCAATAGCTGAACAGAAATCTAGTTCATTTATCGAGCTCAACAGCAGGAAGTTATCATGTTTCCATTTACACTCAAGCAACAACAGAGTCGAAATCAAAGTAACAGAAAGAACAACTAAACCACATCACAACTGTAGGATTCAGTTGAACCCTATCAACCCAGTTTCCACAATAAGACTTCTTTAGTAGAGAAATAACCTAGATATTAATCTCCACACCAAAACGAAACAGACAGAATAGTTTTTCAGCTCATTGTCGAGCTTCAATATCATCACAATATCTTTCATTTGTTTTTCAAGCTACCAACAGAAGAAAATCATAACTACAGAATCAACTTTTAAAACAAAATCACCACTGTCGTTACGGATTGAACCCCCCATCATCTCATACTTTACAAGTATTTTACATTTAGAATTTGAACAACGATTACACTACGGCCGCAGCCTAGATTTCACGGTGGTGATAATCTTAAAACATGAAGTTGAAAATTTAAAACACACACCATACACTGGCTCTATCATATAGAATGATTGTAACAAGTCATTTTATAAAGTTTAAATTACACAGGAAAAACGTAGGAGCAAAACCAATGCTAAGACATTATTCTACCTACAGCCGAGTTCACAAACCCACTGTACAAGTGGTTTTAAAAACTAAAGATTTACTTATTATTGTACATAGCATCGAATTAAAGGAAAACGCAGACATAAAACAATCCATTATACAGACAACAAATTATATTAAGTTAATTTCCAAAAACCCTGGGTAAAAACCCCAAGCAAGTACCGGTACAGTATTAAAAACCTTGAGGCCGTAACCCCGTCATTCTGAGCAGGCTCATAGCCTTTCTTTTACACATTAATTAATTTATAAACCCTAAATACCTCTAGCAAGACGATTAAATTACATATGACTGTAGTCATAACCTTCATACACAGCATAGGGTTAAACATGTCCATTGGTAACAAACAACCTCAAGACCAAATAGCACGGAGCTAGCCACAAGGGTGGTCTTTCAAAACCAAACCATACAGACAACCAACAAGGAGGAACGCCATGGTGAAAACCAGGCTTACCCGGAATTGCCTTGGTCAAAACGCGTGCCATCCACGCCTTGTAGAAGAGCCAGAACCTGCAAACAACAGAGTAGTATTAGCTACAGTTTTGATGTTGTTAAACCCTTTTCTTTTATACTGAAAAACGAAGGAATGTCTATTGCTTACCAGCGAACTCGAATAGGGTTCCAAACTTAGCAATTATCCAGTCAACCACGAGCACACCTTCCTCGTCACCGAATGAGCAACTGACATAAGCCAAAGATTATTCTATGGTGGAAGCCGTGACAAAAACAAGTTGAACGATACCCTTATGCCAGGACCAGACCAGTAAAGGAATTCAAGGGATAAACCCTAGGCCTTATAACACACTCATAGCTATTAACAGCCAATTCTAAAGACTTCCAAACGATAACATTAAGCAAAGGAACTGTAACAACCTGGGAGATGTATCAACAGCGCCACAACAAAGACTCAGACCTGGAGATGTTGCAGAAAGACCCGAGCCCGAAGGCGAAGGAAAATGACGAGGTAGGGTTAGGTCCAATGTTTTATATCACCAAGCACTTGGCTCTCGATTAACCACGTAGCAGATTAAATATTTCCATGCAGTGGGTCGAGACTCCATAGTTCCACGAGGACATCACAATTATTGTCAATCAATTAAAATCATAGGAAGGATACCCAATTATGGTAATAAACCATAGTTCAAACTTGCCAAAATGTCCATGTTAACACATGCTTCGATTATGTATTGGAGAACAATAACACTTGGACCTACAATCATTACAATCATGCTAATGACAATAAAGTTCAAGATCTCGATGATAGTATTATCATTATTGCTAAATAAAACTCATAATATATATAGATGAAGTTATTGTATGATTCTTCATAATGGATAATTCACATATCATTCTTATAATAATCAAAACCCTAGAATGATGTCTTTAATACCTTGTATTCTATTCAACAAAAACTTGCTTGGTCAATAGCATTCGAGATTAAGACTTGGAGTCTGTTTCAAACATAGAGCATATGATAAATAATTATAAAAATTGTCAAGGAGGTAGTTATCAAGTAAATCAAATGCTAATTGCAAGACCGATCATTGAATTTTTATACCCTAGCCTAAAGTGAAAGAACAACAGATACTATATCTCTATCAATTTTCTAAGTTATTGTAGAGATGTAGGGCATAAATAAATGACAATTTTATATTGAGATAGCATTGCACAGATGATTAAGACTTGTCATTTCTTTATGATGGAACTTTAACTGGTGGAGATCAAGTTATGGAACTCTTAATATTGGCTTAAGAAAGAATAGACCTGTGTTATCCTTAATACACAACGAGTTCAATCAAATATGATAATGAAGGACTATTTCCATAAGCGCTTATAGATTTTGTTCAAGTATCATTTATGGAAACAAAAAGTAGATTCCAAACAAGGAAAATCCTTAAATTTTAAACAATAGGAGACAGGTTTTAACATATAATCTTTGCAATTGCTGATGATAAGAAAAGTCCTTCGTAATTAAAGTAAAAATCAAAACATAATGTGAAGTTGAAATTGGCATAAAAGCAGGAAGAGTTCTACCTTTAGAAACTTGCTAAACCTGGATAACATGCATAGACTTTTACTAAAGTATTTGGTACATCTAATTGATTTATCGTACTTTAAAGATTTAAATGCAGCGACCGCACATTACCTGTACATCTGTAAGAGAAAGACATTTAGATGCATTAGCTCGAAAGCTAAGTAAGCCAGTCTGTCATGACATTCCCCCCTGTGGTTGAAAGACAGAAAAACAAAACAGCAATGGTAAAGAAACTCATAACCAAATCTAAGTATAATAACAGATCATTTAGACACATTTATGATCACTTTAACTAATCAAACAGATCAAGGAATGCAGTTATAAAGATTATATGCTAATTTAAAAATTTTAAATTTTTCAGAATTTTTGGGTTATGACATGTGGTATCAGAGCATGGTTCATACACTAGGCCTTGATGTGACTCAACTAGTTTCCGCAAGACAGTTACAATAAAAAAAAATAAAAAAAAATAAAAAATAAAAAAAATATTTATATATATATACTAACTTGTATTTCTGTTTCATAAACACAGAGCAGAAAATTTCCTTTTTCTGAATCTAACAGGCAGGTATGGAAAAGCTAGGAGAATATGCTGAGGAGGATTCACCAAACACTGCGACAAGACAGATGTCTAGAGAACCTGTGATAGAAGAGGTAATTGGTCACTCTTCGGAACTGATGCGGACCATAAAAGGTTTAAAGACTGAGATAGAAACAGTCAAGAAGGATAATGAAAGGATTCTGAAAACTCAAGAGCAATTAAATCAGATGTTGATAGAAAAATTTCAGACTGAAGGAAGAAGCAAAAGAGCTGAATCTGAAGAAGCTAGTCATCAAAAAGGGTCAAAAAGGGTGAAATTAGCTAAATCAGATAGCAGTTCATCATCTGAAGGAAGAAGGGAACAACACAGCTATCACACTACTAGTGACAGCAGTGAGGCTGAGTTGTATAGCAGAAATAAAAAGTACAGACCTTATGAGGAGATATCTGGGGAGTTCAAGAAAATAAAACCTCCAACTTTCAATGGAGAATCTGAAACAGGAGAAGAGGCAGAATCTTGGTTATCCGGAATGAGAAAGTATTTCCAGATATACAACTATTCAAATCAGCTGAAGGCAAGAATGGCCATCTATAACCTTTCTGGAAAGGCGGACATATGGTGGCAAGACCTGAAACGGGTCAAGGGGATCAAAGAAAAAGAAGTCAATTGGAGTACTTTTAAAAGATACTTCAAAAAGAAATTTCTATCTGAACAATACTATGAAGAAAGAGCCAAGGAATTTTATGAACTGAAGCTAGGATCTATGACTATGAAGGACTTAAACAGTAAGTTCTTAAGTCTGTTAAGATATGTGCCGTATTTTGTTGAAGAGAAACCAAAAATACAGCGGTTTCTTAGCTGCCTGCCATATCATATAAAGGACAGAATCGAATATGATAACCCCAAAACTCTGGAAGAAGCTATGCGGAAGGCTAATTTCTGTTTTGAACAGAATAAAAAGAAAGAAGGAATAGCCAACTGGAAGGCTAAAAAGAACAGTAATCAGCTGGAGTACAGGAAAAAGGAGTTTGTACCCCAGAAAAATTTCAAGAATAACAAGAATGGAAACCATTTTAATGGTAAAAGATTCCAGGGAAACAAAAATGGAGCTGCTAATCATTCCAACAATTTCAAGGGCAGCAAGGAGGATTCTAACAATCATGGAAACTACACTAAGAATTTTGAACGAAAAGAACCTGTTAAGTGTTGGGAGTGCAATGGCCCACACTATGCTTCAGTTTGCCCAAATTGGAAGAAACCGAACAGCAATATTCATACTATACAAGATGAAATGACTGTTGGAGACTTTGCAGGAACTATGCCCCGAATCAATGCAGCATTGGAGAACCGCCAAGCTGACTGTCAAACTTCCATGGTGGAAGTAGGAGGTATGATTAACAAAATACCTATAACTATTTTAGTAGATCCAGGTGCTAGTCTTAGTTATATTTCACCCCAGCTACTAGAAAAATGTAATCTGACTGTTGAAAGGTTTGATAATTCTTGGTCAGTACAACTAGCCACTGGGGAAAAAAGGAAGGTAAACTGTTATGTTAAGGAATGTGTCCTAGATATGAATGATTTTAAGACTACTGTTAAATTAAATGTTTTGCCGCTTGGCTCATATGACATACTTATCGGTATGGACTGGTTAGAACAGCATAAGGTAGTTTTAAACTGTTTTGATAAAATTTTTACGTGTGTAAACAATAATGAACAGCCTGTAACGGTTAAAGGTATTCCTGGGAAAATTGTAATCACGCAGATTTCTGCTTTACAACTTAAAAGAGCAGTCAGAAAAGGGTGCAAAGCCTATGCTGTAACTATTACAGATGAGACAGTTAAGTCTGAAATTAGCAAGAAAATAGTAGAGGATATTCCTGTAGTAAATGAATTTATTGATGTTTTTCCGGAGGAAATCCCAGTTTTACCTCCCAAGAGAGAACTGGATTTTACAATTGAGCTGGTACCAGGTGCTGTACCCAGTTCAAAAGCTCCGTATCGTATGAATATTTTGGAGCTTAACGAATTAAAAACCCAGTTAAAGGAGTTAATAGATAAGAATTACATTCGATCCAGTGTGTCCCCTTGGGGAGCACCAGTCATTTTTGTTAAAAAGAAGGACGGAACTATGCGACTTTGCATAGATTACCGTCAACTGAACAAGATGACAATTAAAAACAGATATCCGTTGCCTCGCATAGATGATCTATTTGATCAGCTACGTGGAGCTACAGTGTTCTCTAAGGTAGACCTGAGATCGGGCTATCATCAGGAAAGAATTAAAGAAGAAGACATTTTCAAAACAGCTTTCAGAACAAGGTATGGACATTACGAATTTGTCGTAATGCCATTTGGGCTTACTAACGCCCCAGCCGTCTTTATGTGCCTAATGAATAACATAATGCATAAATACTTAGATAAATTTGTTGTCGTATTCATCGATGACATTTTAATTTATTCTAAGAATGAAGAGGAGCATAAAGAACACTTACGGATAGTCTTACAAGAACTACGAGAGCAGCAGCTCTTTGCGAAGTTCAGTAAGTGTGACTTCTTCAAAGATGAAATCCAGTACTTAGGTCATGTAGTCACCAAGGAAGGGATTTCAGTTGATCCTGAAAAGATCCGGGCAATCGAGGATTGGCCAGTACCAAAAGACGTAACAGATGTTAGGTCCTTCATGGGAATTACCGGTTATTACCGGAGATTCATTGAAGGCTTTTCAAAAATAGCCAACCCAATCACTTCCTTGCAAAAGAAAGGCAAGAAGTTTGATTAGAACGTGAAGTGTGATGAAAGCTTTAAGAAACTAAAGAATTTATTAACAACAGCGCCTATTCTAAGAATAGCGGACCCTAATAAGGATTTCGTGGTTTACACCGACGCTTGTAATGACGGTCTAGGCGGAGTGTTGACTCAGGATGGACATGTCATTCCCTATGAGTCTAGGAAGCTGAAAATTCATGAAAAGAATTATGCCACTTATGACTTAGAATTAGCTGCTGTTATTCATGCCTTAAAGATGTGGCGACATCACTTAATAGGCAGAAAGTTTACTTTAATGACTGATAATAAGGGTATAAAATACCTTTTGGATCAGCCTAACTTAAATGCAAGGCAAGCAAGATGGTTGGCCTTCTTAAGTGAATACGATTTTGAAATTCAACACATAAAAGGAAAGGAAAATAAGGTGGCTGATTCCTTGAGCAGAAATGCAAGGCTGAATTTTAAATCAGCTATTAGAACTTATACCTCTGATTTAAATGAACAGCTGGCTGAAGGGACAAAATTGGATGAAGTTTATCAAAATTTACAAGCTACAGCTAAAGAAAAACCTACAGAAAGTTTGATAAAGGGTTATAGTTTAAATAAAGATGGATTTTTATTGTTTAAAGACAGGCTGTATGTTCCAAATGTACCTAAAGTTAAACTATTAATTCTGGACGAAGTTCATAAAACCCCTTACTCAGGGCATCCAGGTTACCAGAAAACTGTCACCATGTTGAGAAAAGATTATTTTTGGCCTAATATGAAATCTGAAACAGCTGAGTAGATAGCTAGATGTTTAGACTGTCAACAGGTAAAAACAGAACATCAGCATCCAGCTGGGTTATTGCAACCTTTTCCTATTCCTAGTTGGAAGTGGGAAAGAATCAGCTTAGATTTCATTACTGGCTTACCCAGAAATCAAAATCAGAATAATTCAATTATGGTGGTAGTAGATAAATTAAGTAAATCAGCACACTTTATTCCTGTTAAAACCACTTACAAGGCTGCAAACATAGCTAATATATTTCTGAACCAGATTTTTAGGTTACATGGTGTCCCAAAGGTCATTATTTCAGACAGGGATCCTAAATTCACTGGAAATTTCTGGAAATATTTGTTTAAAGGATTAAACACAACATTAAATTTCAGCACTTCTTTCCATCCTCAGATGGACGGACAGACTAAAAGAGTTAATCAGGTATTGGAAGATCTGCTAAGAATGTATGTTAAGGATCAACCAGGTAAGTGGGAAGATTATTTATATTTAGCAGAATTCGCATACAATAACCACTATCAATCGTCAGCTAAGTTCAGCCCTTTTGAAATTCTTTATGGGCGTAAATGTAACACTCCTATCTCTTGGAATAATCCAGTAGATAGATTAGTGTTAGGTCCGGAATTATTAAAAGAAATGGAACAGATTGTGAAACAAGTGCAGAAAAATTTGAAGATTGCCCAGGATCGGCAAAAGAGCCAAGCAGATTTGAAAATGACTCCTAAAGAGTTCCAGGTGGGTGAACATGTGTTCATAAAGGTAAGACCAAAGAAGAGCTCCCTAAGATTGGGGAGTTGTGCAAAATTAGCACCACGTTACTGTGGTCCGTTTGAAATTTTATCTAGAATTGGTCAAGTTGCTTATCAGCTAGCATTACCACCAAATTTAAAAGTACACAATGTTTTTCATATTTCTGTTCTGAAAAAGTACGTTCATGATGCTACTCATGTTATTGATTGGAACATTGTACAGGTAGAACCAGAAGGGGAAGTTCTGGTGGAACCGGATTGTATCCTCGGGAGGAGGGAAATTACTCTGCGGAACCGCACAATTGGACAGTTGAAGGTGCAATGGAAGCACCTTAGTCCTGAAGAAGCTACCTGGGAACTGGAAAGTAAGATGCGGGAAGCATACCCAAATCTATTCCAGCAGGTGGCTGAGGATGAGGAATAAGTAACATCGAGGACGATGTTACATTTTAAGGGGGTGTGTTTGTCACATACCCCAATTTTGTAAAAATAATGTAATTATTTTATTATATTCCTGAGACATTATGTTAAATTTAATGCTAAGTAGGTATTGATGACTCAGTAGAGTCACTAGAAATAGAATGTAATTCTGAATATTTTATTATTAATAAATAAATTATGGAGACAACAGCATGGGAGAGCTGTTAAAAGAGGTTACTGGTCAAACTGGTGGATGGAACTAGGTGGAAAGGCAAAAGAAAAGTGGGAGCATCCTCAAACACTTCCTAAGTTGCAGGTGGCAACTTCCCTATATTTGGGGTCATGATTCCCCAAGAAAGTGGAATCTGAGCAGGTGGCTCATTAATGACAGTTAACCCAACAAAGACGTAGGCAATCTTTTAAATATTACTCAATGAACTGAGCTGGGGGTTCAGTTGTTCTGGAGGGAGAATACATTCAGCTGAATGTTATTCAGGAGCCCCATTGAGGAAGAGGGAAATATACAGTAAGGAAGTTGTTTGAGAGGAATGCTGCAGTAACTTGGTTCCATTGTAGCTGTTTGGGCTGATAGAATTGTTTGCTGCACCTAGTTCCAGCCAGGGAGACCAGAGAAAGCTCGGGGGTCCTGAGAAGTGCTGTCTGGGCACTCTCCAGGAGTTGGTAGGGAGGAACAGCCTCCCATAGCTGTTGTTGTCCACAAATCAAGACAGGTTCTGCTATTTACTCTTTTATGTTTATTAAGGATGAATGAATGCATGTTGTATTTATTGTTAATATGTCTGAGTAGTAATTAATTAGTTAGTAGATTGAATATCCCAGAACATCAGTAGTAAGATTGTTAAAAGTTACTGTGATTTTATGTATTGTTAGTATGATTTAATATCCCTGTTTTACCACTATTAATGTATTTATAATTTATACAGAATACTATTCATACTTTATGTAATAATTTATAAGCTATAATTATAAACCTAGTCTATTTATATTTGTTGAACAGACGAGCAGGGTTTGCATATAAAGTAACTGTACTTTGTATATCATAAAATTAAATAAACAATAATAGGAACAATAGTAAACTATGATCAATCAAAATTTTTGTCTTTACACTCTGTTAACTAATATTGCAGGAGAATTGTTAGCTACGGTCAAGTTATCTATAATAGGATACAAACCCTAAGACAGAAACTTAACTAGTATCGTTCTATTAATTAAATTAATAAACAAACCCTAGTTAAGTTTGAACAAGTCTTTTCATAACAATTAAATTGTTAGAGCAAAACCCTAGCAGGAAGTATCACAAAGAATCTTTCATTGTTAAATAATCTAGTTAAGGTTTTGAAACAAAGGAATTAACAGAACCCTGTTGCCGAGCTTAAACATTATCATATTATCACTCACTTCTCTCTCAGTTGTCAATCAAATCTTAATCATAGAACTTAGTTACTGTTTTACAACCAAAGCAATAGCTGAACAGAAATCTAGTTTATTTATCGAGCTCAACAGCAGGAAGTTATCATGTTTCCATTTACACTCAAGCAACAACAGAGTCGAAATCAAAGTAACAGAAAGGACAACTAAACCACATCACAACTATAGGATTCAGTTGAACCCTATCAACCCAGTTTCCACAATAAGAATTCTTTAGTAGAGAAATAACCTATATATTAATCTCCACAACAAAACGAAACAGACAGAATAGTTTTCCAGCTCATTGTCGAAATTCAATATCATCACAATATCTTTCACTTGTTTTTCAAGCTACCAACAGAAGAAAATCGTAACTACAGAATCATCTTTTAAAACAAAATCACCACTGTCGTTACGGATTGAACCCCCCATCATCTCAGACTTTACAAGTATTTTACATTTAGAATTTGAACAACGATTCCACTACGGCCGCAACCCAGATTTCACGGTGGTGATAATCTTAAAACATGAAGTTGAAAATTTAAAACACACACCATACACCGGCTCTATCATACAGAATGACTGTAACAAGTCATTTTATAAAGTTTAAATTACACAGGAAAAACGTAGGAGAAAAACCAATGCTAAGACATTATTCTACCTACAGCCGAGTTCACAAACCCACTGTACAAGTGGTTTTAAAAACTAAAGATTTACTTATTATTGTACATAGCATCGAATTAAAGGAAAACGCAGACATAAAACAAGCCATTATACAGACAACAAATTATATTAAGTTAATTTCCAAAACCCTGGGTAAAAACCCCAAGCAAGTACCGGTACAGTATTAAAAACCTTGAGGCCGTAACCCCGTCATTCTGAGCAGTCTCATAGCCTTTCTTTTACACATTAATTAATTTATAAACCCTAAATACCTCTAGCAAGATGATTAAATTACATATGACTGTAGTCATAACCTTCATACACAGCACAGGGTTAAACACGTCCATTGGTAACAAACAGCCTCAAGACCAAACAGCACGGAGCTACCCACAAGGGTGGTCTTTCAAAACCAAACCATACAGACAACCAACAAGGAGGAACGCCATGGTGAAAACCAGGCTTACCCGGAATTGCCTTGGTCAAAACTCGTGCCATCCACGCCTTGTAGAAGAGCCAGAACCTGCAAACAACAGAGTAGTATTAGCTACAGTTTTGATGTTGTTAAACCCTTTTCTTTTATACTGAAAAACGAAGGAATGTCTATTGCTTACCAGCGAAATCGAATAGGGTTCCAAACTTAGCAATTATCCAGTCAACCACGAGCACACCTTCCTCGTCACCGAATGAGCAACTGACAGAAACCAAAGATTATTCTATGGTGGAAGCCGTCACAAAAACAAGTTGAACGATACCCTTATGCCAGGACCAGACCAGTAAAGGAAGTCAAGAGATAAACCCTAGGCCTTATAACACACTCATAGCTGTTAACAGCCAATTCTAAGGACTTCCAAATGATAACATTAAGCAAAGGAACTGTAACAACCTGGGAGATGTATCAACAGCGCCACAACAAAGACTCAGACCTGGAGATGTTGCAGAAAGACCCGATCCCGAAGGCGAAGGAAAATGACGAGGTAGGGTTAGGTCCAATGTTTTATATCACTAAGCACTTGGCTCTCGATTAACCACGTAGCAGATTAAATATTTCCATGCAGTGGGTTGAGACTCCATAGTTCCACGAGGACATCACAATTATTGTCAATCAATTAAAATCATAGGAAGGATACCCAATTATGGTAATAAACCATAGTTCAAACTTGCCAAAATGTCCATGTTAACACATGCTTCGATTATGTATTGGAGAACAATAACACTTGGACCTACAATCATTACAATCATGCTAATGACAATAAAGTTCAAGATCTCGATGATAATCTTATCATTATTGCTAAATAAAACTCATAATATATATAGATGAAGTTATTGTATGATTCTTCATAATGGCTAATTCACATATCATTCTTATAATAATCAAAACCCTAGAATGATGTCTTTAATACCTTGTATTCTATTCAACAAAAACTTGCTTGGTCAATAGCATTCGAGATTAAGACTTGGAGTCTGTTTCAAACATATAGCATATGATAAATAATTATAAAAATTGTCAAGGAGGTAGTTATCAAGTAAATCAAATGCTAATTGCAAGACCGATCACTGAATTTTTATACTCTAGCCTAAAGTGAAAGAACAAGATATACTATATCTCTATCAATTTTCTATGTTATTGTAGAGATGTAGGGCATAAATAAATGACAATTTTATATTGAGATAGCATTGCACAGATGATTAAGACTTGTCATTTCTTTATGATGGAACTTTAATTGGTGGAGATCAAGTTATGCAACTCATAAATATTGGCTTAAGAAAGAATAGACCTGTGTTATCCTTAATACACAACGAGTTCAATCAAATATGATAATGAAGGACTATTTCCATAAGCGCTTATAGATTTTGTTCAAGTATCATTTATGGAAACAAAAAGTAGATTCCAAACAAGGCAAATCCTTAAATTTTAAACAATAGGAGACAGGTTTTAACAGATAATCTTTTCAATTGTTGATGATAAGAAAAGTCCTTCGTAATTAAAGTAAAAATCAAAACATAACCTAACATTGAACTTGGCATAAAAGCAGGAAGAGTTCTACCTTTAGAAACTTGCTAAACCTGGATAACATGCATAGACTTTTACTGAAGTATTTGGTACATCTAACTGATTTATCGTACTTTAAAGATTTAAATGCAGCGACCGCACATTACCTGTACATCTATAAGAGAAAGACATTTGGATGCATTAGCTCGGAAGCTATGTAAGCCAGTCTGTCATGAGATTCCCCCCTGTGGTTGAAAGACAGAAAACAAAACAGCAACGGTAAAGAAACTCATAACCAAATCTAAGTATAATAACAGATCATTTAGACACATTTATGATCACTTTAACTAATCAAATAGATCAAGGAATGCAGTTATAAAGATTATATGCTAATTTAAAAATTTTAAATTTTTCGGAATTTTTGGGTTATGACAAATACTGTTGGTATAGCGCATGGACTCATAGTTTCTCTGATCAACCCTCTGTCCAACAACTCCTGGACCTGTTGGTTGAGTTCTTGACCTTCTGTCATACTCATCCTATGCGGTGCTTTTTTTGGAAGACTCGACCCTGGAATCAAGTCGATCTGATGGGATATGATCCTTGTTAGCGGCAATCCCGTCGGTGTCTCATCAACCATTATGCTTCGAAATTCATGAAGCATCTTTCCGACTTTGACCAAAATCTTCTGCATTGTCGACCTATCAACACATGATCCTTTTAGAATGATAGCGTAACACCCCGACTGCTTTTCCTCCTCTGCAAAGAATTCTTTTGTTGAACACATCAGCACTCGCTTCTCCCAAAAGTTGCTCTCGTCGTGCTTACAGCTAGCCTATTCCTCCGGCTTCAGCTTAAGATTCCTTTTCACGCCATTTTTCCACACTGTGACTATGTTGGCTCAACCATCATGTTGGTTGTGTAGCTAGATCTTCCAGTCTCATAGATGATATTGTCTCAGCTACGGTTGATGGATTAGCTTTTATGCATTGTAAAGATCTCTGACAACAGGAGAGAGACTGTGAAACAGTGAAGAGTAAGTGCAGTGGCTGTGTTGCAGGTTGTATCCCTTCATTTTGCTGGATGGTATAACAATAAGGACTGGCAACTTCAGTGTGGACATAGCCCAAGTTGGGTGAACCATGATATATCTATGTATCTCTTGTAATGTGTATGTGTGATTATATTTGCATTTCTGTTTATTGTTATTGCTCTGCGATCCTGTTTTTCTAACAATTGGTATCAGAGCCAAAAGTCTATTTGGCAGTTAAACCTGCAAGAAGCTAGGGTTTCTGGTTCGAGTGGGAGAAATGGCAGAAGAAGGAAAGTTTAAGGTCGAGAAGTTTAATGGCCAAAACTTCCAGTTATGGAAAATGCAAATGGAGGACTATTTATACCAGAAGGATCTATTCCTACCACTGGGAGGAAGAGCAAAGCAGTCCGCGGCCATGAAGGACGAAGAATGGGAGGTTATTGACAAAAAGGCTCTAGGAACAATACGGCTGAGCCTGGCTTCGTTGGTGGCTTTCAATATCTCAAAAGAAACGACAACCGAGGGTTTGATGAGCACACTGGGTAAGTTGTATGAAAAACCCTCGACCTCCAACAAGGTATTTCTAATGAAGCATTTATTTAATATGAAGATGTCTGAAGGTGGATCTGTTACTGATCATTTAAATGATTTTAATACGGTTACAAATCAACTAAGTTCTGTAAGTGTGAAATTCGATGATGAGGTTAGGGCTCTTCTAATCTTGTGTTCATTGCCAGAAAGCTGGAATAGCTTCGTCATGGATGTAAGTAACTCTGTCTCTGGTTCAAACACCTTGAAATTTTATGATGTTATTGGTGTTATTCTTAGTGAGGAAATGAGAAGAAAAAGCACAGGTGAGACATTAGGTAATGCGTTGACCATGCAGAGAAGGGGAAGACAAAGGGAGAGAGGAAAGAGCCAAGGTAATCGTGGCAAGTCTAAAACAAGCAAATCCAAGTCTAGACTAGGAAAGATTGAGTGCTGGAACTGTGGGAAGAAAGGACATCTGAAGAAAGACTGCAGATCTCTAAAGAAGAAAGGAGATGCACAGTAGGAAACTACCCAGGAAGCAAATGTAGCAGGTGATGTGTTACAAGATGCTTTGATTCTTGCATTAGATAATACTAGTGATTATTGGGCAGTAGATTCAGGGGCTTCATTTCATGCTACACCCCATAGGAAATACTTTCATGATTATGTTCCAGGAGATTTTGGACATGTTTTATTGGGTGATGATGAGCCATGTAAAATTGTTGGAATGGGTAAGGTATGGATAAAAGTTAAGAATGAAACTGATTGGATATTGAAATATGTAAGGCATATTCCTGCTATGAAAAGAAATATAATCTCATCAGGGAATTTGGGAGATGGTAGTTGTCTATCTACATTTGGAGAAAAGTGGTGGAAGATCACTAAAGGATCAATGGTGATAGCAAAAGGAGATAGAGTAGGTACATTGTATTTATGTCCTCATAATATTGACCATTCTATCTCTTTAGCTTCCACAGGAACATATACAACATTGTGGCATCATAGGCTTGGCCACATGAGTGAGAAGGGGATGCAAATTCTCCACTCAAGGAAGTTGCTGCCAGATTTGAAGCAGGTAAGTTTGGAATTCTGTGAAAACTATGTTTATGGAAAACAGAAGAGAGTCAGATTTCTCAGGGTTGGGAAACTGAAGAAGAATGAAAAGTTAGAGCTTGTGCATACATATGTATGGGGACCGGCTCAGGAACAATCTCTTGGTGGCTCTCATTATTATGTTACATTTATTTATGATGCAACTAGGAAAACTTGGGTTTATTGCATTAGACAGAAATCTGATGTGTTTGCTACTTTTAAGAAGTGGAAAGATTTGATTGAGAATGAGACAGGAAAAAGGTTGAAGTGTCTCAGATCTGATAATGGAGGTGAGTACTACGGCAAGGAGTTTGATAGTTACTGTTCATACCATGGGATTCGTAAAGAGAAGACAGTCACAAGAACACCACAAGAAAATAGTGTGTCTGAAAGGATGAACAGAACGATCATAGAGCGTGCAAGGTGTATGAGATTGCATGCAAGGTTTCCCTTACAGTTTTGGGCAGATGCTGTAAATACTGTTGTTTATTTAATAAACAAAGGAGCTTCAAATGCTTTGGATGGTGGCATTCCAGAGGAGGCATGGACAGGTAAAAAGGTAAACTAATCATTTCTGAGAATGTTTGGTTGTGAAGCATTTGTCCATATTGATAAAGATAATAGAACAAATCTTGGAGCTAAATCCAAGAAATGTACCTTTATTGGATATGGGATTGATGATTTTGGTTATCGCTTATGGGATTATGAAAATAACAAAATCATTAGGAGTAGATATTTCATATTCAATGAAAAGGTCCTGTATAAAGATCAGTTGTAGGGAAAGAAATAGGAAAAGAAAAACACAGAATACATGGTACTTGATGAAATTAAAGAAAATGAACTTCTAAAGGTGCCAAAAAATCAAGAACAGCAACAAGTACTTGAAACTCCTACAACTGCAAGAAGATCTACCAGGTTAAGTAGACTCCATGAATGATACTCTCCTTCAATGTATTATTTATTGATGACTGATGTTGGTGAACCAGAGTGTTATGAAGAATCAATGCAGGTGGAAACTAGAAAGAAGTGGGAGCAAGGCATGAATGAGGAGATGGACTCATTGGTAGGAAACCAGACTTGGGATTTGGTTCACTTGCCTGCTGGTAAAAGAGTATTGCAGAACAAATAGATTTACAGGTTGAAAGAAGAAGAAGGAGGTAAGAAGCGGTACAAGGCCAAACTTGTTGTAAAGGGGTTTGCACAGAAGAAAGGTATAGATTTTGATGAAGTATTTTCTCCTGTTGTTAAGATGACTTCAATTAGGACTATCTTAAGTCTAGTGGCAGTAGAAGATTTGCATCTTGAATAGTTAGATGTAAAAACAACCTTTCTCCATGGGGATTTGGAAGAAGAGATATATATGCAGCAACCACAAGGGTATGAGGTCAAAGGGAAGGAGAATTTGGTGTGCTGGTTTAAAAAGAGCTTGTATGGCTTGAAGCAAGCTCCAAGGCAGTGGTATCTAAAATTTCATAGGCTTATGACAGAACAAAGTTATAGTAGATGTCATTCTGACCACTGTGTTTATTTCAAGAAGATAGACAATGAAAGTTATATTATCTTGTTATTGTATGTGGATGACATGCTTGTTGTAGGGTCTAGCATGCAGGATATAAATGTTATCAAAAGGAAGCTATCTAATTCATTTGTGATGAAGGATCTAGGTGCTGCAAAGCAAATCCTTGGTATGAGAATAATAAGAGACAGGAAAAATCGCAAATTGACATTGTCTCAGAGTGAGTACATACAAAAGGTGTTGGAGAGGTTTAGAATGTAGAATGCAAAACCAGTTAGTACACCTTTGGGAAACCATTTCAGTCTAAGTAAGGAAATGTGTCCCAAGACACAGGAAGAGACAGATTACATATCCAAGATTCCCTATCAATCAACAGTTGGTAGCTTGATGTATGTCATGGTGTGCACAAGACCAGAAATTGCACAAGTAGTGGGAGTTGTGAGCAAATATATGAACAATCCAGGTAAAGAACATTGGAAGGAAGTATAGTGGATTCTCAGGTATTTGAGAAGTACTTCCACTCATGCATTATATTTTGGAGGTTCAGACACTGTTCTACAGGGATATGTTGATGCAGATATGGCAGGTGATAAGGATAGCAAGAGGAGCACCACATGGTATATGTTTATTGTAAGTGGAAGAGCAATAAGTTGGATTTCGAGATAGCAAAAGGTTGTTGCACTTTCAACAACGGAAGCAGAGTACGTTTCTATTACAGAGGCTAGTAAAGAGATGATTTGGTTGCAGAGGTTTATGGAGGAAGTGGGTAAGAAGCAGAAGGATAGCGGTTTGTATAGTGATAGCTAAAGTGCCATTCATCTTGCAAATAACTCAACATTCCTTTTCCAGGACTAAACATATATAGCTCAAGTACCATTTCATATGGTCTGTTCTGGAAGATGAACTGTTGAAGCTGGAAAAGATACATACTAGCTAGAATCCTGCAAACATGTTCACAAAGGTAGTGACCAGAGATAAACTGAGTTCTTGCTCGGTTTCACTTGGCCTTCTAGCATGAAGGTGAAGAGGAGAAATTTGCCAAGTCCAAGTCTAGCAAGTGCAGCAGCGGTGGAGATGTTGTGATCAGTCTTCAAGTGGGAGATTGTTGGTTGTGGAGCCAGATCTTCCAGTCTCATAGATGATATTGTCTCAGCTGTGCACCCTAGAGGACTGTACACTAATTCCCCTACCTTGGGTCTGTTTTCGCCAATAGTTTTTAGGCCCATGGTTTTGGGTATCCTATGGTATTTTCCCATTGTATTTCCCTTATAAACGAAAGACATTGTAACATTGCTAGGGTTGATGGATTAGGTTTTATGCATTGTAAAGATCTCTGAGATCAGGAGAGAGACTGTGAAACAGTGAAGAGGAAGTGCAGCGGCTGTGCTATAGATTGTATCCCTTCATTTTGCTGGACGATATAATAATAAGGACTGGAAATTCAGTGTGGACGTAGCCCAATTTGGGTGAACCACAATATATCTGTGTCTCTCTTGTAATGTGTATGTGTGATTATATTTTCATTTATGTTTATTGTTATTGCTCTGTGATCCTATTTTTCTAACACATTATAGATCATTTTCCGATCATATTGCCATGGTCTCCCTAACAACAGATGGCACGCATCCATTGGGATTACATTGCACAGTACACTTTCTTAAAATCCTTCAACTCTGAAGTTGATCAGGCACTGTTTGGTCACCTTCACATGATGTCCTTTCTGCAACCATGAGATCTTGTATGGGTGTGGGTGTTCCCAACACTTTAACTTGGCTTTGTCGATCACCTCTCTTGACACAAGATTATCAGTGCTTCCACCATCAACTATGGTCTTGCAAAGCAATTCGTCAATTCACACCTTGGTTCGAAAGATGGCCTTTTGATATGCCGGCTCTTGCTCATCGTGTCTGTCATCCAAAACCAGTGTCTTGCTGGATGTTATGGCCCTAGTTTTCTTCTCACCATCCTCACTACTGTCGGATGCCGATTCTTCCCTCTTGTCGACTTGATCATCCCTTCAACATCTGGGTTTCGACTCCTCTGCAGCATGTAGGTTCTCTGGGCATTCATATGCCTTGTGCCCCGCTCCATGACACTTTTAACCGATTATGGCTAGTCTGTTAGGTCCTTTTTTGTTGGATGGACCACTTCGACCATACGCACCTCAACCACGAGTCTCACGACCATCGCATCAGTTCTCTTTTGTTTTCTCCCGTGTCGATGTCCCTTACGTCCTTCGACCTTTCACAGAAACAGTCTTTGCACCCTGACCAGTCATCATGCGTCTGGTCACTGCAAATTTCTCGACAGATTCTCTTCTGCCTTCAGAGCTAATTGGTAGGCTTCACCAACTGCTCTGAAACTGAACATGCTCAATTCATCCTGAATGGCATATTTAAAGTCATTCACGCATCTAGCGATAACTTCTTCTCCTTCATTAGTTTGTCCTGACCGAATCGACAGTCTGCAGAAATATTTCATGTACTCCTTCATGGTCATCTCTTTTTGTCGAAAGTTCTACAATTTTCAGAACAAGGAGATCACATAGTCACCTGGCAAGAACTTCCCTTTCATCTTGGTGACCATCCTATCCCAAGACTTGATTTTCTCCTTACCTTTCTTGACTCTGTCAGCCTCCACATTGTCCCACCATAATGAGGCATGACCCTTCAATTTCAGACATGCAGTCTTAACCCATTTAGGATCCTCGATCTGCTCTATGTCGAAGTATTTCTCCATCTCTTTGAACCAGTCAATCAAGTCTTCTGGATCCAGACTTCCTTAGTAGGTACACATGTCTATCTTTATCCAACCTCTCATATCCGTGAGAATCTTGATGAGTTTTTCTTCTGGTTCTTCTCCCACTACTTCCCGTGGTTCCAGTTCTTCGACTTCCTCTTCATTGTGGTCTAACACATCAGGAATACAACCATGCCTTTGTATTTCTTTGATCGATGCAACTTCATTTGTCAAATTTTGCATTGTTCGGACGGACTCATCGAACATCTCATGATCAACTGTGACTGCTATGCCACGCACTCTTCGTCCTCAGAAATTAACGCCTCTATGAGCCATTTTCAACCTCAGCTGAAACTCCCACTCATCCAATCGCAACCGAACTTCAACAAGTCATGCACAACTCTACCCAACCTCAGCTGGAGTTGTTCAATGCACTTGCAAGCTCAATATCACTCAACGTTCTCCTGCTTACGAGGATTCAATTCCCGCTCTGATATAACTATCCTTTGGCTCTCAGGATACTATGCTCTGATACTACTAATACCACCTGACGCAAGGTTCCTTATATGCTAAGGTTCTTTCTTAACAATACACACAACACACGATGCTCACATAACCAAGATGTAAAAAGGATGCCATGAATTGGCTTATATTACTTCTTTGAAATGGTTACAATGCAAACTGTAAGGAAATAACTAACTATTGTCGGCCTTAGCCAAATACAATACAGAAGTAACTGTGTGCTCTCTTAGTGTGTCAACCTCACCCTCTCCTGTTTCACTGCAGAACTCTAAGCTATGGCTCGATCTCTCTTCATTTGGAAGATGTGTTACTCTTGTCTCCATTCTACCAATATTCTCCTCGAACTCTACTCTGTCAAGATGATCCAACTGATCCCAACACCCTGGCCTTCTACTATGTTGATGATATTCCCAATGTCCCTCCAACATTCAAGACACACATCCTCCTATCCGCCAATCTCCCTGATCCTACAGACCTGCAATGGTCAGCGCCCATGCCGTGCTGCACAGCCTCTTCCTGTGTTGAAATCCATCACGATCTCAACTACCTGCAATAACTGCCATTAACTTCCTTAGCAACCTCGAACTGTTTCCAAGTACTCTGCCTTGACTTTCTGTCCTTTCGACCCTGCTACAGTAGTTGGTCACATCACTCGACCATTCTATTGGTTTAACTCCATTTTCCTACGGTTCACCAGTCCTCCCCTTCCTTCGCTCTTGCCTCCACGAAACCTGTCAAATTCATAGCTCAATGCATGTCGACCTATCGACGCCTTCACTCAACCTGTCAGTTCGCAAACCAACTACTTCCGTCGGTCACCTCCCGACTACTCCTGCTCAACTTATTGAATGCGACAAGTAAATCTGCTTCCCCACACTAGTGGTCATTGGCACTCCGTTTGGTCGACCTTCCTCAAGTCGACTATCTTCGACTGATCTGCATAGGCTCTGATGCTCCTGCATCATATATCCTAAGTAATGCACCCTCCTTCCAATTTTTAATCATGGAATGAAAATAGCACAATCTTTGCATGAACATGGAACACGTGAAACACCATGCTCAAGAATATATTGAATACATGAATGAAATGCCAAACTCCATTTAGGATGCACTTCCCAAGGCTCTAAATAGAACACTGCTCGAGACAAAAGCCAAATCTGTAATCATAATATAAATTTTTATAAATTAAAATTTCCATTTTCCTTTATATTTCCCTTTTTACTCTTTACATGCCTTTGTTTATATTATCATCAATTATTCGAATTAATTTGAGATGGGTAACAATCTCACCAATCAATAAAATTGAATTTCACATCCCATCCAAAATTCAATAGGCTTAACAATTTTCAAGATTCCATCATTTCAAGACAAATCTAGGATGGAAAACTCAAAGGAAGTTTACTTACAAAACCATTATTTGCTTCATGTGCAATTCACTACAAAATAGAATACGATGAATATTCTCTTGGAAGCATGTGTTTCCACTAAAGTCTAATTGAATTGAATAGAAGTGGACTCCACTACACCGCAATGAACTTGAACCAAGCTCAACTGAAGCACATTGATGATGAACTGAAGTTAAATTCAACCTACTAAGTAGGGAACACTCCTCTCTAATTCAATAATAGATCAAATAAACTCATTAATGGGGAGGAAGATCCTCCCTTGTGTGGCATTACCGCCTTTAAAATAATAGATTAGCTTCACGGTCACACAACTCCAAAAACATGTACATGTGTATGCACTTAGGGTCAATTGCATGGAACTCCATTCAATTGCACTAAAAGGTCCTATATTTGCCATATTTTGGTCCTATATTTCTCTATAAATGGAAACCATCTTTTTCTTACTTGCTATCCTAATGTTCTTTATAACCAAAAAGGAAACCATCGATCCCATTTATTTGATGGATCAATGCCAAAAATACACCCAAATCCTATATCTATTTAATGATTTGCTAAAATTAGAAAATAGTTTGGTTACATGAAAATCCATTAAAACATATCTAATCCTATCATGTAACCTATTATTGACCTTCGGCCTTCTAGATGTTTACCATGAGGAACTTAGAAATAGAACTGCACTGCTAAATATAAAAAGTATATAAACGAGAACTACACTAGGGATAGCACATGCATGCATCCTCTATCTCTCTCCTCTGTAAATGCTCCTGCGCTCGTATTATTGTTGTATAGAACTACTGAAGGAGGGCATACTGCTACTACTGTCATTAAAGTTGTTGTACATATTTTTGTATGAAATCTCTGGTTAAGTACCTGTCACCATAAACCTTCTCCGCATGCATCTAGATCTTCTCAACTTACTGCTTCCATTAATAGCAGTCTACTGGACACTTTCTGATCAGGTACTAAAATTCTAACAAATCTTGTTTTAATGATTGCTTATGTGGAATTACAAATAATAAAACTCACAGATCATAAAGCTATGTAAAAAAAGCAGATATTGAAGATCAACTAATAGAATATACTTAAGCTATTGTAAAAGAGAACAACTCAGTCACCAAAAGAGTCAATTTTAAGTTTGTTTCTTCCCCATGCCTCCTTAAATTCTACTACATGAAAACATGTCGAGAGACTTCAAATTTAGGAATCCACTCCCCCTCTAAAAATATTCACCCATTACATTGATAAATTATCATGTAATTATAAGTAACCTCCTAATGAACTCACATTCCTAGCTCTACATTGCCTAATTCGAGTATCTCTATCCTCAAACTTACAAATCTTGTCAAGAGCTTCAATCAAAGAAGTAAAAATGCAACAAGTTGTAAAATACATTTCATGTTGTGCTTCGAAAATTCCAACAAACAAAAAATAAATGAACTAAATATTTGAGAAATTCTTGATATAGGAGTTGGGAGAACTATACAAGAAGATGCTCCCCAAATTTTCTCTTGAAACCAAACTCAATAGAAGGTGGACTCAAAGATAACGATATAAATGCCTCAAATGGGTTTAATATTTTTACAATGCTTTTGTTTCCTTCAATATGACGCTCCTTATGTGCTTCTTTCTATATATACTGCTACTGAATAAAATCAGATTTCGTAACATGGGATTCATAGATGTAAATCATAGTTATTATGGGAAACAAGAGGATGTTGAACATGCATTCTTTTGGAGGTGTCTGTTTGTTAAGAAGGTTTGCAACAGAATTCAAACTATTTTTGCAAGTATGTTCATTTCTCAACCCCTTGCTAGTGGGATTATTCTTTATGGAGATCCTGCTTGCTGCTAAAAATATGGTTTGAATGCCCAGTAGGTAGTCAAGATGATTATGCCATGTAACCATCAAGCAAGGTTCTACATCCAAGAGTAAGCTACCTACACATTTGGAATACCCATCATGGACCAACCAAGGGTAATACATACACCATGCACACCACATCACCCGAAGTACCCTCAACAAGGTCAAGCATCACCCCTCCTACCGGCATAATATTAGATGTGGGAAACTCAGACACTCTTGGGATACAACATAAATAATACATCTTCTAAAATGGGTGGAATATTGCAAGTCTTAGCATAAGGAGGTTGCAAAATAAGCCACTAGCTCAAAATACTTGGTAGATAAAAGGAAAGAAGATTAGAACAAGTAAAACTTGAAGCCTAATGACATAACAATTGATATATTTCAACTAAATGCCAAATTTGAATATGATTGTGCAATAGAATCAAATGAAGTAACAATGTATATTGGACATAAGCCATCCTATTATAACTTTTAGACCAAGGTTTTTCCATAGCGCACCATTATCTTGACATACATAAACATAAAATTTATTAGATGGAAAGCACAAAGGATATTTAAATACAAGCATGCTTCTCAAATACCAACAAGGGTGGAAGTATTTTGTAATTAGAGGATATACAACAAACACAACAAGTTATACAACTTGACTGAAAACGAAAACTCTAGCCATAAAAACTCATATTTTTGTATAAAAAACACCAAAACCCAACCCCAATTCAAAAAGTGGTGCTACCGATAGAACCACTTTTTTTGTGGTTAAAAATATAGACATAGACCAAAACAATCCTTATTGTTGTTTACAAAAACCTTAAAATCAAGCCCTAAATTGAAAACTAATTCTACCCAAAAAATGACATCATTAAATCATTGTATCATAATTTAAAATTGTATTTACTAAATGTATTAGTAACACTATATAAATCTCGCATTGAGTTAAACACAAATTATTCAAGAAATTACTTCACCACACTTTTCATATAAAATAAAAGGATTTATGATATTATTCATAATAAAACTATAGATTAAACCATAAAAGATAAAAGTTATGATATTTGGGGGAACAAGGGAGAAAGAGGAAATGCAGTATACTCCAAAATGACAATTATTTATAAAGAACGAGAATTGTGGGTGATATCTTTGTAATAGAAAATGAACCATGGGTGATATCGTTGTAATCAAAACCCTAAACCGACCCTCAGATTGAAAAGTGGACCTCCTAAAATGCAAAAAATAAAATTAAAAATATGAAAATTAAAAACTGCAAAATTTATTAAATAATTCAAAAACCAAATTTAAAAAAAAAACAAAAAAAAATTACAACCTTACAAGAAAATCTATAAAACAAAAAACTTAAAAATATTAAAAAATTTGCAAAAAAAAAAAACACAAATTTCAAGAAAATACAAATTTAATAACCAAAATTAACATTTAAAAAAAAGTTCTAAATCAAATCAAATTTATTTTTATTTTTAATTTTGTAATGTCCCCCATTTTGACCCTTGTAATATTTTGGGCTATAATGTAAATAACGTATGCATATTATGTATGATTCCTAGCATGGAGCTCAAGGCCAAGGCCCCGCTAGTAAAAGCCCGAATTTTGATTTAAAAGGCAAGCATTGATATTTGATGCCCATGTGCTCTTAAGCCATGGAAATTGTAATAGGATGTAAATAAACATCATGCAATATAAAATACAAAAACTGGCTACGGAGGCAACGAATGAGAAGGGGCCACGTGTATCCACTAGGGAGTGGTGAGGGGGCTATGGGACTAAACCCTAGGCTTCCACATGTCTTTATGAGAACCCATTTGACTTTTCTAGATGACATTTATTCCTGCTGTAAGAAAGTGGTTGAAGAATTAAGTCAATGGCTTTAATGGAGGATGGGCAACCTTGAAATTCGTATGGGTAGGTATGGGCTCTGTTTACTTATCCCACAAGTCACTCTACCTCTTGGATTTTGCTTCATTCTCATCCCCATTCCATGGAAAAAACACCCAGCATGATGATCCATCCAAAACGAGCTCCCAACAGTGAGAAAACCAGAAATCGTGGCTTGGAATGAACCCACGTTTTGGGAAGCCAAAAATGCCCAGAATGGGTATTGGATAGTGAAATCCAATGGGGGATCCATTGGTATGAGCCTTGGGGCGAATTTGGGAGCAATAGCTACCCCAAAATCCATGGGAAAACCCAGTTTTAACTGCCCAGAAAATCAGTGACGGATTTGGGGTTATTTGTGACAGAGTTGTGAGAAATCCAAGTGTGGATGTATGAACAGAGGATGGGATTGTTGAGTCCAGCTTGAAGTGTATGTGGCTATGGGATTGAGCTCAGTGGACTAGCATCCTCCTCCATCTCCTATTGCATGCTTGAAAAACCCAACTGTGTGTTGGCTTAGCATGGCTGTTTGAGTGAAACCCTGACTATGAGTGAGCCATCTAGTTCCTCCTTAGTGGATACACAGCCCAGCTCGGGGGTGATCTATCAGCTGAAAGAATACAGGCTGGATAGAGATATATGGTTGGGTGGAACGTTGCTCTCACGTAGCCAGTCGTTGGACATTGCGTTGCAAGATAAGTATTTTCTTTGTGGATTAAATTATATACAATCTGTGTTCTGCAATGTGGTAGTTGAATGATTATTCTGCATGTTAATGAAATCGATATGAAGTAGCATAAGAAGGGGATTGAATTCTCTGCCTATTGATTGCTTGAGATGAATATGCTGATATGAATCTCTGCCTATGAGTGTTGTTATGTTTAATTCCGCTGTGTTTTATTGAGTTGAATCTGCACACAGAAGTTTTTAATTGTTATGTATTTATGTGTAAAAATATTGGGGCTAAGTTTGCCAAAAGCCCCGGTGTGTTGTTAATGTTTCCTTCCCCACATTTAATGAGAGAAGGGGGCGTTACAAATTTTTTTTCAAATATTTTCAAATTAAACAAATATTTAAAAGAAAATTTAATCAAAAATTTTGAAAAAAAAACTTAAAATACTAAATTTAAAAAAAAAAAAAAAAAAATTTAAAACATTATAAAAATTAAAAACTAAAAAAAAAAAAATTATAAAAAAAAAACCTACCCTACCTATCCCGCCCCCTCCCCTACCTCCCTACCTGTGCCGCACCCCTCCCCTAACCCCTCTCCCCTCCCCTCACCTCCCCTCTCCCGCCTCCCCTACCTCCTCTCCTCCCCTCCCTCTCGTCCCCCTTCCACCTCCTCTATCCCCCCTTCCCCCTCCCCTCTCCCCCCTTCCTTCCACCTCCGCGCCCTCCCCCCACCCTCGCCCCCCTCCCCCTCCCCGCTAGACACTTATTTCTCAACCAACCATCCCACGGGCTGGCGCGATTCCAAGAATCGTGCCACCATGTAGAGGTAGCGCTTGGGCGGAAGGAGTGGTGTCGCTTCTTCTTCTTCCCAAGCACTGCGTCTACATGGTGGTGCGACTCTCAGAATCGTGCCACACTGTGGGAGGGATGGTTGGGAAGCACGCGAGATGTGGGGAGGGGGAGCTGGGAAGGGGAGGGGGGAGGGTGTGGGTGGCGCAAGGTGGAGGGAAGGGGGGAGAGGGGAGGGGGAAGGGGGGAGAGAGGAGTTGGAAGGGGGACGAGAGGGAGGGGAGGAGAGGAGGTAGGGGCAGCGGAGAGGGGGTAGGGGATGGGTGTGGGAGGGTTAGGGAGGTAGGGGAGGGTAGAGGGGGTAGGGGTTGGGGGCGGGAGGGGTATGGGTAGTTTTTTTTTTTAATAATTTTAATTTAAAATTTTTTCTATAGTTTTGAATTTTTTTTTAAATTTAGTTATAAATTTTAGATTTTATTTTTTTGAAATTTTTGAATTCTGTTCTATTTAATTATTGTTTTTGTTTTGTTTTGAGTGTTTTTTCGATTTGAAAAAAAAAAATCTTTAGTTCTATACATAAAAAAGGCTTAAAATGCATTAAAAAAGATTGAAATGACTATTTTTTTTCTTTTTTTTACAAATTTGCTCATAAAATGATTTATTTAGGAGAAAAGTTTTTGAAAAAGAATTCAAAAATACATATATTTTCATTCTAAATGGTTTCTAAAAGTTTTTAAAAAAAAAAAGTGTGTATTTTTTCATTATAACTAGCTACTAAATGTAGATTTTTTTGTAAACTTTGAAAAAACGCCCTTGTAAATAAAAGTTATAGTTTTATTATGAGCAAGAAGTTTCAAAATCACAAACAAATGGCTGAAAATGAAAAATGGTGCTACCAGTATACACACTTTCTGAAACGGGGGCAAAAAAAACTACTAAAATTGACCATAAGAAAAACGAGAACAATGTCGGGCTCTCGTCAAGTTGTATAACCTGTTACACTAGAAATGTTCATGAGAATGGAGGTCCTTGGCATTATGTGGCTATATGGAAAATGTGTTGGGCATAAAAATATCACACCAATAGTTCAAAATGTATTCATTAAATGTTTAAATAAGATGAGTATATTGAACATCATAAAATTTTCTTCATATGTCGAAGTAGTAAGGTAGTTATACGATTGATCACTATAACATTTTCAAGAAACTTCACACATAAATCGATGTAGCTATTTGGCACATAAAAAATAGTAATAATAGATATTCGAACTAGAACCCTTTATACAAATTTCAGACAATAAAAATGGCCAATAATCAAATATTGAGATTAGGTCTGTAACATCTCATTTAATTAACTAAAATAACCAATATTTCTCATATGCCCACAAAGAATTCAAGAAGAGATCCATGAAAACACAAAATACAATAAATAAGGAGCGATTGATTATGTTATTAGGCTATGAGTTTTTTGGTTGGTTTCCTATTATTCTAGGATCCACGATGGTCCATTGGGATCCCCTAAAGCCTATGTATTTTACTGTAAAATTTCTAACTGTTTCAATGCACCTCTTGATACATTTTTAATATTATTGAATACTTATATCCAACCTTCTTTAGTGGAACTATTTTCCGAAGGTATAATAAGTGTTGAGTTGGATGAGGATGGTTCGATACTTAGGAATTAGATATCCCACTTCTTTCAATAACTAGATTAGTTGGTTTCTATCTATCCTCTGCAATTTCTTGTTGTCATAATAAATTTACCAGATGTCCCATTTTTCCAAAATTCATTTATCTCTTTACACTTACCAAAATTTCTCCATGAACTTGACAAAAAATACTTATAACTTCACCAAAATGCCACTACTTGTCAATATAGTCTAATGGTATGTCCTTTGACTCAACCATTTTTTAAGTTGTCAATTTTAAGATGGTGCGTGTAAAAGGGATACAAAAAAATTACAAATAAGAGGTACACAAGTGCAAAAGAAAGATTTCTCTCCTACTACTCAACTCCTATATCAAAATAAATTGATAAATTCCATATGCATACAAACTTTTTACTACAACCTATAGTGGATCTAATATAAAAGATGCTCTATCTACCAATTCTATGAAGTGTTTTGATAAGAACAAACCATGCAAGAGTTTCTAATGTCCAAACAAGTCTAGAGAGAGTTTGAATTACAATACAATACTAAAATCTATAGAGACCAGTGGTGATTAGGAATAGTTTTAATTCATGCCATCATTAATGATGGCCAATTACCCATGTCAAACAATTAATCCAAATCAGCTATTAGAGGGAATTGTTAGTGTTGGGTATTGTATTTGGACAAATTCAAGGTTGGATAGACTCCATTTCAATATCCACCAATGAATGTTGGTCCACCTGTGAAGGTAGGCCAATGTCAATTCAAGCACTTTGGTCCAAGTACCCAAGAGTAGACCTGAGAACAAAGGGATCTAAAATCTCAAGTTTATGTAAATGTTAATCCATGTGAATTAAGTGTGAAACCAAGTGTGATGTAGACAAAAGAGATAACAAACAATAAATATGGGTGCACAAAAGAGGGACAGGAGTTCTAGAGGTAGATATTACATCTAAATTCTCAACTTATATATCAAATTTAAATTGTTTGATTGATTGCATACACAATATGTCATGGACCACCTTTTGAGCACCAAATATACATAACCATTTATCCTCAATTCAATAGATACTTGAGTAAACCAGGAATTATTATATGGTTGTTTTGGATATCTAAATTGTATGGACAACTTATGATACTAAGATGATTGTGTCGAATAGTCCAATCATTTGTCAAGAAGCAAAGGTTTGAGTAGTAGATAGAAGTTTGGACACCCTAGAAATTTCATGGGAAAGGTTCAATAGGAAGCATGGGAAGATCAAGCTAGATCTCATAGAGTGATAGGAAAGAAGACAATTCACACAAGGAGGATGGCTGATTTTTTAGATTTGACAATGAAAACCTAGTTTCATTGGTCCATCTAAGATTATGGTTTCCCTGAGTTTTAATCTTGTACTAAAATGATTTATCTTTCCATTGTTGTGACTAAGGAAACTCTGAATTTTTTTCTGTGTATATGCTAGGATGGTTTGCTTGGATGAGATTGACCCATTATGTGAATTGTATGCTTCTTGTTATAATTAGTACTTACTTTCTGGGATAAAATGAATATGAATACATTCTTTATCATTGTTGTTTGAGTGATGACTAGATTAAGTCTTAACTGATGCAGAAATTCCCTTGAGACATTAAATGAAACATCCTACAAGTAGATCTTCCTTCGTTGCATCTAGCATTTGTCCACTTTCAAAGAATTTTTTCCAATAAACATGCCCAGGATTAATGATGACAAGGTTTAATCATGTTGTATGGATACTCAATAGTGCACAAATTTGTTATTTGATTGTTGTACACATTACTTAACTTTCAACAAACCTAAATTTAGGACTGATGTTATCATATACCTTGCCCAAAATGTTGTTTTGGGGTTTTTGTGCATTTTTGTTGTAAAAAATTGTTTTGTGCCCACATTCATAGATTAGGGTTTTTCATGCTTAGAAGGATACCTATAACCCATAACCGAGAAAGAAGAGGTTTATTGTTGTTACAATCCATAAAATTATCCAAAGAAAGCTTAGAAATGCCCATAATTAATGTAAATTCTTGTTTGATGGCTGGTACATTCCTATAATGAGGTTTTATAACTCTATTCACTCACATGTTTTCTCAAAATTTGTCTTTAATTAAATAGTGCAAGTGTCTCAATACCCCAGAATTATGAATAAGTTGATCACCTAGGGCAAGGAATATATCAAGGCCTCATGCTCAATAAATCCATCAATAATGCTACCCCTTTATCAATACTGTGATCAAAATCACACATGGAAACCCTTGCAAAATAGGGGTAAATAGATAATTATGTTTAAGAGAAAGATGATTTAATTTTATGATGTTATTTGACCATGCTTCTTCCTTACTACTACTAAATTTGCACCTAGGATGAATACCATGTGTTATAATATTCTAATGAATCAACATCTTTTAAAGTTCCTTTTTTGGATGGGAGGAGACAGCTTAGGATTGATATGTGTTTTCTTCTTCTAAATGGCTTTGCTCCATTTAGGGGTATATGATTAAAATGATCTCTCTTTCTTTATTTAGGGGTATGAATTGTGTTGACTGAAAAACTTTAGCCACCACACTACAGATCACACACCTAACAAAGAAATCACAACGCCTTCCATATTTTGAATCACTGTCATAAAAGAGATCGGTAACACTTCTTCAGCTACACAAGAAATTGACCAATGATATGCAACATTCGCAAGGATAAGTAGATATTCATAAGTCTATTCCATTCCACATTTGAAAGAGTTATTTTTGACAAAAAAATTATTTCCTTGAATTGCATGCAATGTGCTCAACTCTGTGTTGGCATAAAGAAATCACGATTTAAACCAATTCTCATGTCCAAGCTGTCTATAAATGTTTCTAAACAGGGGAACCTTACAGTTTAAGGTTTTATATTCCTCATTTGTACTAAGTACGTTTTTAGAAAGTCTTTGAAGAGAACATGTTTGAACAATTTTCTAGAAATATTGTCAACATTCAAGTAAAGAAAGGGTATAAAAAACAATACCACCATGGAATACCAACCATTTTTTTAAAACTCAAGGTGAAGATCAACAAATATTAGTCTTGTTGAAATTCTCATGAATTCTTCTATAAAGATTTCCAAATTACATTCATGGGTTTACATCCAATAGTATTCAATGGAGTACATTGATGTTTGAAGTGTTTATGATAGTAGAGAAGGCACAAATTGCATGTATTGCAAGTGGATGTTAAGGAGCATCCTAGAAAAAATTTATCTTACGATTGGCATATAAGGACAAAACTTGTATCTGAAGCACTTATTTATGGGATGGAAAGCTAAAATTTTCTTTGGAATTTCCAATTGTTGTGTTTTCTATGTTTAGGTCTGCCTCTCATAAATGACAATTTTACTGTATCCTTTGAATTTCACTTTGAGGTAATTTTTAACTCTCATGGTGGTCCCTTCACAACCCAAAATGTTTTTAGCTTTTCGTACAAATATTTGGGCAATGATGGTTGTTTCTTTGTTCAACATGGTATATTCCCAAAGAGATAGGCCTTTCCAATATTAGTGCTTTAATGGTATTTTCTCTTTACGCACAACAGTTCTAAACTTTAACCTTGTTCTACTCGAACAATTCCTTGTGGTTTCTTTTTAGTTTCACTTTCATCTAGGGAACTTTAATTTTTTGTTTTCCCATAAAAAATTCCTTAAGAAGGTGACACACAGTAGTTCTAGGAATAGTATCCTCTTATCATTTTCAACTTCTATCTATTTTAATGACAAAAACCTTCTCAAAGAATCCAAAAATCATTCACACAAAACAACAAATGTACCTCAACATATGCTTCATCGTGGGCAAATTCGAGTTGATAATTTGGGTGGATTAATAACACTGCAAATCCCGCATATAGAAAATGTTTGGAATCAGAATGTGAACAATATATAATGAATGAGCTCTAGGGGGTTGGTGTTCCATGACTATTGTTTTTGGAGAAGAGGAATAGTTGAACTTGTGTTTTGGGTGTGTTTTTTTACTCTTGAATCTTCACAAAACTATTGATAGAACATTGTGTTAACACCCAAATTAACCCCCAAGGTTGTGAGAGAAGGAAATTCAGGGTAACCACTAACCAATCTTTAGCTTGTGCTACTGACACAACACAAACAGAGAGGGCTCTCTCTTTAAACTCATTAAAACTGAAAATAATCAAAGGCGTCAACAGTGAAAACGTACACCAGCATTCATCATTCAAGATATTCAATTACATCATCCACAGAAGATCATATTTCTGTTGGAACAAAATGGTTTAAACGTTGTTTGGTTGACACTCATGAAGGAAAACTATTGGGATTTGGAGTCATGTTAAACAAACTCTGAACCTTTATTTACAAATGCTTTGCGAATGCATTAAACAGGGGCAAGGTAGCAAACAACTTGTAGTCAAAGTGATTTTAATTGGTGAAACATAAGAGAAAGAAACAATCCATCGATACAAGGCATACAATAATGAATCTTGTACCAACTTTAGTAGAAATCATTTGTGAAATACTTGGAATGAGATAAACAGAGCATAATTTGTATGAATTCTGCTTAACTATAACACTGCACCAAGTATGAAGAGATATTACAGACTGGAAATAACAATGAAAGATACACAATACACAAGAGAAGAAGAAAGAACAGACTACAAGACCAATTACACAAGAATCCCTGAAAAACACCAGCTCGGCTCTGCAAAACTTTATTCAAAAATAGCTCATAAGAGTCTTACAGAATAATACACAAAGTTTCAAAAAAAAATTCAACTCGTTTGTCTTCAATTACAATGAATTTATAGAGGCTCCCTAAGATCTAGGCTCGACTCTCTCCTGAACAGAAAATAGTTGCAATTACTTGACACCTAATTGACAGCTAATCAAGGTGTTTCATCGTTACAACTTCAAAACAGACACAAGCGGTATAGACCTAACCATTTTTTTACATTTATTGGCCTATTTTACTATATGAACAACTACTTGAACAAAAAAAAAACAGAAAGATAACAACTCCATCTTGCTGCCACTTTAGCTGATTACTTAGCTGATACCTTTGAGCTCTTTAACCTAAACATCGGAAATATCTAAGACCGAACTATTTCCCACCAAATGTGTTTCACCATTCATGATAGCGCACTGTAGAAAATAAAATTACAAATAACAGACCAGCCATGACCATACCGGCTTCCAAAAATAGGTTTACAGACCGTCTAAGTCTTTCAAAATTGGAGATAAGGAGTATACTTATGTAGCCAAAAATAGACTTTGCCGGGCGGTGAGATGCAAATAACATAAGAACACCGCCACCTTAGTCTTGGGCTTTCACCTGACCATACCAATCAAGAAAATCACCTACATCGAAGGAAACCTTTTTTTGGGATTCTGTCGGTGGGGAAGTAGGAGGCATCTCTTTAGTGGGGAGTATTAAGTCCTGGATAATGTCCACACTCTGACGGATTTTCTGCTCATCCTCTTCATGGGCTTCTTTCCTTCTTTTCTACTGCTGAAAACTCAACACACCCATCGCTTCTTGGGATCTTCTGATCTGGGGACGGAACCACCTTCCACATGGTCGAAAACTACAAGAGGCAGAGGAATATGCTCCTCCTCCATATCGGACAACACATGCTCTGGTACAACTACTACTTCAGCTCCCTAATCTCTCTCCATGCTCTGATACTCACTGCAAAATATCCGAATAGATGAACTTGCCACCATTCCAGAATTGGAGGTGAGTTGCGAGTGCAAGGAATTAGGTTTATAACGAATGATAACAACGGTGTCCCCATGCGAATCATTCTTCTATTATTCTCTGACTAGACCTTCCAAATGATTCAGTATGATGACTGAGGCTAGGACTGACGCAAGACACGTTTGACCGTGCTTTTAAGGCCAGAAAGAAAGGACATCTGATGGCGCTGAGGTGGCTCAGCCCATGTGGCAATCATTGATTTGCAGCGAAGATGTCTTTCACCTGTGAAAACTTGTGACTGGATTAGGACCGTAGATTTCAGTCTCTGTGGCTTTCAATTTAGTGGTACACAGCTCTAATCTTGACCGTTGGATGATGCGCCTTTACTGACTGTGGCGATTTTGGACGTGCTTAACATGCCGACGATTAAAATCACCGCCATTTCTCTAGACCGTTGATCTATCTCCGTTAGATCCATGCCGTTGAAAGGAGCGTGACGCTTAACAAAATTGTGTAGATTTGGAACACAATCTTTTTCCACGCACGTTAGATTAGCACCATCACTTTTTCACCATAGATCTTCGTTTCTGTCGATATACACCGTTGATTTCTTTAGGAACCTGCCTCTTGGCTAACACTTCATCCGTGCTTGTAATATTTCCACTTAATTTTGCGCAAAAAGCCTAGGGCCATAGATCTCCGGGAAAATTTAACCTCTGTTGTCCAAACATACTCCTATATGTCGCTGGCGTATTAACCTGCTATTAGTGCCCTGATCACCATGGAAATTTTTGATCTTCTGAATATTCCCACTCTTTTTACCAAATCCACCATATTGAGCTTTGATCATTCACCCTGGGGGATGCGACTTGGGATTTTGGCTTCTTTTGAGGAATTATCCTGATCCTCCAGCACTTTTTCTTCATAAATTCCCTCTTCAAAGCTTAGCACATTTCGAGTGCTAATAACTGGCTCCAACCGGGGATGTTATCCTCCTTGTGAGGTAGCAAAGAACCTCCGTAAACCAAGTGCCTAATCCATTGGGAAACACTCCAAAACCTAAACTGAAAACTTCTCTAAAAAATGAAAATGGAACTGTACCTGCCTCATATCTAGGCTGAACATAAAAATAAAAAACCATGGCTCCCCTTCCAGACCTTAGGACCTTCACTTCAGGCTTCAAGTCCTTTAGGTTCGCCGTTAAAACTTCAAAATAACTATAAAAAATGAAAATATATACAGGCTATGGTACATGAGTTACCTACTTACTCTAGGATAGGTAGTGCTTCAAAAACCTTCCATTGAATGGACCTCCTGACCAGGAAGATCCATCTTGGTATTCCAGGATAAAAGAATTTTCTCCTTGGTTTGATGCAATAATATATGGCCCCATCCACATACGGTCAAATTTTCCATGTTTATCCTCCCTTGGAGCATCCCATTTCAGAACCAGGTCATTAACCTGAAATTGATCTTCTTTTGCTTTCCTGTCAAACGCATTCTTTATCTTTTCTTGGTGCCCCTATACTTTGTCATATGCTTTACTTCTCAGCTTGTTCAATTCAACTATTTGATTCACTCTTCTCTACATATGATTTGGTTCTTCCTCTATTCCTTGCAACAATATCATTACTGGAAACCCCAGAGACGCTAGAAAAACCACTTCATCTCCATATACCAATTGAAAAGGTGACATTCCAATAGCCCTCTTTGTGCTGATTCTGTCATCCCACAAAGCATATTTCAATTTTGTGTGCCAAGCTCTCTTATTTTCCTCCAACAACTTCTTGATGATCCTTACCAGCCTTTTGTTAGAGGATTCTACTAGCCCATTTCCTTGAGGATAATACGTTATGGAATGGTTCGGATTAATATGGTATTTATGACAAAAGTTTATCATTTTCCTGGAACTAAAGGCAGGAGCATTATCAGTCACAATCCTTGTAGGACACCCGAATCGGGACAAGATGTTGTCTTATAGAAAATCCACGATAACATTTTTTGTTGCTTTCCTGGTAGGGATGGCCTCAATCCATTTTGTAAAATAATCTGTAGCAGTCAAAATCCATCTGTGCTGACTAGAGGAGTTTGGGTTTATTTCTCCAATGAAATCTAGCCCCCATTGTTGGAAAGTGGCTTCCACTATGACTGGGTGAAGAGGGAGTGAAATCACCTTTCTCTTTCCTTCAAAGATCTGACACTGGTGACAGGTAACAGTCTCCTTGTACACATCAGCAAACATGGCAGGCTAGTAGGACCCAACCCTCAAGATTTTGTTCACTGTTACCTTCCAGGAATGATTCCCACCACAATCTCCCTTGTGGAATTCTTCCTTTGTGTGCTGAGCTTCTTCTTCTAGCAAGCAATTCAGTAACACACCTCCAGGGTCCTTCCAATATAAAAATTGATTCATAATACAATATTTTGCAGCTTTTAGTTTCACAGCTCTGGCCCTGCTCTTGCTTAACCCTATAGGAGCTTGTAAGTTTTGTAATACATACACACTGTCAGCATACCACGGGGATGCAGAGAATTCAAGTCTTATCTGCACTCTAGTGTCTAACTGATTTGAATATTCCTCCAAAAGGTCCATCTGCAAAGAGTCACAGTCAGCTTTGGCCATCAATTTTTCCAGGCCCTGTCCCTTTACTAGCTTGGTGGGTTTGATTTCTAGGTCATACTCCAACAATACAGCAATCCACTTGGATCTTCTCCCTTCGGGATCTGCTTGGGTGAGGATACTCTTCACAACGTTGTTTGGGACGTGGGAAATAATGTGGGAATGGAGGATGTAAACCCTGAAATCCTTCAATGATTTTATTAGGGCATATGCATGTTTTTCCATAATGTCGTATTTCAACTCCCCATCTCTCAGCATCCTGCTGAAAAATGCAATAGGTTGCTCAGCATTTTGGGCATTCTTTTGTAACAGGACTCTTTCCACTGTATGTTCAGATGCATAGGAAAATATCAAAAATTCTTTGGAAAAATATGGGCTTGCTAATACTGGGGCCTCGGTAATAGATTTCTTAATGTCGGTGAATGATTCCCTAGCCTCCTTAGTCCATTTTATATGATTCTCTTTCTTTAACATATTTGTGATATTCTTCATTATTTCTGCGAAGCTGGGGATAAACCTCCTCAGGAAACCCACTTGCCCTATGAAGGACTGTACTTCTTTCTTGCTTCTGGGCTCCCCTACTTTCTAGATAGCACTAACCCTCTCAGGGTCAATCCTGATGCCTCCTTTGGAAATAATATGTCCTAAGAGCTTAGCCTCTTCTAATGCAAAATGAGACTTTTTAGGGTTAAGAGAGATACCATATTTCCTGCATTTAATGAAAACCTGCTCCAAGTGTTTCAGGTTTTCATCATCAGATCTGGAATACACTGTTATATCATCCATGTATACAACCACAAACTTATCTTTCTCCTCAGTGAATGCTATGTCCATTGCACGCTAGAAAGTGGCTCCTGCATTCATCGGCCCAAAAGGAATCTTTGCATACATGAAGGTACCCCAAGGAGTGGTAAAAGCAATCTTCTCTTGGTCTTCTAGGAAAACCTTGATTTGATTGTATCCTAAGAAGCCATCCATAGTAGAGATTCTTTCTGCTCCTACTACCTTCTGTAAAATATGTTCCATTTTAGGCAAAGGGTAATTATCTTTTATTGAGGCCCTGTTCAAGTTTCTGAAATCTATGCAGATCCTAATCTCACCATTCTTCTTCCTTACAGGGACAAGATTTGCGATCCACTGAGAGAATCTCAGGGTGACAATGATTTTTGCATTAAATAATCTTCTGATTTCCTTTTCTATCACAGGTACCAATTTGGGGTTTATCCTTCTTAAATTTTGCTTGAAAGGTTTCTCCCCTGGTTTGATTGGAATAGAATGTTGTATTATAGAGGTGTCATACTTTTTTAGTTCTTCATAACTCCAGGCAAAAGCATCAGCGTATTTTTTCATCAACTCTATATACCGCTCCTTCTGTTTAGCCTGTAGCTTCTTGGACAAATTCACCATCCGAGGTTCTTCTTTAGTACCCAAGTTCTGGTCTTCTACAGCGGCGCTGGGAGGTTCAAACTTCAGGTTTTTTCCCACATCATCCTGGTCAAACAGCTTTTCCAGGGGTATCAGTCCCTTAGGGATATAATTGCTCTTCAATTGAATGATATCCTTTCTGCCCAGCATGTTTTTCCACTCCTTGCTTTCATTCTCTTCCTCTTCTAATTGTTCTTGGTCTATCAGAACTTCCAGGTTCTCATTTTCGGCATCAATTTGAACATTTGCAAACTCATCAGATAGCTCCAAAAATCTCTTAATTTGTAAATCATCATCAAATACCTGCTAGTATTTGGAATTGTCTAGAATAGATGGCCTATTCACCACCTCCACCTCATATTTTTCCTGAGAAAAAATGGGAGTTTTAAAACCACCAGTAGTAGTGGCCAAAGAGTCTTCCACCTAATTTTCACATCTAGGAATCACCCTAATCTTTTGTTCTGTGAAAAAATTCCCAAACATATCCCAGACTTCATTTCTATAGGCTCTCATCCTAGGGTGTTTGGTTTGATAACTTTCATTCACTTGATTTACCACCAGTTCTGAATCTCCAAACACATGTATCCTTTTTGCTCCCAAATATTTCAGAGCTCTCAGTCCTAGGAGCAGAGATTCATACTCATCCACATTATTAGTACACTCAAAAGTTAGCTTATATGATAAGGCTCTAGACTCTAGGTCGGGAGGTATGATCCAAACTCCTACAGCAGCGCCATTCTTGCTCAGGGATCCATCAAAGTACATCTTCCATAGTCCCTCCTCATTTTTCTACTTCCCTGAGGCCTCATACCTTGCTGCAAATTATTTATCTTCATTTACTTCGAGGTATGTTGGAGGTAGAGGATCAGTATGTGGACCATCATTGAAGAAAATAGAGGACCCAACCTCAGTGTCTACAACATATATAGGGTGATTTTCAGGTTTGTCGTAACTACTGTCCACATAATCCATCCTCTTTTCCCTATACAATTTTCTATTGCTCCCAAAAAGAGGTATAGTGGCATACGATAGGTCCATTTGCATGGTCCCCTTCATCGTTTTAACCCAAGACCGTGACAATAGCATCCCAAACTTAGCAGGTACCTCTGCCACTACAACGTCCATCATAATGCTATTAGCTGGGATTTGGGAAAGGGTCACTACCACATCTTTCATCAACCCTAGACATTACACTGTTCTGGAATCAAAAGAATAGAGGTCTTTGTAGGGTCTGGTGACTTCTATCCCCAGCAGATCCACCATTGTCTTTGGCATCAGATTATGTGATGCCCGAGAGTCTATCAATGCGTTGTGCAAGATTTTTCCATGGACATTCAGACTTAAATAAAAGGGAGGGACCTCTTCATCTTCTGGCTCTTGAAGCTTAGATCCGATAATTATAGTAGGAGCATCTTCTGTTACCTCCAATACGTACTATGGACAATCTTCCCGTCCTTTTTCCATGCTAGATATTTCTTCCCTATATTCATTCTTTCTTAACAGCTCATTTAGGGGGATAGAGATATTTACCTTGGACAGTTCAGCCTTCAGGCTTAATGTTGAAGCTAGGTTCACTATTTCAATGATTTCTGGTTGCCTAACTTCTTTAGAATGCTTCCCTTTATCTTCTAGTGCTTTTTGCACAGCCACCTCTGGTTGTCTCTCCTTTAGCTTTTCAGCATTTTGTTGAGTATTGGAGGGTTGAGTTTGGCTAGGCTTTCCTTTGTTTATGGTCACATCCCATATCCTCAACTTCATCTTCCTTTGAATGTCATCCACAGCATTTTGGTAACCCATTTGGTACTGCTCAGAATCTAGTTCATCAGTTTGGTTAGTACCTTCCTTGCTTAAAAAATCATGTTCCCTTTCAGTCAAATATACCTCATGGTTTAGGGTGTCTAAGAGATGGATATGGTCACCCATGGGTTCTACAAGTCCTTCGTCATCGACTAAACCTTTAGGGAAAGGAGGCCTTATCTGCTAGTCATCAAGTTTTCTTTGATTTCTTTGGGGGGCTGGTCTTCTGAAGTTAGGATTTCTCATTTGGTTCTCGGGATGATCTCTGGCAGGAGGTTTGTTATCTAGGGATAACCTATCCATCAGGTTTTCCATGGATTTCATCATTGTGTCAAACTTAGCATCACTAGAAGAGGAGGAGGTAGAGGCTTGGGTCTCTTGCTTCTTTTTATCTATTTTTGTTTTACCCTTTATTTTCCCTGAAGCCATCATGTTTGCTTCCACCTCTATGGCATCTTTCAGCATAGTAGGTAAAGAGGCCGATTTTCTTTCTCTCAACATACATGAGAAATATCCATCAAAGGCATCTGCATAATGGAGCTCTGCAGTGCCTACCGAGGGTCTTAGGTCATCTGGGATAGAATTGTATGCCTTCATAAACCTAGCAGAAAACTCATGAACTGATTCAAAACCTCCTTTCTTCAAATGGTTGTATTGGGACAAGACCATGGCAGGACTCCCTATCATTTCCCACCTTTCTAAGAACAATGTATTAAAGGCTGCAAAATCATTGATAGAAGCATTTTGCAACTGCCTAAACCATTTCTTAGGTTCTCCAAACAAACTCTGGGAAAACAACCTTATCTTAACATCATCATGATCTAATTCCTCCAAATCAATAAAATCTTCAAATCTGTCTATATGTTGTTTGGTGGAAAAACACCCCTCCCCATCATAAGAGACGATCCTCTGTGCATAGTTCTGAGGGAGGTCATGTAAGACTGGTGGTAAGTTTAAAGGTGCAAATCTAGCAGCCATAAGTACAGGCGGATTCTGCGAAAGGGGTGGGATATTTTGAGTAGAGTTTGTGGTATGGGGCTGAGAGACCTGAAAACAAGGTTTAGCTCTTTCGGCTTTGGTAATATTCTGCAACTCATGCCAGAAAGGTTCTAACAAATAGGACTCGGGAGTATTCATACCTTCTTCCCCTAAGCTTAAATAGGATTCAGATTTTGATCTTGGCAAAGGCTTCCCAATGTCTATCTCTATATCTAATTCTTGAAAAACAGATAGCTCTTGTTTAGATTCAATTCTTCCGCCACTAGAAGTACTAGCTTTACCCTTTCCAATCCTATGTTTAAGCAAAATTTTCGGATTATCAACACTTAGCAGAATTTCAGAAATAATATTACCTCTAGTATGGATCTTTCATGAGGCCAGGATGCCTTTTCAAGACTTCTTCAGTAATGGACTTTGGCTCGTCGGTCTTCCCAGTGGATTCTTTCTTGAATGCAAATCTTTACGAGTGGAGTCGCCAGTGAAAAAGTACACAACACTCGAAAATCTGGAAATCTCTGTTCGCCCATAGGGATCTCTCCTTTCTTTGATTCTTGGAATTCTTTATTGTTCTCCCAGGGATGATAAGAAACTCACGTTCCACGGTAGCGGCGCCAATTTTTTAACACCCAAATTAACCCCCAAGGTTGTGAGAGAAGGCAATTTGGGTTAACCACTAACCAATCTTTAGCTTGTGCTACTGATCCAACACAAACAGAGAGGGATCTCTCTATAAACTCATGAAAACTGGAAATAATCAAAGGCGTCAATAGTGAAAACGTACACCAGCATTCATCATTCATGATATTCAATTACAACATGCACAGAAGATCAGATTTATGCTGGAACAAAATGGTTTAAACATTGTTTGGTTGAAACACATGAAGGAACACTATTGGGCAATGGAGTCATGTTAAACAAACTCTGAACATTTATTTACAAATGGTTTGCGAATGCATTAAACAGGGTCAAGGTAGCAAACAACTTGTAGTCAAAGTGATTTTAATTGGTGAAACAGAAGAGAAAGAAACAATCCATCGATACAAGGCATACAATAATGAATCCTGTACCAACTTTAGTAGAAATCATTTGTGAAATACTTGGAATGAGATAAACAAAGCATAATTTGTATGAATTCTGCTTAACTATAACACTGCACCAAGTATGAAGAGATATTAAAGATTGGAAATAACAATGAAAGATACACAATACATGGGAGAAGAAAAAAGAACAGACTACAGGACCAATTACACAAGAATCCCTGAAAAACACTAGCTCGGCTCTGCAAAACTTTATTCAAAAATAGCTCATAAGCGTCTTACAGAATAATACACAAAGTTTCAAAAAAAAATTCAACTCGTCTATCTTCAATTACAATGAACTTATAGAGGCCCCCTGAGCTCTAGGCTCGGCTCTCTCCTGAATAGAAAATAGTTGCAATTACTTGACACCTAATTGATAGCTAATCAAGGCATTTCGCCATTACAACTTCAAAACAGACATAGGAGGTATAGGCCTAACCGCGTTTTTACATTTACTGGCCTATTTTACTATATGACCAGCTACTTGAACAAAAAACAAAACAGAAAGATAACAAATCCATCTTGCTTCCACTTTAGTTGATTGCTTAGCTCATACCTTTGAGCTCTTTAACCTGAACATCGGAAATATCTAAGAGAAAACTGTTTCCCACCGGATGTGTTTCACCATTCGTGACAGCGCACTATAGAAAAGAAAATTACAAATAACAGACTAGCCACAGCCATACTGGCTTCCAAAAATAGGTTTACAGACCGTCTAAGTGTTTCAAAATTGGAGATAAGGAGTATACTTGTGTAGCCAAAAACAGACTTTGCAGGGTGGTTAGATGCAAATAACGTAAGAACATCGCCACCTTAGTCCCGAGCTTTCACCTGACCATACCAATCAAGAAAATCACCTACGTCAAAGGAAACCTTTATGGGCTTCTTTCGGTGGGGGAGTAGGAGGCATCTCTTTAGTGAGGAGTATTAAGTATTGGATAATGTCCACACTTTGACGGATTTTCTGCGTGTCCTTTTCATGGGCTTCTTTCCTTCTTTTCTGCTGCTGAAAACTCCAACACACCCGTCGCTTCTTGGGATCTTCTGATTTGCGGACGGAACCTCCTTCCACGTGGTAGAAAAATACAGGAGGCAGAGGAATATGCTCCTCCTCCATCTTGGACAACACATGCTCTGGTACAACTACTACTTCGGCTCCCTAATCTCTCTCCATGCTCTGATACTAATTGCAAAATATCCAAATAGATGAACTCGCCACCTTTCCAGAATTCGACGTGAGTTGCGAGTCTAGGGAATTACGTTTATAATGACTGATAATGACGGTGTCCCCATGCGAATCATTCTGCTATGATTCTCTGACTAGACCTTCCAAATGATTCAGTATGATGACCGAGGCTAGGACTGACGCAAGACACGTTTGACCATGCTTTTCGGGCCAGATAGAAAGGACATCTGATGGTACTGAGGTGGCTCAGCCCATGTGGCAATCATTGATTTGCAACGAAGATGTCTTTCACCTATGAAAACTCATGATTGGATCAAGACCATATATTTCAGTCTCCGTGGCTTTCAATTTAGCGGTACACAGCTCTACTCTTGATCGTTGGATGATGTGCCTTTACCGACCGTGACGATTTTGGACGTGCTTAACATGCCAATGATTAAAATCACCGCCATTACTTTGGACCATTGATCTATCTTCATTATATCCATGTCGTTGAAAGAAGCGCGACGCTTACCAAATCGAGGAGATTTGGAACACAATCGTTTTCCGTGCATGTTAGATTAGCGCCATCACTTTTTCACCGTAGATCTTCGTTTCCGTCGATCTACGTCGTTGATTGATTTAGGAACCTGCCTATTGGCTAACACTTCATCCGTGGTTATAACATTTCCTCTTAATTTTGCGCAAAAATCCTAGGGCTGTAGATCTATGGGAAAATTTAACCTGTGTCGTCCAAACATACTCCTATCTGCCGCTGGTGTATTAGCCTGCTATTAGTCTCCTGATCACCATGGAAATTTTGGACTGAATATTCCCCCTCTTTTTACCAAATCCACCATATTGAGCTTTGATCATTCACTCTAGGGGATGCGACTCGGGAGTTTGGCTTCTTTTGAGGAATTATCCTGATCCTGCAGCTCTTTTTCTTCATAAAAACCCTCTTCAAAGCTTAGCACATTTTGAGTGCTAACACATTGATTGGTTGTTGGAAAGAAGACAAATGAAATCAATGAGACCCAATATAATTAGGTGGTTAGACATCAAATTATACCAACATTTTTCATGTCTCATGGCCCTACAATATGCCTTCTTTCACAAAGAGAGAAAAAATGGAACTCAATATGAAGCTTGTAAAAATTTGTATATTGTTAAAGCACTAGATTTGTCATGGATGTGAGGCAATGAATGTTGCATCATAATTCTTTGAAAATTCTATTCCTACTAAAAAATGTCTACCCCCATTTTGGAGATATGCATTGATTGGACCTAAATGGAAAGCTCGTGTTTTCAATGACTAATCCTAAAGGAATGTCCCCTAAATGTTGAACAAAGGGGATAGATGCATCATGAAGAACATAGGTGAGACAAGATCCAAGCAAGGGAATGAAATGGGTTGAACAAGCATAGAAGAATTAGAAATTGTCTAAGTGACAAAATATCAAACAAAAGAGGATGTGTACTAGTTATACATGGAAATTTGCTTGAAAAAAGAAGATGTGTTTATGCTCAACAAAGGAATGGATCCATTGAGCAAAGAACCAAGTTTACTCCATAGAAGGAGAGTGATCTATGAAGGAAAGGAATAATATTTTCAATGAAACCACAGGATAAATGATTCTCAACGGACCAACCAAAGGAAGGTTTCAAGGGTTGAGCAAGGGAGAGGAATATCATAGGGAAAAACAAATGGACCAACATTGAAACTATGCTTTTAGATTTAATGAGGAGACTTCAAATCCATGATATAAAAATATGATGGTAGGTCAGGATCTTAACCTAGAAAAGTGGGACAAAAAACTACATCAGGAATGGTGATCCATAATTGAGGGACTTATAGTCCACTCGCTTCACCAACATGGGTACTATGCAGAATAAAAGTCCGACACGTTCGTTTTCTTAATAAAAAAATTAAGGCAACTTCTCCATTGACTTCTTTGTTCCTTAGGAACTTTGTATTTAGGTCTAGTTGCACTGCTCACTATTATGAATGGATGGGTATCCTTGCTCTGGTGGTATTGACATGACCAACAGTCCTTACAATGTATTTTAATATCCTTGTATGATGAAGGTTGTAGGTAATGGATGCAACCTACGTGTAACTATTGGCAATTATAAAATTGGCATAAGAACAAAAATGTTGTTATCCTCTTCACATTCCCAACAATGCCATGAATAAAATTTAATAAAATTATTTTTGTATTGAACTCAAGTATAGGAGTTCTATCAAGCCATTGGTGGTAAGTAATATTTAGCCATTGAGAAAAATGTATTGGAAAATTAAATCGATTCCCTAGCAATGAGAAGAACACTCCAACAATGATAAAAATTCCCAACAGTGTTAGATAAATGTCCATTCACTTTCAAAAACACCCATGCAACAAAGAAAATGTCGATCCATGCATAAATACGCCCCAAGCAATGATAAAATCACCCAGGTAGTGATCAATTTACCTCAAGAAAAATAAATTTGTCCCAAGCACTTGTGAATTCACCCCAGGAACTGCTAATTTCGCTCAACCAATGATAAATTCTCCTTAAGCAAAATAAATTCTCCCCAATCACTTCTAAATTTTCCCAGGAGTGATGCAAATTCCCTAGGAAACAAACAAAATACTCAAGTAGCTATAAATTCACTCATTATTTATAAAAACACCCCAACATTTTCAAATTCATCCATGAAATTATAAAAACACCATAGGAAAGATAAATTCTCCTAATCAATGATAAATTTTCCTCAAGCAATAGGAATTCACCCCATTCAGTGATATCAATAAATCAAACAAATAAAATTTTCCCCAAACAGCCAATCACTCTTAAAAAATCAATGTCTAAACTCCTAATCAAATGCAACAGCCCTTTAATCTAGTCCCTTGATTTCTGAGATTGGTTTTGCATCCAACAACGGAGATTAACTAGTTGTTGGAACTTCCCTAGCTATGGAAACATAAGAGATATGCAATAAAAAATACTTTTTTAAGTTACCTGTAGCTCACATATTAGTTTTCATAGCTCATTGATGTCCATTAATGACATAGAGAATCTCTTAATGAATACAATAAGCAAAGCAATAATACAATAAAACAAACATACATTGAGAAAGTATTGCACATAGAGATAATGTTTACCCTAGAAACCAAAATGGGAAAACTGACATTCAATGGTTCCTCAGTATTTCATTTTGGCAATTTTTGGATTACAATACATCTCTAGGCTCTTTGGCATTCTCTTCTTCGGTCCAACAACAACAACATGCAAACACCAGAAAAAGCGCTTTAAGAGTTTGAATACAATGAGATATAGGAAAGGAAATGAGATGGTTCCATTAATGTTGTTTATAAACTCTCTAAATTTGTTTTCCTTTTCCATAATAACAATGAAGTGGAATACAATATGGATTTTATTGGACTTCAAGTTTCATTTCAAAATCCCACTCCTGGAGGTCCCTTGTTTACCCCCAGAGTGACCACTTACACACCTCATATTCCCTAGTGTCATTGGTAATTAGATAGTTGTTGGGATTTATTAGAAAACAATGTTAATTGATGTGAATTAATTTCAAATAATGGATTAAGTATGATTTCTCCCACTGCAAGCAATCAAAATATGTTAGGATGATGCAATAAATCAAAAGATGCTAGGATGACACCATGCATCCACGGGAGGAAAATCAATATTTTTTTCTCTTATTCAGTTGTACCAAACAATCTAGAAGTAGAGAATTCATTAAGATAAAGAGTAGTGAACCAAATTCTAGATAGAGCTTTGAAGCAAATCCATAGGCAATTAGAATGCTTGGGTGCTGGTACTTAGAGGGACTACATTGAATGGTCATATAAATAAATGTGGAATTTGTCATGCAAGTTGATTTGGCATTTCATTATTCCATATTTATGCAATGGGTTGTTTTTCCTGATCATGTAACCATCTAATATATGTGTAACTTATTGCTTCCGTCCCACATACATTGAATTGGAGCTTGGTTGTAAGCACATTATAGATATGAACCATAGTGCATATAAATCTGTTGGACGAGTGATTATGACATTAACTATAGGTATTTAGTGTCTTGTAGGCTGTGATGATAGCCTCTATAGGAATCCATAGGCCCATGTAGGAAACTGTCACAACCTACAAACCTGTACGCTTCCCCTGTGCATTCCTACATGCATGTACGATGTGATGTAATCCTACACATGCATCCAAAAACGATTTTTTTTTCTTTTTTTACTAGCGTAATCGGAAATTGGGGTGGTCTTGTACTCACATGACCTATGGTCGATTTCATCTACTACCACTAAAGCCCTAGTTGCATCCACCAAGATGCACGATTTATCCTTGGTTTGAACCAGTGACCTCCTTTGCAAAGTGTCTTATCATATCATGGGCTTGTCGGCTAGTCTACACCTCGACGGGCACCAAAAACAAAATTTAAGAATAAACTTTAAATAAATTAAAATTTCATTTTTGGAAGCCTATTTAGGTTTCCTTCACAACCTACAGGCCTATAGGAAGCCACGGGGGAAGCCTAGATGCTCGTGGTCTTATCACCATGTGGTCTTATTTTTTTATTTGCTAGAAAAAATGGGATCTTTTACATTACTATTCACCAAAGCAGTAGAAACTGCATCATCCTTTTCACCAAAATAGTGGAAATTACATCATCCAAGGGATATATTTTTGATATCTATGAAACCAAAATTATCCAAGGCATACTCATAACTTGTAGATTTTTTATTTGGAAAATATGTCTTCTACTTGCATCATCCAAACAAAAGAGTGGAAGATTATATACAATGGAGTGTATATTGAATATTCTCTTCCTCAACCCTACTAAAACTAAAATGAAATCTCTTAGTAAGAGACTCTTTTTAAATCCAAACAACAAAATTATGTCACGAAGAAGACTCTCCCCAAAAGAAGCAATGGAAACAAATTACTACTATGAACAACTTCACAATGAACCATCCACAAAATATGCAATGTAACAACTCTATTACAATACCTAGGACCTTAGAAATGAAGAGGTACAATGGAGTCATTGTAAATATGTCACATTCAATTTATTAAAAGTTAAAAATTCCCAATATAATAATTCCATGTCTTTACTTGAATTCAATCTTCAAGGCATTTTCTCCGGTTGTTAATGGAGAGAAGAAGAGGTCTTCCTATCTTACAAAAGCTATGCTACAAAATGTGCAAAATGAAACCATGATAACAATTTAGAATTTAAAGCTAAATTTGTCAAAGCAATAATTTTTTTTCCATTTAGTCATGAAGATAACTTTAGAAACTGACTTAGGTGAAGCCTTATAAAATGGCCTACCATTCACATATAATTTCCCAATGATGTATAAGTGATGTGATGCAACAAGTTGGTTTGCTAGAACATTTAGCAATGTTGTCTTTCCATATCCTAATGGCCCTATTATTGCAAGAAGTTTCCTTACTTTTGCTTCACCGTTGACATTTGTAAGCATAAATATTACCTACACCAAACTTTGAATATTCTTCTGTCAAATACATTCACAGAATATAGCTAGAAATGTTTCCAACCTGATAATTGCATAAAAGCTACAACACAAATAGAAATGTTAAATAAACAAAGACTACCAGATTGTTTCATCTGTTTTGTAGGATTTATGCTTAATTTTCAACTTTGACATTGAATTTTGAGAGCTTTCTATATCATCTTGTGGTCTGATAACTAGTAGGAAATTGGAATGTCATTCTATTCCTATCTTCAAGTCTAAATGGCTTAGCAAAATTGAAAAACCTCTTTAATGCACCACTTCTCCATACATATGGAACTATAAAACGAAATGAAATTTATATAAATAATTTCCATGGTTTGTTAATGATGTATTCAAAATTCAATAGGATAATAGCTCTAATGCATAAATCCCATATTTTACAATTTTCATCCTTTTCCCTTGTACATGAGAAGACATGCATGAGTAGCAATAAATATTAATTGGAGACATGCTTGTTGGAAACTGGAAACATCAATAAAATTCAAACACATTACCAAATCCCCACTTTTTAAATTTATGGGTATCCAACACAATACGTCTCATTAAAATAAAAACATATTGAAAGAAACAAGACAAAGCCAAACACTAAGCATTGGTGTTGATATATTTTGAAGGCATTGCAGTGAGACAATCTAAAATATTTTGTTTTTGTTATTGTACCATTTGAAATCTCTCATCATTCTCACATATTCGATATACTTTTTAGTCTCTTTTGCTGCATGCCTCGGGTGTTTGGACTGATGGAAACTTTTTCACAGTGCCTCACAAAAATATCTAATTGGAATATTTTTTATTAGCGTTATTTAATCAAGAGGAAATTGGAGATGGAATCCTTGAAGGGAACCAATTCAGTATCCTTCAGAAATACAATAACTAAAAAATATAGAACAAGAAAAAATATTTAGCCTTTTCAAGAATGACTTGTTGACATAGTGGAGGAGGCACTTGAGCTGATAAATGATGCACTAACTCTACAACATCATAGTAACAATTGTCAAGATGACCATCATAGAGAAACATTTTGGCATGTTTACATCCACCACATGTTTACAAATTTGGATGAACACTTGTTGTAACAACTATCAAGTTGGCACTCATAGAAAAAAAAAATGGCCTATTTACATACACTAAAGTTTTGCTACCTTACAATAACACTCAACACTCATTAAAACACAAAAGGAAAAATAAGAGACATGAAAAATTCACTAATTCACTGAGGCTTTTTTTAGCAGAATCCCCTTGGAAGGAGACAAAAGTTACATACTTTATGGGGGATCCTAATTCATAGTTGGCACTATAATGTATTGGAAGCATTAGATGATTATATTCAACCCATATTAGATGAAATTGTTTTTGGAAAGCACCCAAAATGAAAAAATGCAGATTCCTAAGGAGAATCTGTCATGTCCCCTTCCATCTATCCAATGCAAGGGAGGGAACATGAATGCAACATGGGGTGTCTAATTCGTCCCCAAGCCATAATAATAAAATTTTGCCATTTAAAATAAGATGCACAATTCATTTACACAGTGAAATTAAACATATTAACACACAGCTAGAATGGAATGCATCAGCATACCATTCACAAACAGGTGATGAATTATAATGTGAGGAAGCAATCACATTCTCATGATATACACAGATTAAATGTTAGACATAATAAGATATGCATTCATCATCCAAATACCAGTCATTATTTAATACATTACAGAACATAGAATTAACACAACTCATTTAATAAACACAGAGGAATAACCATAATAACATACAAGCAGAAGGAGATGCATCGGCCTATTTCTTCTAGGCAGAATGATGAAACGGTCATACAATAATCCATCCCATTCTCATGCTATGCACAGGCATCATGCCAACTAACTTAAGATAATCATTTCATCCAAGTAACATGAGTAATTTAACATACAGGATTAACACATTGTTGAACACATAATGAAAATAAATTAATCCACAGAGAATACTTATCTTGAAATGCAAACGTCCAAACAACTGGCTATGTGAGAGCAACGTTCCACCCAACCATACATCTCTGTCCAGCCTATATTCTTTTAGCTGAGAGATCACCCCCGAGCTGGGTTGTGTATCCACTAAGGAGGAACTAGATAGGCTCACTCACAGCCATGGATTCACTCAAACGGTCATGCTAAGCCAGCAAACAACTAGGTTTATCAAGCATGCAATAAGGAAATGATGAGGATGCTAAGCCCGTGAGCTCAACCACAGAGATACAGACATCTTAAGCTCAATTCAAGCAATCCCATCCTCTGTTCAAACCTCCACACTTGGATTTCTCACCATTCTGGCAACAAGTAACTCAATCCCATCACTGGGTTTCTAGGCTATCAAAACTGGGTTTTCTAATGGATTTCAGGGTAGATAATGCTCTCAAATTTGCCCCAAGGTTCATACCTATGGATCCCCCATTGGATTTCACTATCAAATACCAATTCTGGGCATTTATGGCTCTTCAAAATGTGGGTTCTTTCAAAGTTGCGATTTCTAGTTTTTCTCTTTGCTGGAAATTCGTTTTTGGATGGAAAATGATGCTGGTAACTTCCACAATGGAATGGGGATGAGGAAGAAGCAACTCCCACGAGGTAGAGTCGCTTTTGGTACAAGAAAATAGAGTCCATACTCTGCCATACGAATTTCTGGGCTGCCCATGCTCCATTGAAGCCATGGACTGAATTCATAACCACTTCCTTACAACAGAAATAAATGTCAGCAAGGTAAGTCAAATGGGTTCTCAAGGTGACATATGGCAGCCTATGGTTCAATCCCACAGCCCCCTCACCACTCCCTAGTGGATACACATGGCCCCTTCTCATTCGTTGCCTCCATAGCCAGTTTTGGTATTTTATTGCATGATGTTTATTTACATCATTTTTACAATGTTCCATGGCTAAATAGAACATGGGAAACAGAATGTCTAATACTTGCCTTTAAATAAAATTTGAGCTTCCACTAGCGGGGCCTTGGCCTTGAGCTCCACGCTAGGAAAATATACATCACATGTATACAACATTTACATTAAAAGCTAACATATCCTAAGGGTCAAAATGGGGTATTACAATCCCCTCCCCCTTAGAATAACACCATCCTCTGTGTTCCAAGACTTAGGAATACATATACAATTTATACATGTCCAAAATTTCAAAAACTTTGCAGGTCTGCTCTGCATTTTATCATTTACTTTGAAATTTCAGGACCAAGTCCCTTGACTTCCACGAATTTCTCCCGCTGGTTCTGGTCTTTTAGCTCATCCACAAGTCTGAAAACTTTATGACTGCTACCCTCTTGAGGTTCCCTTGTTGGGCAGTTGCAGAGGCAATGATGTCCTCCACATCTCCAACATTTCACTGGCTGCTTCATCTTTACCTGCTCAATTTCCTTTGAGTCTTCATGCCTGGAACATTTCTTAATGGATCGATTGGATGAATGCCTCATCCTTGATCCACTTTCTTTTCCCTACTGATTGCTCTCATAATTCCTTTTACCTCTCTTTGCAAACCAATAGAGTTCTGCAAAACCTTGTGGTTCATCTCATTCTGCCTCTTCTGTATCTTGAGCATCTCTCCAAGATTTTCTTGGGTCTTGTAAATTGTTTGAAGAAGACTTTCAACCAATTCCAACAGCCTATGGTCTTCTGCCATGATCTTTGTGCGTAACTGGTTCTCACTGTACTTATAAGAAACACTTGCTTCGCAACAACTGCCACAAACTAGTTTCACTTTTTCACCTGTGAAATTCATCATTATAATTTCTGTTAGGCCAAGCATAATATAACAATAAAATAGCTCACTCAATTAGCTTTCCAATTGATATTAAATCCCATGCCTTGCCCATGAGACTTTCATACTTTTCATGCTTTCCCAACAGGCACATGAGCTCATTCATGTCCATTCTTTCACAAGGAATTAACTACTTCAGTATTCACAATTTATTTCAAGCAAATAAACACACTCTACTTTCAGCCATTCATGCATTCAAAAAATTTTGTTTTTATGAATGCATCAATAAAAAGGAAAGAGAGATCAGTAAGAGTTTTCTCCTCTTCATCTTGTTCCATTCTGGAACCCACACCACCACTATGGTTTTCATGCTCCTAGCCTCTTTCACTTCCATGTGAATGCTTGACCAGCCCTTCTTGGCTATGACACTTAGTGTCTATGCTCTATTTCAAACCTCTCAACCATGGAGTCCCTCCACATGGTTTGTCTACAACTCCCTTGGCTTCTAGGACCCCTACAAGTCCAATAGCACCATCATTCATTTATGCGCAAGCCGAGCCCTTTTAGGATAGTCACATGTCCACATGCATCCTTAAGATTCTTTCATAATCATTACTTCTAGCAATACCTACACTCAAACATTGAATTAATTCACATGTTTAGTTTATTTTCACAGGAAATCATAACCAAATCATATACACATGTATATTCATAAGCAAGAAATTACAAGGTAACCAAATACTTATCTGCATTGGAGGTCTTCACTTTATTCCATAGGGTCCTTCTTTGCTTTACAAGCCTTGGAATCGCCTATGGACTTGGATGTCTGGCCAGTGCACAGGCTGCTCCTCAACATCAATTAATCTTGTATATTTCGCCAGCACGCAGGCTGCTCCACAACACCAAATAATCTTGTATGTTTGGCCAGCACACAGGCTGCTCCACAACACCAAATAATCTTGTATGTTTATCCAGCACGCAGGCTGCTCCACAACACCAAATAATTAATGTCTAACCAGTACACCTTCACGCCGACTTGGAAGGAAACTTCACTACGACCATTTCTAGGTCAAGGCTCTACTATGGAGCCATAGGCATATAATAGCCCTTTCATCAACACCTTCACAACCCTTCATCGGAATTCCCACAACCTCCACAACATCCTTTCATACACATTGACCCTTCCACCACAACCCCTCACAACAACCTTTTACTTTGCCTCTTTAGTGTGTAGCATCAAATTGCATTTGTTTAAGCTTGAAAACACAAGTAGTATAGGAAAACTTGTCAGCATTGTTATTCTAAAATTGTAACCATAACCATAGCATTCACTATCAAGTATTGAAACACCAGGAATGCATCCATTCCCTTAGGGTGTAATCAATATTGGCATCCTTAACATAACTCATTATCAGAAAGGCGTGCACTCCTCACAGATGGGAGCTATGCAAGTCCTATCATACTTCAAGCAGTCTGAATAATGTACATAAATAGAATACGTTCTGCATAGTAATTCTAACAATTAGACTTGCATATATATATATATATATATATATATCAGTCAAGGTTTACAGAACACTTATCCATTTTGCAGATGTAATTTCTCTTTACTAATGAGGAATGGGGGCTCCTTCTCTGAGTTGATAGTCCCTTAGTTTGCCATCCCAACTGCTTTTGATGTTACATACTTTTCATATGTCTTACTGTCATAATCTTTATCATCTCACTCATATTGTTTACCAATCATGCAGTGCAGAGGAGACATTAATAATGTCTAATGGCATTTCATCTGAAACCCATTTCCAATTCATGGAATCCCTCCCATGAAGTTTGGCTTCTGTGGGCCCTCTCTCTTGGTCTTACTGCAATGTGTCTTCCTGGCACATTATCAAATAGCCAAACAGTCAACAACATTTAACAATGCAATTCAAATCTGAAAGTTTCATAACTGATCAATGGCACTAATAATTAAATTCAATATGAATTTGCAACTCTGTCTACTACAGAAATTGATTTTCTTAGCCATGAGGCTATCCGCATATTGATTGGCACTTGTAAATGGCACCATTCTATCCATTATGGATTTATGTTTGCTGCCATACATGGACATCCACCTACAACATGTCCTCCTGACACAATTTTTACATAAGCCAAACAGTCAGCAACATTTAACAATGCAATTCAAATCTGAAAGTTTACAAATCTGATATTTACAATTCTTCTTTCTAACAGAGCTTAGATTCCTCAACCATGAGATTCTTTCTCATAAGCTCTAAATCGAATTTTCAAATAGGCTCCCTACCGAAATTAGATTTGCAACCATGATATTATTCCCATAAATTTAAATGAAAATAATTTCAGATTTGTTTCATGCATAAGTTAAATTTCACACCCATGAGAATCTTCTCATAACCTTTGGCTTTTGCACATGGTAGACTCCAACCTTCATCATGGACTTACCCACATTTCCATTCCTATAACAATCTACCTGAAATCTGAAACTTCAATCAGCCAACACTTTGTAAGTCTCCATGCATATAATATTTCATTATTGCAACAATCATTGAAGCATTTCCAGAATTATAACATTCCATAATTCAAACACTTCCAGTTGTTAACATATCAATATAACAAACTCATTTACTTCACGTAAATCATTATCATACTAAAATTGCAAGGTACAGTCACATCATTTATGCAATCAACTTAAAGCTTTTAAATGCTCATTAATTCATAGCCATATCATTTATAAAACTCTGGCCTTCTAACAGAGCACTCTGGAAGCCTGTCAATCATGACTACCTTCATGCAATTCTTCCCCTGCATTCATAGCAGCTCATGAAATGATCTCAGAATTATCATTAATTTATCATTTCATCTATTGCTCAATTGTAATGAGACATATACATATATCACAATCATGCATGCACACAATATATCCCTTCAGGTGTAGTTACCCACATGCATGCATATTCACAACATTTACTCAAGTTTTTCATATGCATTCACTCAATGCTTAACTACAAGATTTATAAAATCTCTTAATACATATCCACCAAACGTCACCTTGCATTGTTTCATGAGTACTTATGCATTCCAGTATATTATGACTTAATCATGACTATCTCATATAACATGTATTACAATAATCATGACCACCAGTCCTCACTTGCTTTGGTTATTAATCGCATAACCAACATACACATGGCATGATGTATTTTATATGAATGCAATCTAAATTTCCAAACAACCACATGGTATGAGGCCTCTTTCCTTCACCACTTCATGCTCCACCACACTATGGCAGTAAGGCGTTCACATGAATGCATTTCAACTCTAAATGCATACCATTTTATGATTACCGAATATGGTTCAATGGATTCTTACCCAATCCCCTTCAACACTTATGCGATCATCATAAGTAAACCATTACCTGCATGGATCTCATTTACACCTTTGATGTTACCTGATCCGTTGGTCTCTTACCAAGGCTACACAGTCCTTTTTCCAACCTCATGATCACAGATTTGTTGCACCATCATTTCTTCATAAAGTTGTTGGCTTCATGCAACAACATCCTCAACATATTTAGCCATGCTTATGTTGTCTTTGGTCCTACAATCAAAACCAATCACCAATAGTGATTATCAACCACAATATTTACCATTAGTGGTTCACTGCATATGTAAAATCTCACTACTTTTACCAATATGTAATGTCATATGCAGGCAAAACATATACTCATGCACTGTGCAATGTTTATTAATATGTCAATCAATGCATATTCATGCCACTCATCTAATCTCTTGCATTTTCAACATTCTCATGCCATAATTTTATGCACATAAAGCTTATAAAATATAAATGCAGTTAGCAAGACAGGGGTTAAAGAATTCTCCCTTTTCGATCCCTCATATTTGCATGAACTTCCTCTTCCATATCATTGCTAGTATGATTTCATGGCATGCTACTTCCAGGCATGCAATTCTAGAAATTGCCCCTATTTGCCAAAACAGCCACTAACACTTTTCTGCTCCAATTAACTATGATGTATGATAACCCCATACAGATTCTGACTATGCACCATTGTTCCCTGCTAGGCAAGCTTTTCAATGCCTATCCACTTGCTCCATTCTGACATCGAGTGTGGAAACTGCGTTATTTCAAAATGACAACTTTCACCCCAATTTTGCATACTTTCATACAGTTGTGTTTCGATCCCGGATGCCAACTTCAGCCACCTGTGGAGGAAAATCTATGAAGAATCACGAAAACTTTTCTACTGGGCAAAGTTAGCTCATATAACAAGGAATGCTCAATATCTTGCAGATCTTTATTCCGATGCACCATTCATCTTCTATGAATTCCTGGGTTTTACTACTTCTCACTTTTCAAATTTTCCCAAAATTCCAAATTTCAGGCTCTATACCCTTTTTTTTTTTTAAGCCAAAATCGGAATCCGAAAACCGGAAGTCGAAGCCAAAAGCCGAAAGCCGAAAATCGGAATCCAAAAACCGGAAGCCGAAGCCGAAAGCCGAAAGCCGAAAACCGGAAGCCGAAGCCGAAAGACAAAAGCCAAAAACCAGAAGCCGAACTGGAAGCCGAAGCCAAAAGCCGAAAGCCAAAAAACGGAAGCCGAAACCGGGAGCTGAAGCCAAAAGCCGAAATCCGAAAACCGGAAGCCGAAACCGGAAGCCGAAGCCGAAAGCCGAAAGTTGAAAACTGTAAGCCGAAACCGGAAGCCGAAGCCGAAAGCTGAAAGCCGAAAACCGGAAGCCAAAACCGGAAGCTGAAACCAAAAACCGGAAGCCGAAACTGGAAGCCGAAACCGGAAGCTGAAGCCAGACGCCGAAAGCCGAAAACCGGAAGCCGGAAACCGGAAAACACCCACGTTTCCTGTAACTTTCGGGGTCCGTATCTCCTTCGTCCCTTGGCCAAATGAGGCAAGTTTGGTACCGTTGGAAATCTCTTGGAGAGATCTATGCACCTGTGTGATCCTATTCCACATATAAGAAATATGATCCTATCATTTTCCCCAATCAAAATGATGCCCCCAACTTCCCAATACTGTGCTAAAACGTCCTGTTATATGCCTGCAAACTCAGAGTCTGGCCCAAGCAGCCCCAGTGCTGCAAGTTGGGCTCTAATACTACTCTATCACGTCCCCTTCCATCTATACAATGCAAGGGAGGGAACATGACTGCAACATGGGGTGTCTAATTCGTCCCCAAGCCATAATGATAAAATTTTGCCATTTAAAATAAGATGCACAATTCATTTATACACAGCTAGAATGGAATGCATCAACATACCATTCAGAAACAGGTGATGAATTATAATGCGAGGAAGCAATCACATTCTCATGATATACACAGATTACATGTTAGCCATAATAAGATATGCATTCATTATCCAAATACCAGTCATTATTTAATACATTACAGAACATAGAATTAACACAACTCATTTAATAAACATAGAGGAATAACCATAATAACATACAAGCAGAAGGAGATGCATCAGCCTATTTCTTCTAGGCAGAATGATGAAACGGTCATACAATAATGCATCCCATTCTCATGCTATGCACAGGCATCATGCCAACTAACTTAAGATAATCATTTCATCCAAGTAACATGAGTAATTTAACATACAGGATTAACACATTGTTGAACACATAATGCAAATAAATTAATCCACAGAGAATACTTATCTTGAAATGCAAACGTCCAAACAACTAGCTACGTGAGAGCAACATTCCACCCAACCATATATCTCTGTCCAGCCTATATTCTTTTAGCTGAGAGATCACCCCTGAGCTGGGCTGTGTATCCACTAAGGAGGAACTAGATAGACTCACTCACAGCCATGGATTCACTCAAATGGTCATGCTAAGCCAGCAAACAACTGGGTTTATCAAGCATGCAATAAGGAAATGATGAGGATGCTAAGCCCGTGAGCTCAACCACAGAGATACAGACATCTTAAGCTCAATTCAAGCAATCCCATCCTCTGTTCAAACCTCCACACTTGGATTTCTCACCATTCTGGCAACAAATAACTCAATCCCGTCACTGGGTTTCCATGCTATCAAAACTGAGTTTTCCAATAGATTTCAGGGTAACTAATTCTCCCAAATTCACACCAAGGTTCATACCTATGGATCCTCCATTGGATTTCGCTATCAAATACCAATTTTGGGCGTTTATGGCTCTTCAAAATGTGGGTTCTTTCAAAGTTGCGATTTCTGGTTTTTCTCTCTGCTAGCAATTCGTTTTTGGATGGAAAATGATGCTGGTAACTTCCACAATGGAATGGGGATGAGGAAGAAGCAAATCTCATGAGGTAGAGTGGCTTGTGGTACAAGAAAACAGAGCGCATACTCTGCCATACGAATTTCTGAGCTGCCCATGCTCCATTGAAGCCATGGACTGAATTCCTGAACCACTTCCTTACAACAGAAATAAATGTCAGCAAGGTAAGTTAAATGGGTTCTCAAGGTGACATATGGCAGCCTATGGTTCAATCCCACAACCCCCTCACCACTCCCTACTGGATACACATGCCCCCTTCTCATTCGTTGCCTCCATAGCCAGTTTTGGTATTTTGTTGCATGATGTTTATTTACATCATTTTTACAATGTTCCATGTCTAAATAGCACATGGGCAACATAATGTCTAATACTTTCCTTTAAATAAAATTCGAGCTTCCACTAGCGAGGCGTTGGCCTTGAGCTCCACGCTATGAAAACATACATCACATGCATACAACATTTACATTAAAAGCTGACATATCCTAAGTGTCAAAAAGGGGTATTACAGAATCGTATGTTTTCCAAGGACAAATTATGACAAAATGCATTGTATACACTTAGTTCAATCGATGGTTTAAAGAGAGGCCTAACAACAATTTAAGGAAAGGTTACCCATGCCCAACACTCTGATCTAGATCTATTTGAAATTTATTATGAGGATCTTATTGCGCATATTTTCCTAGATGTTCTTGGATTTATGGAATATGTTTAGGGTTGCTTTTTGCTGGAAATTATATGCCTCTTGGATAATGGTGTGACAATTGAAGGGCCATATAGGGTTGTGTAAGTTAATATTCTTGCAATTGATATGGATTTCAACAAGGAAAAGTTAAGATCATCAAGCCTTGAATAAATTCCATGAATAATAACAAATATTTTCCAAATAAATAGAACCTTCAAATAAAATTTTATAATTTGAAAAAATGAAATAAGAGAAGGCCGAATTCCAATCCCCACTTTAACAAAACCTGAGCATAGTCTTTCTCCGACTTTTCACAATCTCTTTAATGAAAATATTTTCCAGAGCGGCATTGCTCCCATAGTACATACCAAATGATCCCATGCCACAATGTGCACTAACATGAATGTTGAACTTGTTTCAATCATATTTTATTTTTCTCGGATGCCATAGGGGATACATCTCAACTTGATTGACAACTGGAGGTATGTTGGCATAGTTCAACAGATATTCAGTATTCTTGCATAAAACAAATTTCACACTAATACACTTAGTAAGACCCAAATCCACAAATTGCTCTAATCCCCTCCATATAAAATTGATATCTAATGGAAAACATTCTTCCTCTTCGGGAATAGGATGGAAAGATTCCTTTCTCAAAATTACAGGCCATTGTATTAGATACAAGTTCAAATATTCAAGATGCAACTTCCTACTTTAAAATTGTCTTCAATGCAGAAACAAGATCCTCGTGATTACCAGTTTAGAGTTTACTATTGACAAAAAATTCATTGTGCATTACATCACTACTCTAAAATGCCCCATTTAAAGATTCTCCTAAACATGCTTCTGTGCCATAAATACTTGTAGTGTCAAAATTCCGATAACCTACCTTGAGAGAAATAACAACTACTTTTCCTAAATTCTCTTTGTTTTGAGGCAAGATAGCAGTACCATGGCCAACCAATAGAATTTGCATTTATGAATTCAATTGTGCAATTTTACCTAAAGTGCCCTTAACAAGAGACTATGAGTGTGACCTATAGGTATATTCTTTGCTATATTCATCCATAGTATATTTTATAGATCAATAGGTGAGAATTCACTGAATTAACAAGTATTTCAAAATCATATGTAGAAAATTGTGAAGGAAGTTACCATTACTAGCACTCATAGAAAGGGTTGGAAAATAGCTCAATGAATATTTTCTTATCATATTATTAAAGATATATGAACTAATAAATTCAACCAATCATCTTTGATGTGTATTCATAACAAGATATTTAGTACAATTGGATTATGCTGAGCTCAAATAACTCAATATTCTTGGCTCATAATTAAATCCGATAGCGATATTGACAAATAGCTCACTAAAACCTCGACCACGGGGTTTGAAGCATCGATATTTTTCTTGAAATATGAATAATTTTGGAAGCATTAGTCTTGAGATAGCCTCCACAAGGGTCAAATAAATTTATCAAGAAATTAAACCCTCAATTAATAATTTTATTCATTTGCAACTCAATCATTCATAAATTATTCAAACAAATTCAAACTTGCAGAGGTGTGAGTGTCTTACTAAAGACATTGTACGGTTTAGGGTATCTCCTATGCTCCTCTACTCCTATCAATTTCCCATGCTAGAAGATAATTTCCCACTTTCCTATGCCATAACATGATTGCAGATGGAGGATTTCACAAGATGGAGTTGGGTAATGGATGAATGATGGTTCAAGAAACTATATGGGAGTTAGATAATAGAGATAATTACTTCCTTCCACAAATTACTTTTTTCCACTATTTCCTTCCTTCCACTCCTTCCTTCCTTCCATGAAAGAGGATTTCCCACGAAAGAGGAAGATTTAAGGTTCAATGGAGTAGAAATGGAAGAAGTGTGTGTGTTTGGAGTTAGGATAAAGGTTGATTCCCATCGATGTTAATCTAATTTGAGGTTCAACAGAGCAAAAATGGGATAAGTGTGTAATGCCTATCGATGGTGATTTGAGGTTTGACAGAGTAGAAATGGGAGATGGGAGAAGTGTTTAATGCCTATACTTTAATATGGGATAGTTTATGCTCATCGGTTTATCTTTTTCTAATATAAAAACATTAACCCTGCATCGCTTAAGTGATACTCCAACGATGAGAAGGGGATTGTATCAACGTTTGGTTAAATGACGTTTATGGGTGTCTCTTAAATGAAGTTAATGGCTATAGCTTAAGCGATGTAATACCCAATGTCACTTAAGTGACATTTTATTGCATTTAAAAAAAAAAACTTGCCCAATTGACATCCATTCGACATTGAGAATTGAAATTTAATGTTTAACGTCGGTCAAAATGTCGAATTTTGACCCCAAATGTGGTATTGATTAAAGTGCTACTTAACTTGAGTGTCTACTTATATTACATCCTTTTCCAATCTAAATGTCACATAATGTCTGTTATAGGTCAAATCTGCACTTCTCCATCCATGATCACATTGCTCTGTTGATCACACAAAAGGACACTATGGATGGAAGAGCTAGATTGACCTTGGATGAGTTATTGCTAAGACTACACTCTTCAGCTGAAAAATATCATTTTTTCTACAGTTTTCATGACATGTGCGCTACTATTTCCACAGTGATCTAGCGTTCTGAACACTGGTCTCATTGAAGACAACATGCCCACATCCTCCAAAATGTTGCAAATATTGGTTGTCAAGTGCAAAAGTTGCATACTGTGCGCCAGTCTTCTTGTATGAAACCTACGCACATCTTAAGATGAAATGAAAAGATATATTAAGATTACGAATTGGGATTAGTTGAAGTTGGTTCTGTAACTTCCCCAACCTCCCAAATCAACCACTTCTCGATTTCAACTACCTACCTTATCCCATAAATACAAAGGGAAGCCATGAGAGAGGGACCCTAGAAGGAATGATAAGCTGTTGTTACACTGGAGGAATTCCCAAATCATTGGGAAGAGGAGGAGCCCAGGACTCAGTTGCAGAAGTGTCTGGATAGATCAGGTATATCTGTACTTCTCTACATTTCTTTGACAATAAAAGGTAGAAATATACTTCCTGTCCTAATCGAATGTCTATCTGATGGAATGTGTATTTGATTGAATATTTGATTGTAGTTGATGTTAAGTTATTTTTTATTTCATTATATTTATTACAGTCAAGATACGCTGAGGAATGTTAACTTTGTTTTGCAGCTTCATCATTGTGGAAGATCAAGTGAAAGCTAGGATCGACCATCGTTAAAAAGGTACGGCTTTCGGAATCTTAACCCCTTTTCCATTTGTAGTAACTAATGCAAAACATGAATGTTTTTACCTGTCACCCCACTCAAGTTGGTAGTGTCGTCTCCCCACTATAAGGTATTTGTCCTACACAACAGACTGGAAACTCCACTGGGGAGTAACCGGTTGTTTTATGCTCTAGGGGACCTTGCTAGGTTTTCTTCCAGTTTATTCAGTCTTTTTTTTTTTTTCTGAGAGGTTCTTATAGGTTGTTTGCCTATTCTTTTTATCTTGATTCATCTCAGTCTGCTTCAGCAAATCTTTTTTTTTTACTTTAAGTCCCTATGGGATGGTCTGTTGTACTTATAGTAGCGCATTTATGTCTTGTGCGTTGGTTTCCCTCAAACACAGTAGTGCACTTCTTGTGACAAGACCTGGTTCTTATACCACACAGTAGCGCACTTTTCCTATAGGTTCAAGCCTTCTACTAGGGTTTGGTTTCCAAGTGGTTGGGTTTACTTCTATCATTTATGCCTTACTTCTTTGAATGATTACTGAGACATGTTTTCCTTTCTTGAGTCTTGTTTGCCTCTTTGAACTCCTATAGTTTGCCTTTACTTGCTTTAGCACTTGTTTAAGGTGTCTTTTCTGCTTTTTTAAACCTTTTTGAGGTTGTGTGTGACTCTCTGCTAAGCATAGTAGCACACTTTCTTCCCTAGTTGCTTATTGCAGTTATGCAGACCTATGTACTCAATGTTTGTTTCCTGTAGCAACAGCTGCGCGCTTTTACTGAGTCTTGTCCTTTTTTTTAGGGTTTGATTCTAGTTTGAGTTTTTAGGGTGGATTTGAAGAGTTGTTTAGTCTAGATACCTTCTGAACATCTGTTCAGATCAGTCTGAGTGAGTTGAAGCTTTCTAGTTAGCTTTTCCTTTGAGTCTGTGTGTTGGTAGGGCTACTTTTGGTTTGCATACCTACTTTTTGTTTGGCGTGTGTTTTCTTGGGTTTTGGTGCTTAGGAGCAGCCTTTTAGGTTTGTTTTTCTGTTGTAGGCATCTATTTTCCTTTATTCTTTTACACTTTGTTCCGAACCTAGAGTTTTTTCCATCGAAACAACTCGGTAGGGAGAGTCTTTCTCAAGTCTTTTTGATTTGATTGTTTTGAGCCCTTAGGTTGTTTCTTCCTTACTCACACTTTGCATTAGGTCTTACTTCTTCCTTTTTCAAAGTTCATTTTCTTTTGCAAATATTAGAAAAGACAAAAAATTGAAATCGGTAGCTTAGTAGTAATATTTATCATCTTTTTTGAAGTAGCATAGATCGTTTGCTTTGAAAAACTAAAAGAAAATTACATTTTTTTTTTGCTTAGGATTATCTATTTGTCGTTTTTGAAAATACAAACGAAAAAGAAAAGAGTCTTTTGTGAAGTTTCATGCATTATTTCTATACGCACTTTGATTTCTGTCGAAACCATTCCACACACTTCATTACCCTTATTGAGTAAAAAGTAGCCCTTAAAAAGAAATCTTAATAAAATTAACTAGCAACTTTTTCTTTTTAGGTATACACACCATCAAATAGCTTAAGCTAGGGTTTCGGGTTTAAATCACCTTAAACTACCCGAAATCGGTTTCATTACTCAACAATCATAGTGATATTATCTCTTATGTAAATCCACCTCTGTCAAAATATCCTGTGTACGCTATAATCAAACCAGAGCTAAGCACGAGGCCGTGGGCGATTGGAACTGTTGAGGATACCCCCTCACTTTCCTCTCAACCATAAAACAGAACTAATTCGCATACGGGGGTCCACTAGTACTTTTAAGTGCTTTTGTATTTTGGGCTTTGTTACCCTGCCCATGTGTCTTGGCTAGGTTGATGACTATTCCCCCAGGTTTTTTCATATTGGTGGTATCCTTAGTATCATCACCCTAGGGATCTACATAGGTAGAGTGGAAGGATATTTCCACTTCACCTCGAACAGACGCGAAAGGTAACCCTTTAGCAGTAATCCCGGGAGGGCAGTTTGGTGATTCAAACACTTGCACCCAGAGGACCTCCATTGGACGCCGCGTAACTGACCATCAATACTCTATTAGTTTGTTCTGGGACCTCATCATCCCAGATTTGCTTCTGAGAGTATTTTCCTTGTTTGCCTAGTTTTATCACTTAAGAAATTCTTCGTGGTATGTTGTTTGCTCCTTAGTCGTAGTGGCCATTAGGTTTTGTACTTAGTTTTCTTTTTATATAGATGTGGAGGACCAACCTCTTCGTAGGTCTCGGAGCTTGCAAAACCTTCCTCCACTCATTGTGGAGCCTCCACCGCCACCGCGACGCCAGAGGACAGATTCTCGTGGTTCATTCGAGCTTACAGGAGAAACAAAAGTACTTGGAGAACCACAGCCCAGAGTTCAGGATCAATAGGTATTTGATACTGTTGAGGTTGAGGACTTAACTTCTAGAGAGTTCAGTACTCCTTTCAACCCTCCCCTGATTGGACCCAACGATCCACTACTGGTACTTGTAGGCTTTCTAGGACAGCCTGAGTACAGTGCATATTCATTTACCCCTGGTTACCACATGGCTACTTCCAGAGATGAAACTGGATTTCCACAAACTCCTTATGCTTACATGGTCATGAGATCTCTCTCTCATTCTTTTGCAAGCACGTCGGTATCTACCTCATTGCCTGCTACATCTACTTCAACTCCTGCTTTTAGTTTTAGTACTAGTACCATAGGGATGTCTAGTTCTCAACCTTCAAAAACCACTTTCCCTATTGGTTCTACTGCTGGACCTTTTCAGATTCCTATCACTTGGATATCATCGATACCGTCTACTTCATCTGCCTTTATGCAACATTCCCACGGTATTCCACAAACTGCTCCTTTCGGACAAGGTTTCCCTTGGTTTGGAGGGCACATAGCCCCCTCCATGCCCTTTGTAGGCTCGATGCATGTGCCGTCCATTACATCTACACCTAGGTTTAACCCCTACAGAGGTCAGCATGTACATCATTCCAATGTGCAGACATCTCATATACCTGCAGGGAGTATCCCTTTTTCACTGTTTAGTGGAGGAGGTGGTGTTAGCACCTAGATTTTACAGCACAAGTGCTAATGTGTAATCGATGTATATCTTGAAAATTTCCCTGATAAACGTTTATAGTGACTTTGTTTTCATGATAAGATGCTAAGGTATGAAAAGAAACTTGTAAATAGAAGTGCTAAGGTGAAAAAACTAAGGAGGTATGAAAAAATTTTGATCAAAATGATCAAAAGGAAGGCAAAAGACTAAAGTCCGAAAACAAAATTGCAGATGTTAAGTCTTGTGCAGGTTGCATCATTGATTGGGCGCGAATAGGAGATATACAGTCCTCATTTGATGTCGCATTGCCAAGTTGCACGGGAGTTAAGAGTAAAAGTGGTTGCGAAAAGGAAAATAGGTTGCCACATGTCGGGATTAGAAAATGTCGCAGGGAAGAGAAATGGTTTTGTAAAACCATTAGGTGTTGTGCGAAAGGTCGAAAGGAGTATCGTGCTGGACATGTGGACCACCGAGATAAGCGCTAAGGGGACTCGATTTCCAAGAGAAATGAATGGTCCAGATTATTTCAAAGCTAATCAACAGTTATTAGTGACTGCACATTGTGGATAAGCATGGATGTTAAAGGAAAAAGGTGGTTGCGGAAAATAAAACCACCCGACAAGTGTCAACTCCAGGTTCTGTCGCAAGAAGGATGAGTGGTAATGGAAACCACTTTAGAGAAACGCGACACCACTTTGTAGATATGTGGTACTAATAATAGACGGTGGAGATTAGAGTATCACTAGTACAAAATGAGAGATAAGTGACCAAAAAAAGGACCAAAAACCCCATATAAATGACCACTTTTGAGTTGATGACCACTGGTAGCAAATTAGCGGTCATATATCATGCGACCAAAAATGTGGTCATATTTAGCTTGGTCATTTATAGCTTATCTTATGGTCATATATTTGGTCATTAATTTGGTAATATATTTGGTCATTAATCGTCACAATTAATGACCAAATTTATGACCACTTTTTTTGTCACGTGATAAATGATCGCTAATTTGCTACCAGCGATTGCCAACTCAAAAGTGGTCATTTATATGCATATTTTGGTCATTTGTTTGTCACTTATCTCTCATGTTGTAATGGTGGTCATTTATATGCAAATTTTGGTCATTTTTTTAGTAATTTATTCTCTTTTTAGTGGTTTCAGAATATAAATAGGGCGTGGTGGAATCAAACCACCAACCTCCTTCCTATAAGGCAGGTGCTCTACCATTGAGCTAGCACCCTTAAATAGAACACAGGAGCTTGAAATATGAGCATTTGATTGCGTGTTGTGGACAACTTCTTGCACTTGTATCATGTACCATGAAAAATACCTCATGTTAGTTTAAAAGATAATAAAATTATAATTATAATAAAAACACTACATTACTGCTTCTATACATATCAATATGTGCACCCTCCCATTATCTCACATTATTAATATCTTCACAAGTTGAATAATAGGACAAAAACCCTTCAGTTAAACTAAGATGATAGCAATAAGAAGCCTCATTTCCAATAATCAGATTATTCAGATTGTTCAGATTGTTCCTATTGATTGACTTGCCTATGAGAGGCACAGTCTAGTCTGAAAGTTATTTTTCTAAGTATAAAGGATGGTCTTCACCCCAGGGAAGTTATCAGACTTGTTTCTATTGATACTTTACTACTGTTGCTGTTTACATGTTAGTACACGTGTAGTACTAAGGACTCTTAATGCTTGTATTCCAATAATTTCGCATTTATACAAATAAATAATTAATTAATTTGGATGACTTATGTGTGTATATATATATATATATTAGCAAAAGATAACTAAAATAAATTGTTTTCAGCCTGCATGTTTTTCAATTATTTTTTAAATATACAAACGATAATTAATTATTTCTGACCCTGTAAAGCTACCAATTACAAGTATGGACTAATTTTATTTTATTTTTATGTACAATTAATAAGAATTGTGATTATTTATTTCTCTCAAGACACAAACAGAAGTCAAGCCAGCTTATCCAAATAATTTTCATCTCATAGTTTCATAGTTTCCAAGCAAATGGTTTTATTTTCCCTTTGCTACATAAATATTCTAACTTGGAGGGAACTCATCTACTGAAAGTAAAAGAAAGTTGACTTGCACATAATCTGTAATATTAGAAAATGGCAATTAAACATTACACATTAATAAACTGAAATTGAAGCTGGGTGCTGAATTGAGAAAAACATGGTGAGGCAAAAGTTAAAAAGTGAAACATATTCATTTTCATCAAATGAAATGAACCTACTTAAACCAACAAAGAACATACTACATTTACAATGATCTTCACTATCAAAACAAGAACAGAAAGCATGGTGGAAAGATGAAAAGTATAGTTACCTGAAGCAATGACATGTCTTTAACGAGCTCAGTAAGAAATGCCCCAACATATGCATCACCGGCACCTGTTGTATCAATTGTCTTGACTGGTATGCTACTAACCCTCCCTCGAAAAGCCTACAATAAAAGAATCAGAAGAAAATTAAATCACAATATAGCACTCTAGATCAAGCAAAACACAACCAGTTTTGTGTATAATCATGATGGGAATGACTTCTTAGTCTTGACTCATAGTGAGTATTGTCTCCTCGAACTATTAGGAATCATTTGTGCTTACAACAATTTACAGGAAAGAGCTCTAGAGGTTCATCCATTCCCGAAGATGCACCTAGTCATAAAGGATAATATAAGAAGGGAAAATGTTGATAAGAGGGAGAAGAATGCAAAGACTTAAGCAGGTTGTAGACCAATACCAATTTCTAACTTGTTTGTGTAAGACTAATTTAACACCTTCAAGTTGGTGCTATAAAAGGATTTAACTTTATATAGCTATCTGCCAATATGAATTTAATAATGAATCAAACATTGCTCAATTATTCACATGTACCAACCTTTGTATAATATCTGCAACCTTTTTCTCCCTTAGTTATGAGAAGTAACTTCAGCCCTGGATGCCAAAGTGACATGACTACCTCGTCGTTTTCATAGTCCCGTCCATTTGTAATGAATGCTACTTCATCCTCATTGACCTGCTCAGAAGAAAAATATGATCAGTAATTGGTAGTAGCCAGCACATAAATATCACAATTAAGTATCATTTTGGCTCATAAACATCACAACTAAGAAACTTTTTAATACTCTTCCCTTGTCTTGATTCTTTATCCATGAGAAAAGAATATTAATTGTCCAATATAAAATGCACTAAAGGAAGCTATGCATTAACGGTGCCTATACAAATATCAGAAAATGATGCTTACTATGCAGTTTGGTTGTGTACAGAAGCCTATACTCTCAAGTTAAAGCATTTCACTTTTTATGTTTGAAAGCATTTTCCTCATTAAGAATCAAGATAGTACCTTAATAAGGTCTTCCTTATCCCAGATGCTGAGAATTCCTTCACGAGCTTCCTCAAAAGATGACCACAATGGCAATCTAATATTAGGATCATAAGATAACAAGGCACCAACATCTTTTGCAATCTTCATAGCTAAAAGATGAGCTGATCTACATGGTTCTGCAATCAGACTTATTGATCCAAAATGAAATATACTTGCCTGCAAACAAATTACATCATAAAAGCCTTAGTAAAGGGAACAATTTTTCATCATCATACAGTTTTCATCACCAAGTAGAATCCCAAATGGATTGAGTCCTGATATTTCGAAGAGTATACATACCATGGAAAACCAAGAAATTGCGACCCTCAAACAACTTTCAACAAAGCGAACTAGATGCTTCTTTGCACTTAAGGTCAGGACTATAGAGTGTGAACCAAAAAACAAATCGCTTAAACTTCAATTTACAACACAAATCCAACACATCAAGAACAAAAACCTTGAGGTCCGATTCTTCATAAATTGAATCAAGTTCGAACAATCTACACCATGTTTAAAGTTCCCATTTGTATTTTGATAGAACATAGGATGTAAATAACACCCAAGCCTGACATGTTTGTATGAAGCCACCCTCATAAGTAACAATCTAACCCCAAGCACAAATAACTGAAGCTCTTTTATCAAATCTTGTGTCCATTTGTCCTTATTTTATACAACATTCCAAACATTTGCAGAGCTGGAATTATATATCAGAAAACATCGACTAGGATAAATTGAAAGAAAAGTGGTACTCTCTATATGCATTATATGCAGAGCTCTTGAGGAAAAGGACAATACTTCTAAAAATTACAAATATTGTCAGTTACAACTTATATGTGATATGTCCATAATCTATGGACATGCTGGGACAGGCATACTAAAGACTATAGTCTATGTGAAGGCTTACTCTTCTTACCACCTGTCAATGGCTTGAAGTCTCCAAGGGTTTCCTGTGCATGGTTACATGGTAGTGATTAAAAAATATAAAAACCTCAAATCGACTATATCCTATAATTTCCTAGATAGAATTAGTCAAGCGCTCAACCAAGGGAGGATACTTGCAGGGAGACTGCTGGAAGTGGATTTCATTACTCCACTTCAACCTGTGCAAAAAATGAACTATTCATGGGTGTTTCACCGTTTTGTGGAAGGCTAGGCACATATGAATATACCCAGTTCGGCCACAGTAAAAATCATTTGTTGGAGTATTTTTTGACTTTTTATGAAGAATATACTGCTAATAAAAAAATTGCAGGTCCATAGGCCGAGAAAGAATGCCATTGCAAGGTTTATTCTCTGCATGTTTTGTGGTCATTTGTTTGCAAATCATCTTCACCATCTTCTCTATTTCTCTACAAATATATATTATTTCAATAAATTAGCAAAACTTTCCATACTTATCATACCAAAATATGGTCCCTCGTCCTTTCCCAATATCTGTCGCACCTTTCATACTGTGTTTGGTAGCAAAGAATAAAAAATTCATTGTCTGTCAGTTCTTATATTCATATACTGACTTTCAACATTTACAACAGGCTAAAAAATCCCTACTAAACAAATGTGAGACCCTTCAATAGGCAAATATTTTGAGAATTTTCATTGGGCACATCCAAAAACCGACTGATAAAACATGTATGTAGGTATCAATGTAGAACAAATATTTGGCATTTTGGAGAATTAGAGAAACATAAAAGGGAGGTGAGTCTGTGCCTTTACAATTGCCACCACTGTAAGAGTTTATAGTGCATATATGTAGCAGTTCCCAATGAGGTACTCTAGTGCAAGCTTGAGCAGCAATATAAACAATGTTGTGAAGCCAAAAGGAGCATGCCTATGGGGCATCCTCAATGCCCTTCAGAAACTCTCAAAGAGAGGAGTTAGAGGTGAGGGGGGTGAAATCCTTCTTCTAGTGGAAGGTGTGTCTTGTTTGAATGCAGGCTTTGTTATGTGATTTAAACACTTTCTTGAGCTCATGATGCAATTAAAGCATGCCAAACACTATGTGTAGATAATAAGTAGCCTAACACTTATTGCCAAATTATTTGGCATTTTTCTAAAATTAAAAATTAAAAGAAAATGTGTGAAACCTGAGCTAAAGTAACTGAAGGCATAGATAAAAGGCCAGATCTTTGTTTCCCTGTGAGAGATTTTGCAAGATTAAACATAATCTAAATGCTTAAGTATATTTACAATTTTAAACTTCTAAATATCAAAGAAATGTTATTGTAAAGTGGAGCAATGAAAGCCCAATTGCTACTGCATGCTAGTGTAATTAAAAAAAAGAGTATGACCAAACTTACAATCATTATAGAACACACTCGATATAGAAACACAATCACGTGCATCTTTTTCTTCGTTTTCCATATTTGAAACCTTCCTCCAATTGTTGACGCAGCTGCTCAAATACCCTCTCACTCCATTGCAGTTTGGGGCAATTACAAACAGTAAGAATCTCTAATGACATTAAATATTCGACACTTGGCAGCTCTTGCATCTCACGGCTTCCACAAACATATAGATCTATGAGCATTTTGAGCTGCCCTAACCCTGCTATTCCCTTGAGCTTCTCGCATCCACCAACACTCAACCACTCTAGAGAAGTCAAATATTCCACACCTAGCAGCTCTTGTATCTCTTGGCATCCACTAACATTTAGTATTGTAAGTTTCATAAGATGCCCTAACGTTGGTATGCTCCTCAGCTTCTCACATCCACTGACACTCAACAACTCCAAAGAATCCAAATATTCCACACTTCGCAGCTCTGGTATCTCACCACATTTCCCAACATACAATGTTCTAAGCTTTGTGAGCAGCCTTAGCCCACCATTCAGTGATCCAAGGAAGAGGAATATTGTAGCATTTCTCCCATCTTGTACTCGCTCCTTGAGTAGTATGACTCCTAGGGAGCAAAAGATAGCCAATTCAATCACCAACCAGCTTACAGACTTGAAGGAAGAGATACATATGGACTGTACAACGCCAGAAAGGGGATGCATACACAGCTTTTAGTATCACTTGAATCACTCAAAAGCGTACAACCTCAACAACTTGAAATGCCCAACGTGCAGGTTAGCTTGGAATTAGATCCTGGTCTAATGACACTTCTGGTGCAAGCCATGCCAATAGCATTGATGGTAATGAAGTAAACTATCATTATTCTTCCCTTTCAAACTCACCGAGGCACTCTAATGGACATGCAAAGGAGGTATTCTCTTTACCTATTGACAAATATGTGTTGCTACGTTGATATAAGACAAATCTGAAAGATGTTCACACGTAGAAAAATACTTTGCAAACAGGGTGTATGCTCTATAGGTTTTTTTTTCCCTGCTTGCCTATTTCTCTGTGTCATTTAAATAATTAATAGATCTGTAGCACTGATTAGCTAGGGAAATTGTTTCTTATGGGTGTGGTTCTTTGGAATGGATTTGTCTTACTTCAAAGCCACATTGGAAGACTTGTGATGCAACTTTCATTGTCATCTTCTGCATACTTCATGTTTCCACTGTACGATCCTTATTCATCCCGATTTCCTCATGCTTGTTGATGTGGAGTGAGAAATGGTAAATAAATGTTTCTCCACATCTAATTTGCAATGCTTGCAACACATTAATTTAGTATACCTATTAAAGAAGTAAATATACTAATATATAATTAATTATTATTAATGATAATATTATAATTAATTATTAAGTATAGTCAATAGTTTTAAATGTTATGTTCATTGTTGGAATAGGTAGAAGGATTGAATTTATCTTGTTGTGGGGAATTATTTATACTTATACATTAACGAGTCCACTAAAAGGCCTTAGCCTCCACCGTCAATCATAAAAATCACATTCATTTCCAATGGTTATTGTATAGGAAAATAAAAAGCATGTCTTTGTCACCCTCATTTCATAGAATAGGCACATGACAACAAAAGGAGATTGAAAAGTTTAAAAAAATAAGGATCGATGTCTATATATGCTATCTTTTTCCTTGTAAAAATAAGTAATAATAAAAGTACATATTATGTAATAATAAAAGTATATATTATTTTTCATTTGATTTTTCTATCAAGGTCACAATAAATGGGCATTAACGCATTAAGGAGCATTTAACAGAAAGGATCCCTGGGTTTGTTTCTTTATTTCGACCAGCTCTTGGTAAACCTTTATATATATTATTTACGGAAGGAGTAGGATAAGGTAGAAAGGGCTGGGACAGAAGGATATTTATTATTGACAGAGCCATTGCCCGTCTACTCCTTGTTTCTGTCTCCTAGTAACCCAGTAAGTAACCAAGTAATTTATTCAAGTGTTAATAAATAGAGGATTTGACAAAAGTTGATCTTTGTCACTTATATAAATTTCTCAACTGAATTTTCACTGGTTCTCCCTCCTTTTAGCCCACTTCTCTTATAAGAGATTCACATAATTGGACCAGTAAGGTAGATGCCAATGTTGCTTTGTAGAGACCTATTCTTTTTAGGAGACGTGACATTTCTATTGATTGTCTGCCCTTGTACGTGATCTCTCTGGATGCCTTAAAATCTCCAAACTCTAAAAGAGGAGATTAATGGAGCTATATTCTATTCTCAAATATCAATGGTAGACATAAAACTTATAATTAGCAAAATAGATCCATGGAGGTTTCGAGAAGGAAACCAATAAAGAGATCTAAAAATTTAAACAATACTATCAACCCTTAGCTTTTTAATGTAAATATTTTTATAGGTCGTAACATTCACAAATTTCACCTAAAACTTCTTTGCCCCTTATAATTTTCATCATATTACTTCCACTATGAAATATGCAAATCTAAATTGTGCCACTTCTTCTTCAATTACAGTGCTCAGGTTGGAAGGCAAGACGTGTGCACAAGAGTTGAAACCAGTTAAAAAATAGTGATGAGTAATAATTTTCATGCAGCCTGAGTTGTGAGGATAAGGGTTACCACACACATCACAAAGATATTTTCTTTCACAAATGTAGAATAGGTAAATATTTATATTATCTCACTACTTACCTGCAAGGAGCAACTATGATGCCAAGTTTTATGGTCAACATATTCTGAACTGTTCCATGCATAAATAATCGATATTTTCTTTAACATCAATACAAACATCATATGGCATGGCATATGTAGTCAACAAGAAACATAGTTCAAATTTCTTGATATTGACACGAGCTTTATTTAGATTATGAAACCTGAAAAGTAGATTATTTAGTTCCTGTTATAAAGTTATCATGCTGGCCCTTAAAAATAAGGAAGAAGACCAGTGATAGAACAATAGAGCAGTTATTACTATTGCATAATGTTATTCTGCATGCCCTTGAAAATAATTAAGAAGACCAGTGACAGAACAATAGAGCAGTTATTACTACCTCATTGACATTCACAGTCAAAATTCATATGATATTGTATATATTTATTTCCCTGTATGGAATATGGGTTCAGTTCACATTAATGAAGATGGAAAGAACTTTAACTACAGCTATGTTTGCACGCTATGATTTTCCTCCGTCAATTCTAAGAAGAAATTAATTAATGGGATGCAGGTACAGAGGAGAACACCCAAGATGACAACAATGGAGCACATAGAGTTGTTAATGCAGTTATTGTCCAAAGATATACAAAGAAGATTGTGGGCATGCCTGGTGTCTTAAGACTTATAAACATTAATGTCTTACTTTGTTGGATGTCTTTATAGGAGCTCTTGAATTTTGATGCAAGTTGCTGAAAATACTTAATTTAAATTCCAATAATGCATAAATACACTATCAGATTTATAAATTAAAAAAATCCATAAAAAATTCACCAAAACCTAAAAGCAGTTTGCTACCGAATTAAATCCAGATTCCAACAAAGAATGCCCAGAAATTGTTTATTTATACACAATTTAATCACCTTATCAGTTTATTTATAAGTCATCCTGTAATGCAAGTATATCACATATAGATTTAATTAGATTTAATTACTATGGGCATTATTTCTCGAGGGTAGTTTTGAGGAACACTGTTCCTTTTTCGAATTAGAAGTCACTACATGTTCGGGAGTAAGAAATTGCCACCTTTCAGATAGGTTTTGTGATAAGATTTTAATGCTTGTGTGTCCAATAAGTCTTCCTCCACTGCGGCATCTATATCTGCAACTACCGTCGATTTTTCCCAGAATTCTTGAAATGTCAGGTTTGGAGTCGGCGAAAACCTCATCAGTTTGTGCCAGGGATCAAACGCGTTCACAGGGTATTTTAAAGCGTTTGCTTTCAGTTTTTATTTTGTTCGCAGCAGGGGATTAACTGTTTCTTCTTCTCTTGGCTTCTTCTTAAGGATAGCTTGCCTAGGGTTTACCTTGTGTCCTTGTGTATTTTTGTGTAGCCGACGTCTGAGTGCAGCCGCATTATTGATTTCACACAGACTCCGTTGTTGTGCAGTGGCTTTATAAATCGCGGCTGAAAGCTAGGTTTTGATCGCTGTATGCAGTTTAGTCCAGTTGATCAAGTTAGTACGATGGTCTCTGCTGGTAGTACATCTTTCCAGTCTCTACTCCAGCTCACATTAAGCCCGCGTGTATTTGGGAACATGTTGGTTGCGTCTGTCCAAGTTTTCATGAACGCGTCCATCATATCTTGGTCTCCATACCCTGCATTCTTTTCTCTCCACGTCTTTCCCTCCATCACTTTCATGTCCTTGCCGCTGCAGTAAATGCATTTACTTCAGTTCGTTGAGGTAGATGATGCAGAAATGTGGTGGTTTAAGATTCCTTCAAGATGTATACCTCCTGCTCCGATTTCACTTGGTTGCAGTCACAAACTTTCTTCGTCCAAACTTTTGTCGTCTCCTTGTAGGTATGTGCAAACAACTACAACTATCCCCTTTGCAGGTATGTGCAGCACCGACCTTTGTGAAGCTGCAGTGCTTGGACTGGAATTTTGTAATGGGAGGAGGGTTTAAGATTTTTGCAATCATGTCGGGGTTCCCGTAGCTCAAGCTAACCAAGGTATCCTAATATCCTCCAAGCTCGATCTAGCCTGGACGCCGGCCCCTTTACTTAAATGAAAGGAGAGAATTAATGGATGGCTGCTAAATAGAATATGAAAATGTTTAATAGAATAGATATGGAGAAATAATAATTGTCCTTGATGTCTGGTGTGCCACTTTGTGCAATCCACTGAAAAGTGACCAAAACAATTTTTTTTCTTTTTCTTTTTGTTAAATGATACCATTTATGCTCGTCCATATTCTATGTTTGATGTGTTGCATTTGTCATTTCCAGTTCAGCATCAGGAGAACACCTTCTCGCTTCTTCTCCACTACATGGATTTGCTCCACATCAGATTCAGAACGTATTTTCACTCCATCAAAGGACGTTTCAATGAGGATATGGAACATTAATGGTATGCAAAGTTAATTTTAGATGGCATTGGTGCAAGCATTTGGTTTGAAAGAGTCTTCTGATTAGTTCTAAACAATTTTTGTTAACACTTTAACTCGCCATTTTTGTTTTCATGATTTTATTGGATTAGATCTATTCTGTTCTTTGTTTTCTTCTCTCAGTTGTAGCCAATCTTCATTTAAGCACACTAGCTTCTTGCTATCTTAACAGTTAAATTCATCATGGAAATAATTTAACACATACAATCCCTGAATTGAGTGTAAAGATGCAATGTCATACCCAATCAATCATTGTATTCATTGAACCTTGCAACGATTATAAACCATAACAAGAAATGTATGACAAGATAAATAAATAACAAATTGCATGTTTAATAGAACTGATCAATAAAATTATTAGCAACAACAAGAGTGATACTTATCTTCTCTGGAATCCACTACAAACTGGTTGCAAATGAGCGATTTTCCACCTAACCTTAAGCACTCTCATGCATAAGCCACTCGCCAAGTTGAGGCTGTGAGCCCACAAAGGTGAATTCCTACTGGTTGGCTCTGAACTCTCTCTCTCTCATCCCAACACATAGTGATCATACAGGAAATGTAACTTTCTCTAGGAACAACAATCTATCTTTAACCAACAATGCTCTCTCCTCAGAGCCCTTCACAACACCAGGAAACAAGTTCCATTGTCTGCAATGCAGTCCCTTAGGAAATCCCATTTCCCTCCAATGTTCTAGTGTAGGCAAGGGAATCTCTTCAGCTGGTTACAATGGATTTCCAGCTGCCAGCAAATGTTAAACTTTTCACTAGCATTCACAGGTAATTTTGGTCATGGTTTTGGCATATATATGGAATCATTCTGAAGTAGTATGGACAAGGGGAAGAAGGTATGGAGTACTAAATTAGAGGAAAAATTAGGAAATAATCAGTCAAAAAGAAATTTGCATCTCTTAAAACGTAGTTTAAGAGCTTCCAAAGAAACTAAGACCATATTCCTTCTCACGAAAGTCTTCATTGATCACAAGGTAAAGCTTAAGAACTAAGAACAAGCCCAAGAAATAATCCATTAACTCGACTTTTAAAGTTCATTATTTAAAAATAAAATACAAATTTAAGATTTTCTACATCATATCCCTTTTACAAGGCATTATTTGAGAATAAAAGAATAACATTAAATTACTGTTATTTGAAAATTTAAAAAAAAAAAGTTATTACAATAATTTCAGGCTTAATTACAAAAATAACAGTAAATGAAAAATCGAACAACTTGAAAACTATTTTTCAATTAATTGGATATGATCTACAACTCTCTTGCTTAGCTTAGTTTATTCAATTTGGTGTTTTATTGGATAAATATGAATGTTCTGCAACGAAGAGTACTGCAATTGTGGCTTGAACTGAAATGTGCCATGTAGTGGATTTTGCGACCATATGGGGACCGTCGCTCACCTGGGCTCTTCTATCTCATCGAATTGAGTTCACCTAGGGAAAATATTTTCCTAGGTAGATAATGTGATCTACTACATTGGGTAGATTTAGAGATTAAAAAATACATGACTGAAACTATTCCGCTGATCTGTTTGATTCTAGAGAACCCAAGTGGTCTTGGTGTTAACACCAAAATTGACCTCCTAGGTTGTGGAGAGGGTAATTCTGGGTAACCACTAACGAGTCTTTGGCTTATGTTTCTGACCTAACACAAGCATAGAGGGCTCTCTCTTTAACTTTCAGAATGCTGGAAATCATCAAGATTGTAATTAATGAAGCAACAGACCAGCATTCAACATTTAAGATATTCAATGAAGAAGAGGTGCAGAACATCAGATTTCTGCTGGAGCAAATTATTTAAAACCTTGGTAAGAGAATCAGGAGGAGAGCTATAGGGCAATGGAGTCAAAAGATGAATCACAAAACACATAATAGTGCAGCTACATAAGCTATCTAAACAGAGGCAAGGTAGCCACCCACGCACAGTCAAAGAGCTTTAAGGGGTGAAACAGAAGAAGAATGAACAGTCCATCAGCATAGGGCATCTAGCAAGGATAAATCCTATGCCAACTTTAGCAGAAACTGGTCGTGAAATGCCTGAAATAAAAGGAACACGGCATTATTTCAATGAATCCAACTCCAATGCTACTCTTATTCAAATATGAGAGAAATTTAACATAATGAATTACAAAGAAAGATGAACAAATTAACAAGGAAAAGGAAAGACAGACTGCAAGAAAGATGACACAGGAATTCTCAGCAAATTAACCCAGCCTCAAACACTGCTGATATATTTAACAATATAATCTCAAAAACAGAGCTGAGCTCTCCTAGGCTTCAGCCCAATGATTCACTCACCCTTAGGTCTTCTATTACAATGAATATATAGCTGTCCTCAGACTCATAGTCCACCTAATCCTAACAAAAAATAGTTACAAATTTAGTGACAACTCATCAATTACATCTCTGCCACTTATCTTTTAAAAACAGAATTTAAGAAATATCCTAACTACTTTTTACATCCAGCAGCAATTTTCAATAGATGACAAAATTTATTACAAAGCAAAAGACAGAAGATATTATTGTTGCCCTCCGGGTGGCTGTCTTTATCCAATTAGCTCTCGAATCGTTTCTTTCTGTCCATTTCTGAATACTAGGTATCCTCTCACTTATCCTTTAAATTGGTCGTCTTCAGCCCTTTGATGAGTACCATTTCAAGACGTGTGATAACAGCTGCATAACTGCTCATGAAACTTATGAATATGACAAACCCCTTATCTTCAAAATCTTCATTTTCTGTCTATTATTTCCAATGTCAGGTGCTGCACCGCTTAATCTTTAAATTGTTTTAGTTTAATTTCAAGAGACGTAGTAGCAGCTCTCTACAAGACTTGAGCTATTCTCATAGTACTATTTGCAAAACCAAGGCATGACTCAGATGGGACGAGCAGCTAAGAGTTCAAGTGTACATCCCAACCCAGAAATTATAGCAAGATAACAAATGACGTAGACTGTCATCATACATTGCAGCCATAGTAACAAACCATTCTCACCTCCAGCCCTCATACCGCAAATTATGTCTTGGAGAATTGCTTTGGGGCAAACACCATTAGTAGCTTGCATTCGTCATTCTTTCAAACTTTATGCCGAGGACAACTTCAAGAGCCGATGAAATGAGGGATTTATTGAGAAATATCCCAATTTCTGCAGAAGACCTAGCTACCCGAAAATTCTTACACTGAAGGTGCTTGTGAGGTAAGTTTTTCGACCACTAAAGGCTACTGTTGAGATTTCTGAATATATGGTCTTCAAAAGCACTGTATTTGTCGAGAAGCAATCTGCACGCTTATGGGCCTCTGGAGATGACAACGTTGAATTCTTTTTGACATAATAAGTGCAAGAACCTTTGCATTTGGTATTCATTTAAACTTTATCAATCACCGTGGTCCATCTATATCTGTATGGTTGTAAACAGAAAGAACACTCACGCTGAAAACCCTGCCTTGTCAAACCAGCAAAACGGCATCAACATTTTGTATGGAGCGAGACCTACTTGCCCTTAGCAAAATACTCGTATAGCTTACATATCTTGAGACGGTTCTTTCAAAATATAGGCTTGGTGGTTTAGAAGCAAAGAAATTCTGACAAGAACATAAAGAGCTGCGTCTTCACTATGACTCCGTATACCTAGCAGGCTGTAGGCTATCACGCATTTGAAGTGAGGGTTTGTCTTCCCTTTCGCACACACCTCTGCTAGACGCTCTGCGACCGTCGACTTTGTTGAAATTATCTTTGGGTCAATTTGTTAGACCAAGCACTTCTTCCTCAGCTAGCAGCATCAACCCTGGATGCAAAACATGCCGAATCATGGACGGAGGACAGGGAAATCGTGGGTGCAAGAGTTCTGAAAGATATCAGAGAAAATGATTATTTTCCTTTGCCTATTCAAACTCCAGAGGTCGCTGCAAACCGTCCTTTGACTGAGAAAGGCGTTTTCATTGGGCGATAGGGTTTTCGAGGCAAATGGGAAACTCTGTCAAAGAACAATGAGTAGCCAAAAGTGGGGTCATTTCTCCTTTATTTCGACTTTGCTTATTTCCCTCTTTCTCCAGGCTTGAACTGTAAGAAAAATCAAAATTTATAAGCCTCTTCACATTATCCTCTGAGGGGGCTTTCACCCAAAAATGACAATATTCCCCGTGCTAACTGTACTGACAGAAAACCCTAAAATGGGAGCCATGGAAAGATACCCCCACTGTTGGGAACAATCACTGAGTGTAACGTTTGAATATAGGCTGTATGGCCAACATATCGTGGGGAAGAAAAACCATCTCTGTCAATCCTCTGCTACAGACAATAGCAACAACATCACTTGAGCACATGCATGCGACCTCCACGAGCTCCACATACCTTCTGGACGAATGGTATTTTCTTCTTCGGCTACATCGAATGGAACCAACATCGACCCTGGATGCCACTCTTGTCGAATCCTCCATGAATAGTTTGGTTGCTGTATGGCCATTCTGCGTGCATGGATTGGCATTCTGTGTTCTCAAACCTTCTATCGAATATCTCCCACACCCGAACGAAAGGCGTTTTCTCATCTCATTCGACGTTAGGGTTTGGGATTTTTGGCGCCTCGGTCAAATTTGACGTGGAAAAATAGAGCTGCTTTTCCCTTTTTAACCCGGAAACAAATTTTGTTTGAGAGGTAGTATCGCATGGGCTCAAAGCAGTTTTCAATACCATTTCATGCATATGCGAGGAGTTCTTAGAGTGACACGTTGAATAGTGGTTCTCTCTCTCGCGGCCAACCCATCTTTCATCCATTGACCTATTTTGTCAATGCGATATGATGTGGACCCTCCACTCTTCTCTTATATTTCTTTTTATTTTGTAATTGTTGGGGACTTATCCCACATGCACAGCAGAACGTCTAGTTTGACTCTTTATATACGTTGATGCCCTTAACATATAATAATGAAAGGGAATGCGATATGATGTGGACCCTCCACTCTTCTCTTATATTTCTTTTTATTTTGTAATTGTTGGGGACTTATCCCACATGCACAGCAGAACGTCTAGTTTGACTCTTTATATACGTTGATGCCCTTAACATATTATAATGAAAGGGGGAACTCGTGGACTATGGAGTATCTGAGATCTATGGGGCCCTCTTGACTTGACATTCGGTTCCATGATGAGCCTTTGGTGTTGGGCGCATGTGCACCTTTTGTTCCTTTTTAATTCGAAACTTTGGTCCAATATATAAAATACAACGAACCTTTGGTTAAGAAACTTCAATAAAAGCTTTTTAGCCTTAGTTCCCTTTTCATTCATAAAATTGATATTTGGGCTAAAAATTAAACTTTGAAAAAAGCTTAACTTTTGGCAAATAGAATATCAAAGCATTTCTTCTTCATAAAACCTCTAACTATGGCCAAATTATGAAAGCCTTTCTCTATACTTAGCTTTTGTCTTTAGTCAAATAAAATATCAAACATTCTTCTTTCTTTTGTGACCATGGTGTTTATATCCGAGGGGAGATACATTTTCTTCAGTTAAGTTTCGGTACCTCAGTCATGAAAAAATGTTCTATTTTGCACCGCTAATGTTGCCGGAAGACGATTAATGTTGTTAGAAGACAATTAATCACAAAATTTTTGGTGTGCTAACACTTGGTTAAAAGAATGTATACACGTTAAAAAGCTCCCAGGCTCAATCAAAATACAGATAGATTCAGTGAACTATGATAGCGTGGTTTAAGATAGATAGATTCAGTGAACTATGATAGCGTGGTTTGCCAAGTTTGAATGGGCAGTGAAATAGCAGAGATCTGGGAGATGTTCCAAGGTTTCATGTAATATGTTATCAGATATACCAACTATTTCCACTTCAAAATCCTTAAAACAGTTAAGAAAAAAGAGAAAATATGAGTGTTAGTCATTTGAAATTCACTTAACCATTACAATTTCTTTAGGTTTTTTCACTGCACAACTGCTATTTTCCCATCTCTAATTTCAGCAATATGTGCTGCTTGATTAAATTAATTCCTTTTTTGAAGGCTTACATCATTGGGGATCCCTTGATTCCTGAGAATTCCCTCCTTAGAGTATCATAAAGGCTGTCACCTCCTATATATTTGGTACATATGATCTATGACCTCATCTCATTGACCATTTCAGTTGTTAATAGTTTAGTTTTTTGGTATATTATGCACTTTTGGCTGTTGTATTTTTCTTTGCATTTACTTACAAACTATCATAAACTGCATTGTATTCTTTCAAAAACCAGTGGTATCTTTTCTACGCACTGCCTGATTTAAAAGTTCTCCATTGAAGTATCCTTCTCTAGCTAAGGTTTCTCTCTCCACTGCTGCAAGTATCATGGTAGAGTAGCATAGATCATATTGTTGGCTTCTCCTTTTTTTATTCTAGAAATACTATAATAATATAGTAGATACCCACATTGATTATTAATATTCTTGCAGAAGAACATCAACAATCCCATACACACTGCACAAACTCACTTGTTTGTCTTTTTTTTCATTTGTAAGAGAAGCTACAAAGCCATAGCAAGTGCATACTATCGGGGGGCTGTGGGTGCTTTATTGGTATATGATATAACTCGACATACCAGTTTTGAAAGTGTGGAGATATGGGTGAAGGAGCTTCAGGACCATACCAAAAACAACATTGTTGTGATGCTTGTGGATAATAAAGCTGACTTACACCATTTGAGGGTTGATGCCACTGAAGATGGTCATGCATTAGCTGAAAAATCTCTCTGTTTCATGGAGACATTTGCTTTGGAATTGAAAAATGTTGAGAATTCTTTCAAGCAGGTTATCACTCAAATCTATAGGATTGTTATTTAGAAGGCTCTTGATATGGGTGATGAGCATTTTGCAATCCTGTGAGAAGGACAAGCAATAAATGTCAAGGATGATGTTACAGCTACCAAGAAGCCCATGTGCGGTAATTTCTAGCAGGCAGAGGCAAGTTGTTAGGTTGATGTTGGAGGATAAAATGGATAAAAAGGGGAAACTAAAATCAAATAGGTATTTTTTAAAGAAAGAAGTATGCAGTTGTTGTTACAAATATGTGCTCTACCTAACAATGATTGTATTTATATCTAATTTCCTGAATAAAAAGAAGAAGAAGAAAATCCAAAGATACCAATACACCAAAGAACTCTCTCCACCAAGCAAAACAAAGCTTCCTTTGGACAAATTGTTGTGGCAATGAAAGACCACTCAAGATCATAGAACACCGAATCTTTGAGGGTTGCTAACAACATGTTCCCATTGAATAAAACAATTTTAAAAACCATATGGACTATGTTTGACAAAATCATGGCTTGTAAAATTGTTTGGACAAATGTAGAGATTGAAGATGACGAAAAGAGATCAATAGCTAATAAAAAACACCAATTAGAATGAGAAATGATATTTTACTTGAGATGGTTCTCAGACAAATGCAATACCTTGATCCTTGACATGTTCTCAGGTCCAAATATTTTAGCATTATGCTACTAACAAATTTCCATATAGTTCTATGTTCTTTTAAGCATCCACTGTGTTCAGTTTTTTATAATGTTTTCTAAATTCACCGTGGGAAGTAAAAAATGGTGAACATTTCAAAGCTGCGATAGGCAGACCATCACCAAGAGAAAAAACTATGGATATATTAAACATAAATGCATGAGATATAGATGCGAAAATAATGGGAGAAAACACCATCATTGATATGTATATGAATCAGACGAACAACAAATTACTAGGTTTCTGGATCAAAGCTAAGTTGGAAAGCTAACATGACAATAAAACATAACACTTTATGTTTAGCTCTACAACGTTATAGAAACTTCAAAATTGTATTAGATTACTCATTACACATACCATTTTTTTCTTATTGCTCAATGCCAGTTTTTATGGCTCTAGATGGTTGTGTTAGAAAGCCTTATTTGATGCCTACAAATTTTGGTTTCTCTAGAAAAGAGAAAAATGTTTATATTTCTTGGTCTAAATAGTTGTGGTTCTGATCTCAAGCAGATGATGAGTGAAACTTTGGAGGTTTCCAAATTATTTGTAGCTAGGTTTGCATTTAAGGCCATACCTGCACACATATGGCCTTTAATGCAAACCCAACCGCAAATTCTGATCACAAGAAAAGATGAAACGAATGAAATTCATAATACCATTCCTGTAAAATTAGTCACAGCAGATCTAATGAACAAGTAAATCAATCACAACAGATGAACATAGAAAATATGGTGCACAACTGTGCAAAACATGCAGCAGTGCTCAATATCCCAATAAGGGTGAATAATTACAATACAAACTGACTATCTGAGTGAGCAATTCGAATTGCTTAAGAAGGTCATTCGAATCACTGAATGGAGTAGCTTGACTCCAACTAGGAGTCCTCATCATCAATCGGTGGTGCTCATCAATGCACAAGAACCAGTCATCCAGGTGTCAATCTGAGTCTAACTGAGTGTAACAAGTGTAACTGAAATGTGTAACACTGATTAAGGGAAGGAGGCTCAGTGGGGGGTGCATGGGAGGCTAACTGAAGTCAAAACAAGTCATCTAGTCAATCTGGAGGTCCAACGGAAGTGAAACAGTCAGTCGGGAGTGAAACTAGCCTCAAATCAGGGAGAATCGGAGCTAACTGAATGTAACTGAAGTGGAACTGCAGTGGTAGGTGAAGAAGTGCACCCTTCTCTGGCAGTAGGTGAGAAGTGGGCGCCTTCCTCACTAGGAGGGTTAAAACTCTAAAGTAAGTGGCTCCCGGGTACTAGAATAAGGTGGCTAAGGTGCTGGAGGCATCAACCTGGTGACTGGGATGCATGCAAACCCTAGAATTTGCATGCAAACCCTAATTGCATGCAAGATCCTGAAAAAGATTATGTGGATATCCGAACAATTCCAATTGTTAATTATCAAGAGTGTTACCAAATTATTAACAAAGGGTTGTGAATAAATATAATTTCTGAAAAAACATGATCTAATTTCTATGATTTACATGTGATAACTTATTTTTTGTAATATAAGTATTTTTGATAAATTATAGTTTTATTTATATTAAATTGAATTATTTATTATGGCCTTAATTTGGAGGCATTTGGCAGAACAAGAGAATGACCTGCCCCAGGGTCCTTCAATTTGATGATTTGATCACACATCTCAAGCATGTGGATGTCACTATACTTTCGGAAATAAGTCTATGCCTCTTAAGGTTGAAGAGGGATTATAGTCTTATACAATACTTTAGTGGAAAGTATAAGAAGGTTGTATGATTCCCATTGACGGCATCAATCATGCTAGTTGTTATAGAAACCTGGCTATAACTAAGGAGCTAAAGCTAATTTTTTTGGAGACAATATAGAAAGTGAAGAGCCATGGAAGGGTAATGGTTGCAGCTTTGCGTGATAGAATCGAATAGCAGGGCAGCTTGAAGAAACATGAGAAGTAAACTCCAAAATCTAAGGTGGAGCCAATTGTAGATTTGGAAAAATATGCATTTTTTTTTTGTCTTTGAGTGTGAATATTAAGTAGACATTCTACTTTAAACAGTTGACTATTTTGATAACTTGTTGGTGACAGAGATATGACTTAGTAAATGATTCATAATTTTGCATATCTATATAATGGTTGGTCTGCACTTGACACTTTGTTGCTGCTTTCTACCTTGAATGGTTGAATGAGTGAAGGCTATTTTTTTCTATATTTATTTATTTTAATGTTTGAAGTATTTATTTTGCCCTTTGCTTCACTTGTTGAAATCCTATGATAATTAGCATAGTTAGAGTTGATGCCAATTGGATAATGGACATGAAGCATGGAACAACTAAAACTTTGTTTCGGTGTTAGTATATATATTTTTCAGCAATTGTGTTTATTGGACATAAAAATTTTGTTGTCTGACATTTATAGAGCTTCAAAAATGTCATTTGCAAAATGAATGTGTGAAATATAGGTATATCACATCTTAGTTTACAACATTTTCCATAGATTATGTTCTTAACATGTACCTAACAAATAATTGTGTTAGAATAGATATTTTTCAGCAGTTGTGTTTACTTGACAGAAAAATGTTGTCGTATGACATTTATAGAGCTTCAAAAATGTCATTTGCAAAATGAATGTGTGAAATATAGGTATATCACATCTTAGCTTACGAGAGTTTCCATAGTTTATGTTCTTAACATGTACCTAACACAAAATTGATTTATGGAAACTTGAAAAGATTCATGTCATCGTTTAAGATCTTTCTAGCAAAGAAAAAAGCATTTGATACTTATTAATCCCCATTTCTATCTCATTTGATAGTAAATATAAAGCTATTGTAATTTTCTCACATAAACGTAATTAAACATAATTGTCAATTATTTATTTGCAAGAATATTTGTGGGAGTTTCATAACTGAAGGACTAGTCTATAAAATTGTCAAATGCTAAACACAATTAAAATGTTTTTTTAACATTTCTCATTTTATTGAGAAGTATCATTTTCAACATTTTTTATGTTCTCAACCATATAGAATATTTATATTTTATTTAATAAAAAATATTATATTTATAATTATTATTTATTAATAAAAAAAGTTAATGTTCATTATATTTGTCATTTTAATGATTTAATGTGTTGGTAAGTTTGGAGTTGTTATTTTTATTTATTTTTATATTTTTTAAAAATAAAAGAAACAAAACAGCATCTCTTTGAATGTATTGCTCCATGATGACCATGGCCAATATGTTCATCACAAATAGTTTGTAAGATATATTTATAATAATATTTTTTTTAAATTAAGTAATTTGTAAAACGTTATGAATTACTAATTTTTAAAAACATTTTAGATAAAATACTATAATATCTGATTTTTTACTGTTATATATCAAATTATTTTTAATGGCTATGAATTCTATCCATTGTAACTAGGTTTGGTCTCAACTAACCAACTAAATAAATAAAATAAAATCTGGTTATTTTAATTATGTTGGTTTTGCGATCAAATAACTTTATAAAAAATGTATGAGATTTGTTTAATATTTATTGGTTCGTAAGTTTAGGGATTATTTGTCTTTCAAATGTTTTGAAATTTAGATCTAATTTCTTTGTAAGTAAGACATTCTAAGAAAAAGTCGTCCTTTATTTTATCAATCTCACAAATTTTACATGTTAATTTATACAATGTTGTTTTATCCTTCTTCAATACTATGAAAGTTTGTTCTTATTTTTACAATATTTATTTTCCTTCTTTGAAATATCAATAGTAGAAATTGAATCTTGATTTAGTCTTCTCCAATACCCTTCTCCAATACCCTGAGAGTTTGTTCTTATCTTTACAATATTTATTTCTTCTTTAAAATATCAGATAGTAAAAATTGGCAGTTTTGATTTTTATTCTCAATTTCTCTATCACTCCACATCTTCTTTCTAAATATAATTATAATTGTACTTTTAATTTTATCATATCTCATGGGAACTTTCTCTACTATCTCTTAATAATGCACTTAAGAAACAAAATGTATAGTTTTACCTCTTTTGAGCCTTAAGTGTTTTTTATTAATGTTTGAAATAGTTGTAAGAAGCCCCTCATTCTTCATATTCATTAACATTTACTTATACTAAAAAAAAAAAACCATATATATATATATATATATATAATTTTAAGAATATATTTATTTTTAAAATATTTATTATAAAACGTATTTGCAATTTTTTCCTTTTTCTTTAAACTTTTTTATAAAAAATTAAACCCCAAAACTTACAAACACATAAAATCATTAAAATAACTAATATAATAAATATAAACTTTTTTATTAATAAATTTAGTAATTATAATTATAACCAGTTTTATAATAAATAAATTATAAAAATTCTTTTATTTTTAAAAAATATAAAAAAGTAAAAATAACAACTTCAAACTTACCAACACATAAAATCATTTTTTTTTTCCATCGAAAAAAAACTACTATTGATATTCATGAGTGAATCAAATAGTACAAAGATGTGCAATACAGTCATGATTTAACTACAATAAGGGTTCAGAAGACCCCATCACTAGGAAACAGCCATCCAGGGGCATGGCTAAACAACTGAGAGCACTACAGCACTGTGAAAAAGAGCACAAATCAAAATAGTCCATCGAAACACTCTGGCAGAAGTAGCAAGAATGCTGTAGACAGCATATAATACCATAAAGAGGAAGCAGCTCCCAAAATCACTCAAAAAAGAAAATAGTTCCATTATCCAGGACACTGCTGTCCCACCATTCCTCCCACAACAAGTAACCTTCAGAACTGGCAAGAGCTTGTTTCGACAACTTATCAGCTAGAGAATTATGTTCTCTAAATATGTGCTCAAAAGTGATGTTCTGCTGCTTAGAAATTTCAAATTTGGTCCTATTGATCCAATGTCTCAGCTGTAAGACATTGAGTTTGAATTCTCCTGCTGCCCATTTAATGGTGACCCGAGAATCACCATATACTTTGATATTGACCAAGCCAAAACAATTTGCAACTTTCAGAATACACCATAACGCCAAAAGTTCTGCCTTCATACTTGATCCCAGGCCACAGTTGAGGCGGATGGTAAAAAAGTGTGATTCATTAATGTAAATAACCCCACCTATAGCACAAATGCCTGATTGAGATGCACCATCAAAAAATAATATAGGCTGGTCCACACTAAAACTAAAACTGCTCACCCTGTCAATCTTCAACTTTTGTTCATTCATCTTACAATTTGAAAACATATTCAAAGCAGTCAAACTGCATTGTAGAATGTCCGGGGTGCAATTTCTAAAAATGGCACTGTTTCTATAAAACCAGATGGCCCACAGAATACATAAGGCAATAAAGAAGAATTGCTTGCATACTCTGAACCAGTTAAGCAGACAACAATTGAACTCACCTGCACCCCAACTATGGGTAATGTTCAATTTTGTTGTGATCTGTTCCCATACATTTTTAGTGAAGCAACAATTAACAAAGAGATGCTGTTTTGTTTCTTTATTATAAATTTATATAGTGTTCGATATTTTCCATACTAGTTGCAAAGATATACTAATTTTGTTACATTGTTTCTTAGTTGATGCTCTTTAAAATCGAATTCTTTATATACTTTTTTGAGTATGTAGTTAAGGAAATGAAGGAATTCAACAAATCTCAAAAAAATGGTGATTCATTAAAAATGACTTGCTACAATGTTGTTGATAATATATTAGCATCACCCATGTTAGCTTCCATTGGGGTTAATATTAGATGTGTCACCATGACTCATATAAGTGCCTACCATTATTTCTTGGTGGAATGAAAGCCTTGAGATCGTTATTTCTTAATATTATTTCCATTGTGTTGAATAAGTATGATTCAATTGATTTGGTGCAAATTTATGGGATATGTTTTTTAACAGCGGAGAAATTTATACAAGAAAATGAGAATTTCAATGTTCACTTGTTTTGTGGAAATGAGCAATCATTTAAATCTTGCTTCATTGTTCACTTGTTTTGTGCAAATGAGCAATCATTTAAAGCTTGCTTCATTTCTCAAGAGAGAGAAATCGCTTGTCTCCAATATTATGTCAATCATGTCCATTCAAATTGTTTTGGAAGCCATAGTTTCAACATTTCTGAGTTTCATTGAGAATCTTCTGAGTATCCATTCAAATATATCCAAGATACTCTTCCATATACCTAAATGTAGATTTTTGTTGGGATCACTATGTTTTTGCATATTTAAGTGAGGTTTTTCTTCTAGCATAGGATAAACTTGGGAAGAAATTAGTCCATGGCCTAATTTTACATGATTTTGTTTTCCAAAACACCAATTCAATTTTAGTTTTCGAATAACAACTTATTGGCGTATCTTTGCACCTTTTTGGGGGCAATTGCTAGTTTATTAACTCAGGTATTGACATATATTTAATTTATTAACTCTGCAGTTTAAGGAGGGTTCTGGAAACATATGCTTGCTCTTTTATGGTAATACATTTGTATTTACTATTTTGAATCGGAACAACCAATAAAAACAGTATATCATGTAAAAAAGAAATAACAATCCATGATTTACAAGTAAACATAGATGCTTACTAATGATTTTTGATAGAATGATATGGTAAAGCACTTGCATTTAAACAGTTATCATGTAAAATAGAAATCACAACCCTGAATTAACAAGTAAACATAGATGATTACAAATTATTTGCTTGACTGATATGGTAAAGCATTTGTATTTACCATTTTGAATATAATGAAGAGAAGTTTTGATGATGACATATGGATCAACCAATAAAAACAATATACCATGTATCCAAAATAGATGCTTACCTTGACTGATGTTTAGACTTGACCCTCACTGGCAAGCTGCTCTATCTCTGAGGAATTGTTCAGTTTGTTACCATGTCCAGATATCGTGCTCAAAATTGAATGATACCTACCAACCCTAGGCCTACTCATCAATGCTCTGCATGTCCATGCCATGACAATCACACTCAACAGTTAGATCTCAAAATTGGATGGCTATGTTCAACCTTTTTTTTCAAAAATTCAAACATAGGGCTAAATTAGTAGTTATTAAATTTTAACACATTCAGACACAGACATGGGTTAAGATAATAGTTCTTAAATTTTAACACATTCAGAAATAGACATAGGGTTAAGATAGTAGTTATAGAATAGGATGGATGTGAGGCTGTGAATCTTGAAAACTAAATACATTTTACCCAAATCCAAGTGTTCGAGAGGAAAAGCTTTTGAATAAGAAGATATTACAAATACAAATACGTTTTCCCCACTCAAGAAGGACGGCTCTTGAATATGAAGATAGTACATATGCATGTAAACTTAAATTGAAGACTCACCAAACAAATCCTAAGTTTTAAAGAAGAACACTACGTGAATATGCAAAATTAGATGCTAAAAGTATTACAAACAAAACCATGCAAATTTCAGCAAATCAATCACACAAAAATGTTATTGGCAAAAGGATATGAAAGATATAATCCATAATCGCAGTATCCCTTTGCCTACAAAAAGGAGGATCCTTTAAGGCAGAACATCACTTCTATAACTAGTACTCCCCCACTATAACAACATACAAAAACCAAGGGTTTTGTTTAATACCTGCCCCCAAAAAAGATGCTAATGTAGAAACATGCCCATATTGACTGAGCTATTAAAGAAAGTTATAACACGAAAGAGACAAATTCATAATCACAAGTCTAGAAAGCAGTAGAAGAGATTGTTCTGTAGGGCCTCATAGTTGGAATAATAATGGCGAAATTCCTATAATAGATTCAGTTAGCTTTTGTGTAGGTTGAGATCCGTTTTTCTAGAAGTTTGTTGAATGTTCTCTGAGCTATATATTGTAACCGCATTTCTTTATAAATTATTGAGTAGTGTTATGTTTGGTATTCAATTTGTAATTTGGTATCAGAGCTCAGGAGAGAGGGCAATAGAGTCTATGTTTTTATTGAGCTGAGGCTAGAGGAGCCAAGGAGCCCACGTGAAAGAGGAAGAACGTCGCCCGTAGAATCGTGGAGCTGTAAGTTATTGCTGGTGTGTGAGCAGCATTGAGAATCATGAAAGTAAAGGGACCTTGCAGCGACTGCCATCTGCAAGGGAAGTCGATCTAGTGTAATTTTATGCTTTACGGAGCTGTGAATTGGGATCTTTCAGCGAGAGACAATTTGGGTCTATGCGACGCACAGTGTGTATGAAGATTGTGTGCTTTAAAATTAACCAAGGAACCTATTCAAGGTTTCTTCGACATTAGAACTTGGATTTCCAGCTACAATCCGTGTTGAACAGGGCCGGTATTAATACCGGTGCAAAGAATCCTGTGCAGATTTGAATCTAAGTTTCTAAAAGGGGCACGATAATACACGACTACCGCGAGTCCCCCTTGTGGCAGGGCACGGTAGTTTGGGGCTACCCTTACAAATATTCGAAAACCGAGATTGCCGCGGGAATCCAGTGTTGCACGACGTGACAATTTGTAGAAATCATCATTTTTTATTGTGTTCTATTTTTTGGTGCATCACGAGCTATATTCTCAACAAAGCTTCTCTCAATTAAGAAGAGGTATTTTTCAAAGTTGCCGGAGAATTCAGATATTTTTCAAAACAAAGGTATTTTTTATTTTGAATTCGTCTTTCAGTAGCTATGACCAATTCTTTTCCCGAAAATTACCTGAACGAAGCTTCTAAGCTTGATGGGGACAATTATCTTGAATAGAAATTCAAGATTTTAACTATGCTCGAAGCACTAAATGTTTGGACTATTGTCAAAGGGGATGAAGCCAAACCCACAGGTTCTACTCTTGTAGACTGGGAGAAACAAGAAACGAAGGAAAATGTATTGTTGCGGCTATCTGTCAAAGACAACATCATCCCATACATCAGAGATTGTACAACTTCTAAGGATACATGGGACATCATGAAAGGTTTGTATGAAACTATGAACTCCAATAGACTTCTGTTTCTAAAGACTAAGTTATTGTCTATAAAAATGGCTGCAAATGAGAATATCACCAGCTATGTTTCTCGGATTAAGGATTTATGTGATCAGTTAAAAGCCATTGGTAATACTGTTTCAAATGCTGACATGGTAACTATTACATTAAAAGGATTAATTAGAGATTATCATGTCTTTATTTCAAGTCTAGGAGGTAGAGCAACACCACCTACATTTAATGAGTTAACAGGGATTCTTCTACAAGAAGAAGAAAGGATGAAATTATTTGAGATAGACTCTCAATCTTCAGAAGTGGAATTAATGGCGAAAGGAAAACAACCCTACAGGGGAAAGACATGGGATAGAAACAAGACAAGAAAGTTTCATCCAAGAAACAGAGGTATGACTCACTCAAAATCTGATTCTCATGATAAGAAAAATGATGGTTGTTTTTACTGTGGGAAACCTGGTCATCATGCTAAAGACTATTATAAAAGGAAAGCTGATGAATCCAAATAGAAATTTAGAAAACATAATGGAAATTATGTGACAACTGACACATCCAATGAAGGTTTTAAGAATTTAAAGTTGTTTATTTCAGAAGCTACATTGTGTGCAGAAACTGATGATGAAAATGCATGGTTCATAGATTCAGGTACCTCAGCCCATATGTCTTGTGTCAAAGAATGGTTTGATGAATATCATGAGAAAATAGATGAGACACACATATATCTAGGAGATAATAGATCTCATAAGATTCAGGGTTATGGAGTGATAAGTGTAAAATTACCTAATGGCCAAAACAAACAGATTCATGGTGTGCTGTATGTTTCAGGCATCAAAAAGAATTTAATTTATGTTTCCACTATAACTGATCAAAATCTAAATGTAGAGTTTATGCAGTCTCACTGTCTTGTGAAGGATATTTAGAATCGTTATAATGTCATAGCCACAAGGACAAGAAATGGAGGACTGTATAAGCTTGATGTCACAAATCCCACTCATCAAGCATTGACATCTACTACAATGACAACAGAAGAGCTATGGCATCGCAGGTATGGGCATCTTAATCAAAATGACTTAGTACTACTTCATAAGAAATTAATGGTTGAGGGGCTTCTTGTTTTGAAACATGAGCATCTAGAATGCGAAGCTTGTGCACTAGGTAAACAACATAGGGAAGGATTTCCAGTGCATAAAGAGAAGAAACCAAGAGAATTACTTGAATTAATACATACTGATGTCTGTGGTCCCATGCAAACCCTATCACTTGGTGGTACGAGGTACTTTCTTATATTTGTTCATGACAAATATCGATTTATTTGGGTTTATTTTATAAGGAAAAAGAGTGATGTATTTGAATATTTTAAAGAATTCAAAACTATGGTGGAAAAACAGACAGGTAAATGCATCAAGATACTCAGATCTGATCAAGGTGGAGAATACACCTCAGGACCTTTTGAGAGCTACTGCAAGAACAATGGGATCATTCAGCAATTCATAGTGCTTTCTACACCACAGCAAAACGGTGTAGCTGAAAGGAAGAACAGGACATTAGTGGAATGTGCTCGCAGCATGTTAAGAGGTAAAAATATCTCTAATGGCTTCTGGGCAGAATCCATTAACACTGATGTTTACTTAAAGAATAGAAGTCCAACTAAGATTCTAGATTCAAAAACACCTTTTGAAGTTCTTTATGGCTATAAACCTGAAGTTGGTCATTTAAAAATATTTGGTTCAAAGGCATTTGCTCATATTCCCAAGATGAGAGAAGAAAACTGGATGCAAAATCTGTTAAGTGTACTTTTCTTGGTTATTATGATGATCATAAGGCTTACAAACTCTTTGACCTTAATTCACATAAGCTCATAGCAAGCAGAGATGTGATTTTTCATGAGACTACAGATGAAGAAGTAACTAAGTATGATGTCTGGCATACTCCTTATGACAATGATGTTCAAGTGAAAATTGATATATATAATGAACAGGAACAAGAAAAGGAATAGGTACAACAACAAGGTGAAAGCAGCGTAGTGACTCCAACAACTCGTACTCCTCAGAAAAGAAGAGATGAAAGTGCAGAAAGTGGTGGACCACTGAGGAAGTCTACAAGAACAATTCATATACCCTCCAGGTATAAAGACTATGCTTTGATGACTCAAGTAATGAATGTTGTAGAACCTACTTCTTATGAACAAGCCAAAACTCATAAGGACTGGAATACTGCTATGAATGAAGAATATGAATCAATAATGAAGAATGAGACTTGGGAATTAATTGAGCTACCTGAAAACAAACTTCCCATAGGATGCAAATCGATGTATAAAACCAAATTTAATGCAGATGGAAGTGTTGACAAATATAAGGCTAGATTAGTTGCAAAAGGGTATTCACAAAAGGAAGGAATTGATTATGAAGATACCTTTGCACCTGTAGCTAAGTTAAATACAATTAGAGTCATGATTGCATTAGCTACACAATACAATTTGAAAGTTCATCAGTTAGATGTTAAATTTTCATTTCTGAATGGTGACTTAAAAGAAGAAGTTTATTTGGTTCAGCCAGAAGGATTTATAAAGACAGGGGAAGAAGATCTTGTCTGTAAACTCAAGAAAGCTTTATATGGTTTAAAACAAGCACCTAGATCTTGGTATATCCTAATCTGTAAGTTAAAAAGGATGAAAATGGAAATGTTGCTTTAATATCCTTATATGTTGATGATTTGATCATCACTGGTAGTGCTTCTCATTTGATTGAAGATATTAAGATTCAGTTAGCATAGATATTTGAAATGAAGGATCTTGGAGAAATACATTATTGTTTAGGTCTGGAAATATGGAGAGAAGGCAGTAAAACAATTGTCACTCAAAGAAAATACTCAAGGGAGATTCTAGAAAGATTCAATATGAGTGATAGCAAGGTTGTATCAACACCTTTAGAACATAATGTTAAGTTATCTAGTCTTGATGAAACTAAAGAGGAAAATGGTGTTCTGTATCGCCAGTTGGTGGGAAGTTTAAACTATCTTACCACTACTAGACCAGAATTAGCATATTCTGTCAGCATCCTAGGTCAGTTCATGGCTAAACCACTGGAAAGCCACTGGATAGCTGCAAAGAAAGTCCTTCTATATCCGAAAGGAACTGTTAATTTTGGTATTATGTATACTGATGGTTGTGATGTTGAGTTGAAAGGTTACTTTGATTCAGATTGGGCTGGAAAATATTGATGACAGGAAATCAACCTCAGGATATGCATTCAACATAGGCACTGGGGTCATATCATGGAGCAGTAAGAAATAGCCAATTGTTTCTTTATCATCAACACAAGCTGAATACAAAGCTCTATGCCATGCTACTTGTGAAGCTTTTTGGTTAAGGAGAATTCTTGAATATATTGGAAACAAGCAAATGAAGCCAACTATTCTCAAAAGTGACAATCAAAGCTCTATTAAATTGGCATACAATCCAATGTATCATGCCAGAACCAAGCATATTGAAATTCAACATCATTTTGTAAGAGAAAAGATACAAGAGAAGGAAATTAACTTGATCTACTGTAATACCACTGAGAATGTGGCTGACATCTTTACCAAGCCTCTTGGAAAGATGAGTTTTGAAATATGTAGGAATCAGTTAGGTGTGGTAGAGAATCCATTTCTCCATTAAGGGGAAGAGTTGGAATAATAATGGCAAAATTCCTATAATAGATTCTGTTATCTTTCATGTAGGTTGAGATCCATTTTTCCAGCAGTTTGTTGAATGTTCTCTCAGCTATATATTGTAACCGCATTTCTTAATAAATTATTGAGTAGTGTTCTATTTGGTATTCAATTTGTAATTCTCATTTGAGTTCAATTTATCCATAAGAATTGCTGAGACCTTACTTTTTGTGGAGCCCTGTAACATTATTATAATCAGTTTACAAATATCTGTATAAATATCCTTATAACTTTGGAAGGTTCAACAAACATACTTGTTCATCGAATAGACAATGAAATTCATGACTACATTAAACTTTGGCTATGAAGATTTGGTCTCAACCTGGATTCTGTAAAGAACAACTTCAATAACCCATAAAAAAATAGACTAAGGATTATAGAAGTTCAAGGTATCCAGTATTTGTAAAATATTTGGGTAGAAGAAGCACACTACATGTTTGTGAGAGTAACAGTGCTACTAAGTTAACAATTATGCAAGTAAAGCATTGCTACAAGAATCTTATCTTCATCTTTCAACTTCATAATAAGCAATATATTTTCAAGGGTAACCTCGAGGAGAAATATTCTACTTCTTCCCCTCCATAAGGTCTCTTCTCATAATACCCCCTCTATAGATAGATCTCGAATTGCATCCCCCCTCCATAACTGCCCCTGAGTTTCTCTGTCACAATAACATGTTATCAAGGTCTTAATGTGAAATTAACGAAGAATTCTTCAACATATAAAAATGGAAAGGGACCCTGAAAATTAAGCACTCGTGGTAACCCCTCATTGACCCAGAATTCAAACAATCTGATGGATTAACCTTCCTTACATCCTCCACCTTCGATACAAAAATGGAAAGGGACCCTGAAAATTAAACACTCGTGGTAACCCCTCATTGACCCAGAATTCAAACAATCTGATGGATTAGCCTTCCTCACAACCTCCACCATCGATACAAAATTGTTCAAGCGACTATTAGATTGTATTAACCCTCGGTAGTAGAAATTAGCCTATATCAATTGGGGTTCAGTTCACGATTTTGTCTTTATAGCTAGACAAAACGCACAACCATCTCATCTTGAACTGGGGGTGCCATCCTTTACACACTCGGGTAGGATAGCTATTCAAGCTTTCGGATGGGACAATCCAAATAGGGAGAGAGAGAACTGTCGTTGGAGATGGGCTACTTGGCTAACTCACTTTGTTTCTGTGTTTTTTTAATTTAAACATTCTGTTTAACTCATTGTAACCTTTTAATGACAGAAAAATTAGGGAAAAATTTCAGGCATAATGGAAATTTTCTATTAAAATTTGAAGAAGGAAAAAATGGGGAAGATTTCAAGCATTATGCAAAATTTCCATGGCAAGGATCTTGCCCAACCCAACAAGATCAATAGTGATATACCCACTGAGCATTGAAGCATTCATTAAGCAAGTATTTGGTGGTGATAATAACAAAGGTAGTTATGTCTTATGTCGCCTCTCACCTCTTGCTTCTCCAGCCTTCCTTCTCTCTATCTTTCTTCTCCAGTAGGGGATACGGCTCCTCCTTTTTGCGCCGTAGCTAACCACTAATAATAATTTACGTAATCAATATAATAAATATAGTAGAGCTGTCGTTCCTCTATACCCTCGAAGCAGCGGCGAGTCACTAGAGTTACTGGAAAATAACACCTCTAAAGATTATTGCCCGGAAAAATAACACAGGGAAAACATATAGTAGTTAGTAGGCGTGCTAACTCATAATGTAAATGGTAAACCACTCCACATATATTTCTAAAATATACTGCTCACTCCAGACCAGACGACAGGAAATCTATCTTCATTGGCAGGCATAGCAACAGCTGGGATGGGTCTTTCAAGATAGCAAAATTAGGGCAAAAATACATGCATTATACAAATTTTCCATTAAAATTTCAAGACAGAAAAATTAAGCATCCACTTATTTTTTATATATTGAATGAATTTCTCTTTTGACTAAACCTTCACATGCAATGGATATTTGAAAATATCTAAAAAATTTGAAAAAAAATTTCAAACCCTACTTGAGGCGGTACTCCCACGGATACAACTTCTTGTCTTCATTGAGAAATTTCTCCCTTGGCATTAATATTCTTTGTCTTGGTGTTAAAAAATTCCTTGGGTTTCTTCTACTCGTCCTCCTCTATTGCTCTGTTCTATAATTGGAATTCAAATTCGATAGATGAGAAGGAACCAGAGTTTATGTCTTGAACTAGTTTGCTACACACTACACGGCGCGACATCCTTTTTCACGACAAAAAATGGGTGGATAAATGCCCTACCTATCATTCGACGGTGAAGGAAAGTATCAATGCCCCTGCATCCATAAGTGTCAAAGTCTACAGAGGTTGGGGAACTCATAGTAAAATGGGTAGTGCTATAATTAATGGAACAATAGAGAGTGCTTAGCTTTTTGTGTTGGAACAAGAGGGGAAATGCTTGAGATGGTGACTAGGAATTTTTTTTTTCTAGAAACCCTAGCGCCATTCCCGGATGTGTGGCAGTGGCTATAAACTCCTAATTCGAAGACTGAAGATAACTATATTATCAGTAATTACTTCCATGATGCCATCTGGGTCCCTGCCATCTCTATCGGTCCACCATGCCCACTGTGCAATGTAGTGTGAACTTCTACAATCCCATCTGCAAGGGTTAGACGAAGGCTCCTTATTTTAACCCCCCAAAACCTTTTCAGCATCAAAGAACATTTTAATAAAAAATAAAAAATAAAAAAATAAGGTAAAGCTTGAGATGAAAGATACTTTTGAGGCCTTTTGTCTCAAATTAATGTCTTAAACAACCACCTTGTGTAGTAGTGATGCTCCCACTCTCAATGCAGCTCTTCAATGTGGAGGTAGATGAGGATAGGTCGCATTATCAACCACATCTCCAAGAGAAGGCACATACCAAAAGATGGAGGTTGAAACATTCAATGGTAGCAATAGTCTCCAAAGAAACACTAAACAGTTCAATGTTGAAAATTAGGGTTTCGGTGCAGCTCTTCAAAAATGAGATTCAATGCACTCTTCAATGTTTCACAATACTTCACACTAAACAAGAAACAAATACAAGAAACCGACTACACTTTCAGAAAAATTGTATAATATACCCCTAGATAGCTATCTCTGCATAATAATGTATATGAAACCCACAAAATATCCAAGACTTACCATATTCCCCCCGTGGGACAAATAATGAACTTTGGCTCCTTCGAGCAAACATGTTGAAAGTAACATTTTGGTTCTTGTTGGTACCTCTGTGAAACTCATAAGAGAAGAATAGGAGGGTAAGTAGGGAAGGGAAATTAATGTGCAATGAAATCCCAATGTAGGATCTGCACTATGTAAGATATCTTGTAGCTTGACATTGAAGCCATCAACGATTTTAGTAGTAACTAATACTCATCTCCATTGGAGTAAAGAAAACGGGGGAAGGAATTCAATTACCTACTAGAATACCATGGCCAATGTTCGAAACTTGAATGAGCTTGAGACCTCCATCATTGATATTGTTTTCAACCAATTCCTTTACAACTAAGAAACAACGATGGATAACTTCTCCTGCTGCAATTCGATTCACTACGGAATCTTCAAGCCGAGGGATGGGTTTAGATAATAAATCTATTCTCTAGATTTTAGGGTTTGGAAGGATAAAAATACAAATCCTGAAATCCTGACCTATATTGTTGATTAGTCAATTCATGAGCTCTGGCCATCCTGGGAAATGCTTCTTAGCTCCTCAATTTTTGCTTGCGAGCTTCTTCCTTGCAGATTCCCTTCAAAACATAAACCCGTACCTGCAAAATTTAGGGCATTGACATTAAGTGGTAGGGTTTGAAAATATATGCAAACCCTATAGAATATCCAAAGAAACTAATGTGAAGATCCAAAAAATAAATAGAATGAAAGGAATTATATGGGTTTAATGTATACAAGAAGGAAACTACTATACAATGCCTCTCAAACACAGACAAAACCCTTCCCTTCGGCCAAAACCAAAATTGGAGGGTTCCAAAATAAGTTTTCCTTGGATAACTCAGCCATATTACTCAGCCTTCAATGTGGATTTTGATTTCCTTTGTGTTTGTCTTTTTAATATTTCATTTCTAATATTATAAATTGTGGTTTTTATATTTCAGCTTATTTTATTTATAATATTAAAAATTGTTTTTTTACTATTATATTTTATTTTAGATTGTTATTCTATTCTCATATATCGTATGCATATATTAAAGTTTTATTTTTGCACAATATATTTTACATTTATATGTAAGATTTTGTTTTTATTTTATTTTTTTGTTTACGATATTATATTATAAATATATTTTATATTAACATATGTTGTTTGGGTTTTATATACTAATGTTTTATTTTCCATATATAGATATTCTTAGCTTTCTTCTTTCAATTCTTTATTGTTTTCAATATTAATTATATAAATATATATAATAACTATAAAATATATTAATATTATATATGGGTGAAAAGATACAGGGAAAAAATTGTTTTTGATAATTTATTTATTTTATATGTGAAATGAGAAGGGGTTAGCTGCAATTATGGGGGTATTTTTTTTATTATTATTATTCAAGGAGATGGGAATTAACAAAGGTATTTTTACAAAAAAGGAGGAATTATTTTTTTTTCAAAATGATGGATATTGGCTATTTCTTGTAAGGGAGGGATCTAGGGGGACTTTAAATATTTTTGAACTCAGGTGCAAAGAGAACCACGGTGAATGAATGCATATGGAGAATTAATGGAGGATATGAAATTGACAATTTTTAGCTAACATGACACAAAATACATGAACTTGTCGAAACTTTAACAGATCGCTGATATGGTCAAACGGCAATGGTTTTGTTCAAAAAAAAATGAACACAACTAGTACAACAAGCTGAACAGAGTGACACTAACTTTAGGACATGAAAATTCCAAAAGGGAAAGACGACAAATATCAACTAAGACTCGAATCAACCACATGTAGAAGAACTCATATATCACTTGATAAACTATATGAAAGACATGATGTATTATCTATATATCAACTCACCACACCCAAGGCACTAGTTAGTAGAGAAACCCCTAAATGAGCATCTCAATGATTTCCTATCATCTAACATAATAAGCATTAGGAATATGGCCTCAAATAAATGATCCCTAGCTTAGAAGACATGTATTGAAAAATAATCCAAGTTGTGTACTATTAATGTTACAATTTACTAAATTTTAACACTGCAAATGGATTCGGTCTCCGAATCCATCTGCAATGTTAAAATTTAAGGGGTCTCCGAATCCATCTGCAGTGTTGAAATTTAGTAAATTGTACAAATTCATTATCAAAATTATAATTTTTCATTGTCGGAATAACACAACTAAAAATGACCACATAAATGACCAATTGTTATGTGGTCATTTTTAGTTTAGTTATTATCTCGTGACCAAATTGGTCATTTATCTTGGTCATTTTTAGTTTAGTTCTTATCCTGTGACCAAATTGGTCATTTATCTTGGTCATTTTTAGTCAGCTCACTTAAAATTTATCAATTTTGATCATTTATCCTTTGAAAAAGCTGTGGTGACCAAAGTTTTTGGTCACCTGGTCACTTATCTCTCATTTTGTACTAGTGTATGGAAGATTATTGGATGGTTGATGAAGAGCAATTGTAAAGCATTAAAAAGATATCAAATCTAACAGCTAGGATTGATGCACGAGATATCAACGAATAAAAAAGGTTGACAGCTGGCAAAGAAGACCAAAGGATAAGACAAAAAGGGTTATATATATAACAGTCGACATGTGAAGTTGACATTTTTTTCTTGGAGCTGTCGGAGTCAGAAGGTTTTGGACATGTGGAAGACGAAGAAGACGACAGGAAAGGTCATTCTCAGAGTTCCTCGGTGACAGGTAGGGCCTTATAACTGCTACTATCAGTAATCTAAGTCTATTTATAATAAGAAAATGGATGAAGAAGCAGTGTCTAGCAATGTTAGGGTTAAAATTTCTCTAGAAGATAGGGATTTTGATGTATTTGATACAGATGTTCGGCTGCCTGTACCTGAAATTAAGAGAAGGTTGAAGGATTTGCTTAAAGAAGGTTTAGATGTGCATAGAGTGTTTCAGTCCTCTTTCATTCTTTTTTGCATTGACCAAATTATGCCCTTCCCCAAGTTTGTATCATGGTGTGCATCCAATTATTCTGAACCACAACGAGTTATTATGAATTCCCAAAAGTCTAAAATTGTTTGCACCATAAATTCGTCCATCATTAGCAGTTCTTTTGGAATTCCTGCGTCTCAAGTACCTGAGTCCAAGATTTTTTTTGAAGATTCTGTTATTACTACATATAGACAGTCTTCCTTTGAGAACTAACAAGCCTTTTTAACCACCTGTCTTAAACCTAACTTGAAAGTTGAGAATACCCCATACCCTTTGGATATAAACCTCTTTAATGACAATACCCAATTGGTCCTTTCTTTAATAGCTCAGTTTTTAGGTTTGGATATAGATATGTGGGTGACAAAATTACAGTTAAGTTTATTATTCAGAATTACCATCAGTTCACCAGGAACTGAAAATGATTCAGTGCCGTGTTTCAAATTCGAAGACTTTTTAGTAGAAAGAATTCATTTAGAGTTGAGCAGTTTCTCCAATACATGACATTTTAGGTTTCAGCCGCAATTAATGAAGATGGTTATGTTTAGCAGCATAGAATATTTACAGTTCTCACAAATACTCTACACAGATACCTTAGAAGATAATGTATTCAATTACATGAATTATATTATGTCTGTGGTATATAAAGTGATTTTTGGAGAAGAATTACCAAGGGTTTTACCTGAAATGGAGTCTTTGATGCAATTGAAAGATGAAGTAGCAGTAGGTGATTCGTTTTTATTGAAGGATTTCACAGTGATTAGATTATATGGTTTTGTACATGAACCTTATATATTACATGCCTTCTTAACTCTGAGAATTTTCTCTCTCGAATTCGTGAGACAAAAATTGACTGTAATATCCCTCTCCTATACCCTGTTATTTTGTAAATATAAATTGATATTGTACTGGTTTACTAGTGAGCAGCTCAAGGCCAAGGCCCCACCAGTAAACCTTGAAACTTATATGTTTTAATTCCTAAGTTGTAAACTACAAATATGGCGACGCAACTAAACGATGGGCATTTGAGTTCACTAGGGGAATAGTATAATGGAAGGTAGGCCATGAGTTGATGGCAACAAAAAGAAAGTAAGTGAACTTTGATGCCCAACATAGATCATTTAAGTTTTCTTGTTTATCAGTTAGTCCTAGATAAGGTACCGAAGATACCTTTTCCGCTGAAAGGTGCAGTAAAAGTCTCCTAAGACTTAGAGCTTAAAACACTAGGTTACTTATCATAAAACGCCATTTTGAAGAACGGAGAAACTCCCATGGATTAGTTTAAAACTAACTATTTATCATAAGAGGGATTAAGAGATTTTAATTCCATATCGATGCGGTTAGTGAAATCCTAGGATATACAGAAAATAGGTGAGACATATATATATGTCTATCACATTGGAAAAATTGATTATTGGTTATAATATTTTGAGAGTAGATATTATAACATCGAATTGTATGCTAAGACAATACAAGAACAAACTATATAAGTATATGAAGATACCCTTATAGTTGGGTACTCTTAAAACAGAATAAATTATCTTGCTTAGCAATATAATGATACATGTAGATATATGTATATATATTGGTGCCCTTATAAGGATAAAAATAAGTAAAACAAGAGCTATCTCTTGTCAATCAAAACACGAGTTACCCATATGTGTATACAACTAGTAAAACACGAGTTTCGCAAAGGATATTCTCTTTTTAGTAGTGCGAGTGGGGAAATTCTCGACCCTCTTGGGTAGCCACTTGCCCAAATGGATGGACACTTGTCCACGCTATGAAGTTTAGGAGTCGTTATTGAAGGCCATTGTGGGCCATTTGTCATAGGGGGAAAGGAAGGTTAGACGGACTAACCAAGGTGAACGGAAGAACTAAAGGGGGCGAGCGCTTGATCCCGGAAGGGGGGATCTCGGTTAGTAAGGATCAGACCATACTCTGTTTGGGAAATATGTTTGCAACCGGGAGTTTGTGCATATCCTCATCTCGACATTCGAATGGTTATGGTAATCTTCCTTTTTATCTTAATTTTCTGTTGGTGGAAGGCGTTGTCTTTCCTGATCTGTTGTATAGATCAATATCTGAGGTTAGAATGTATTGCCTGCTGCTACATTCTATTCTTTTTAAAGAAAACTGTATTTTATCTCTACTTATGATATTGTTGGACGGAAAATCGTATGTCATAACTTTTCTTATTGAAAGCGTTGGGTATTGCACCGAGGGTTAGGGATCACAGGGTAAATCGCTATCTGATAGCATCTATGGATGCGTTTTCCTATGTTTAAATGCATTTTAGCTTTCTCTGCATCGGGTACTACACCCTCGACTTGATCCCTTTGAGGAATAACGATGGCGATCCGTTCCTTTTGAACTATTACTTCTATATTCAGTATATAGATTATAGATGCCTCTGCCTTCGTATACGAAATTCTGCATTACGCTTTCAGGATGGATCCTTAGTTAAATCAAGTGCTTATACTGTGTTTCGATAGCCATATTCCAGATCTGTAGATCTCTGCGGTCTCCAAATTTTTGCATGAATTCTGTTGATGTTTGGATGCTAGATTAAAGATCTTGCTTCTTATTTCAGGTCTCCGTGTGGGGCTTTTTCTTTTATATGTTATCTCTACCTTAGGGTTTTGCGAAATGGAAATTGCCATCGTTTCTTAAGATTTGAATAATTTTGGATATATGCTTTATATCTGCCCTAGGGTTTTAAGATACATCCCCATTTATGCCAGCGTGATCCCTTATGAACGGATGCACTTTATCCCTGTCGTTGGTGAAGTTACACCAGCGATCTCTTATTTTCACTTATCAGAGTTATTTTTTCACTGCGAGAACGTCGATGTTAGATTAGAGACCTGGAGGAGATCTCTGGTAGTTCCTGTCATTTTTTCCGAGGCTCTGTTGATTTTATGCGCAACGCATATGTACATGTACACTCCGTTAATTGCAGATAGTTAATCCCAGTTGTATCTCTGATATAGTTTATTGTTACCAAGTTTAGTATGGATCCTGTTTAGGATCCCTAATGTTTACATACTGCCATTCATATTGGGGATAGAGATCGATCCGTGAAAAATGTTTTATTTTATGCTACCAACGTATTGCTGTAGAATAGACAGAGTAAGAATCTCCGTGCTATGTTGTACAACTAAGTTAACTGTAAATGTCTATAAGATTTCCTGCCATCATGATAGAGATCGATCCATGGTGTATGTTTATATTTATGATGCCTTTCATATTAGGATTCGATCCTTATGAAACTCGATTCCCTGTTTTCAACCTCATATGTGGATAAGATACTTATAGTATGCTGCTATCACAATGGAGATCGATCCCTATGGATCTCAAATCTCTGTTTTATGTTTATACATTATTTGTATGTTGTTTATAAGTATATGCTGTAGCAAAATATTTATGTTCTGCCTGAACCGATCTTACTTAGATCTTTGGTTATATATGTATATATATTTATCTATGAAATCACATTGATCCATGAGGATCTATGATTGTATATAATCTTCAATCAAGGTTAATGGTAGATAGAGTGATCCTTATCGAGGTTGTTAGGAAGTATTTACAATCGACCCTTGTTTTAGTTTGAAGTGCCCTTAAAACTTCGTTGGAATAGAAGATGTATACATACTTCTGATTGTTGAAATTACTCTCTAGGAGAGAGGCTTGGAAAGTAGATGTTGAATGACGCAACAAGGATGTTGCAGTTGTAAACTCTCTTTATAGATAATATATGTTGCGACATCTTTTATAAATAATATATGTTGCGACATCTTTTGTGGACGTAGCCAAGAGAGTTTGGGTGAACCATGTTAATTTGGTCGCTCTCTTTTGTGAGCCCTTTATGTGTTTTAAAGTTTCCTTGACATTTATGATGGTGTTGTCGTGTCAACATGTATGTATATGTGTAATAATTGTTAATTCATGGAGATCGTCAGATGTATTATGAAAAGATGTTATTGTTCGAATATGTACTAATGTGTGGTTGGACTTATATCATTGGCAATTTTGTTAAAGCAAGGCATGTGATTAAGTATAGTGTACAATGACTAAGGACTAACAATGAAAAATATAAGTGTTACTTAATATGATGAGTAAATTGATTTGCATGGGTGTTGGAAGACCCTCATATAGGTTTAAAAGTTTTAATTACATGAACGATAAAAGTACATGATTATGTAGGTTGATTATTTCTTTCAACTAACCATCTCTTATCAATGCAAGCATGGAGGATTTTTGCATAAGTAATATCTTTGCATAAGTAAGCTCGGTTCATAAAGATATTGATTGTGGGAAGATGAAAATAAATGATTATATATCTCATTTAACAATCGTCATTTTACTGATGGAAGAATGGTAGACCCTTTCAGATACTTGGGTACATGACAGAAGGTAAGGAAAAATCTCATGAGAGTTATTGTTATTGTTCTAATGCATACAAATAGGTTATATGGGTAAACCCTTGATAAAGTTTACTACCTTATACTTCTCTAAGTTGATTGGAAGGTGCATTGAAAATAAGGTTGGAAGGTGCATTGAAAATAAGGTTTCATAGAATGAATTATAGAGATCTTAATATATTAAAGTTCAAGTAAAGGAGGTAAAAGAAGTTTCATGTAAGTGAAACTTAAACTTACTTAGGATTAAGATGGAATATTCACATATTCATTATGTGTAGTGTACTAGGAATAGTACATTGTTGTTGTAAATAAACATTGCAAAAAGATTTTTATTGATTATGATGTTTGGGTATGTCACATTGACTTTAGAAGACGAGCAATTGTTACAAATACTTCGGAAGATATTTACTTGTATATTGTATTCGTACTTTATTGTATCCCCAACAGAGATATATTATTCCTCCGATTGGAAGTGTTGTAAGTTATATTGTAAGTGTCGTAACTTATACTTGATGGGTTATTAGACCACCCTAGTGGGGGTCGGCCCAGTCAACATTATGTTAAGTGGTTAAGTTGAGGCCAACCTAGTTGAGTAAAGGTCAAGCCAAGTTAGTGTATAAATAGAGAGTGTGTCTTTCTCATTATACACATTCTATTATTCACTCACTTCGTATTAGTGAGAGAGAGGAGGAGTGCGCACAAGTGGAGGAGGAGCATGCTGCTAAAGATGTCTATCTCTTGGGTTGGATCATGGTAATCCTTGTATTGATGCTTATTCTATCTCTGAGGAAGTTGCGGGGTTTTTCACCTTCTTGGTTTTCCCCAGTGAAATGTTTTATGTCTCTTGTCTCTTGTTTCTTATGCTTGATATGCTCTACATATTGTTCTTTCAGTTAAGATCCTAGATCAAAATGAATTAAATTATGAAAAACTAACATGGTATCAGAGCTAGCCTGAAGGAAGGCATGATATGGCATTTATGAGACTTGTTGCACTTGCGACAAATTGCAAGCTAGGGATTGATATAGAAAAAACCAGTCATCATGGAACTTTCACTATAAATTCATTTTGGCGAAGGGTTAGGTTGTGAAACCTTTACAGGTAGTAGATAACATCCTCATGTATCTTGTTTCATAAGCACGATTTCTAATTCGTTGTACTTTGTGATTTATGATCAGTACAATCTAGGGTTTTTGCCTCTTCCAGGTCTCAATCATAAACAAGTGACCTACAAAAAAAGGTCACAATTTGGGATAGGAAGCTCCAAATGAAATTTCATAAAAAGTGACAGTTAGGGCACGGACTATAGTGTTTCAGGTAAGTTTTTCAGAAGCCGAAATTGATCCAATGACACGTGGCACGCCGTACAAGTTCGATCTCTGTTTTTATCCCATAAATAGGTCACGTTGCGAGACTTGGCATAACTCTCTCTCAGAGAATCCAATTGAGGTCATACCTGTGGGGTTGGAAAGAAGACAGGTCAGGATACAACAGGATGAAGTTTCACACCCTATGGATTCGTAATTTCATAAATGAACTAGAATCAATCAGGTACATATTTCTGTCCAAATAGAATTGAATTTTGAACACCTTCATTCTTGGCTTGTCACTGCTGCGGGAATTTAGGGATTCAGAGAAAGTTGAAATTTTTGGAATCGGAGTCCATAGCTGAATTCTCCTCATCAAAATCGAAATTTAGAGACCATGATCAAATTTTTTGGTTGGGAAGAAGGCCAAGCTTGATCAAACCCTATTTCAAGATTTTGATCAGAAGGGTGGAAAATTAGGGCTTTTGCAAAAGTTGGATTTTTTTAAATCTGTGACCACGGCTGGAAGCTTATCAGAAAAATCAATGTTTAGAACACAATTTCGAATCTTTTGGATGGGCAGAAGACCGGGCTTTATCAAACCCTAGTTCGGGATCCTGTCGAGTGAATCTGCAAGTTTCAAAGGCAATTTTGAGGGGTCAAATTTTGCAGTTTTCAAAATTGAAGTATACCAGCTTGACCAGCTCAGCAAGCCACATCTTTCCAGCCATTCAGAAGTTTGAAACTCAAAGTTTGAATTTTTAGGGTTTCTCTCACAAACTCTAATCCAGCTCCAGATCGAGTCTCAACAAATCAAAGTGGATTGGGTTAATCCTAGAAGAAGATGATTTGGTCACCTGCATAAGTGAAGAAGTTCCAGTTCCAGAGGGAGATGAGGTTGAGGATTTACATGAGAAGGTTACAAGCAATCCCCACAGGTATGACTTGAAGAGATACAAGTATGTTTTGAAATCGGTTCATGATTAAGTTATGATATGTTTGTCTTCATATTATTAAGGTTAGTACAATCTTGATTAATCTTAGACTTGTCTTATCACCCTAGTAAAAGTATGAATGCATGTGAATGATAGAAGACATTCATTGATTAGGTTTATGACACTTATGATTGTACTAATGCACTATGGTATTGTATGAGGATGATGTTGTCTGCTAACATGAAAGGTACAAATCAAGTTCTAGATCAAGAACATATGACCATGGTGACATGAAGACAAAGACTCATGGATCACATAGAAGCTCTACTTACGAGGTATGTATAATATGGTTATACAATGGTTAACTTATGAGTTATGCAGGTTACTAAGCACAAGTCATTAAAGAGAACAAGAAGACATTGTTTGGGTATGTTAGTCATAACTAACAAACATGATAACCAGGTATGTTTTTCCTATATCAAGATTAGAATCCTACCTTGTGTTACGATATTATACTTTTGTATAAATGATAATGTTTATTATTGAAGTTAGAAGTTTTAGTAATCAAGGGTTTATGCATATTATATTTCTTACTTTGATTGATGATATGACTAACCAGAAGAGTCCTATGGTCAAATAAGAATATGCATGAGTAAAATAAGTCTTGCCTGAAACCTTGAATACCAACGCTTATTACCTATGATCATGACCATACATATTTTAGGAACATAATGTTTTGATAGTATTGAGATGATACTAATAGATGTATGATTGTGTATGAGATCTTGAGGATGACACTAGTGCACACTTAAGCATGCATAGTGGTCTAGGATGGATATAATTTCAGGGACAGGTAATCCAGGTAGCAAAGATCAAGAGGGAGCACTTTAGGAAGCAAAGATCAAGAAGGAGTCCACCCTACAACCAAACAAAGATAAGTATTTGAATTGTCAATTCCTATATACATGATTACTTAAATGATATTGTCCAGTCATATACATACTTATGTTCCTAGATTGAGGATATGTATCATACATATTAGAAAAGTTGCATTAATGAACAAGATACTACTAAATATGCAAATAATGGGTAAGTGGCCTATGGTACTGTACAACATTCCATTTCTACTTATCTAGAATGAAACCTCTTTGCTGACATGTTGGGAGTTGTGCACACTCTTAACAATGTTTTGGTAGAGAGGGAAGGCATCTAGAAAGTTACGGGATATGGATAAACGTTGTATTGAAACATTGGCCCAGATAATTGCTTGAGTGTATGACATATGTCTTTATGCATAAGAATGTGTTGTTGAAAAACTATGAGAAGTTTCTAATCATGCAATTGGACTTGTCTTGTAGGAAAGACTGTGTACCATCACCTACAAAAAGGACTACAACATTTGTTCCAACAACAAAGATCAAATAAAAATTACCTATTGAAGATATTGAAGAATCTGAAGTTCCCAGGATCCGGGATGCAGTAATGGAAGAATGCCATGATCGAGGAGTATCGGTCGATCATGAAGAATGATGTCTAGGATGTTGTCCCGAGACAAGAAGGGAAGTCTGTTGTGACTTCCAAGTGGATCTACAAGATCAAGCTTGCTGTCGAGTTCAAGATGAAGGACTTGGGATGATGGACTACTTTCTAGGCATGGAGGTGTGGCAGAGTGCAGATGGAATCTTCCTTGGACAAGGAAAGTATGCAGTAGAGATCTTGAAGAGGTTTGGGATGATGGACTACAAGGCCATGGCCACACCTATGGCATCGAACCTGAAGCTTCTGTGTGATGCTTCATCTGATCCGGTTGATGTCATTGTGTATTGTCAGATGATTGGGTCCTTGATGTACCTAATGAACACGAGACTAGATATTTGCCTTGTGGTGAAAACATTGAGCCAGTTCCTGACGGATCCCAGAGGTGTTCACCTAGTTGCTGTAAAGCACATTCTGAGGTTCTTGAAGGGTACAATTGATTATGGGCTCAAGTATGATGCGAATCAAAAGTTTAACCTGCAGGGTTATGTTGATTCAGATTGGGAAGGCAGTACTACAGATAGGAAGAGCACTTTTGGATGCTGCTTCAGTATGGGATCAAGTGTGATCTCTTGGTTTAGCAGGAAGCAGTCCTGCGTAGCACTGAGTACAGCCGAAGCAGAGGATGTTGCAGCTTGTTCGGCTAGTTGTGAGGCAATATGGCTCCGGAAGCTACTGTCTAAGTTATTTGATCTCCTATTGGAGGCTACTGGTATCTTTTGTGACAACCAGAGTTGTATCAAGCTGTCTGAGAACCCGGTGTTCCACGACATGTCGAAGCACATTGAGATCAAATATCACTATATCAGGGATATGGTGCAGAGAGGAGCAGTGAAGCTCTTGTATATTGTGACGGATGAGTAGGTTGCGGATGTGTTGACGAAACCACTAGCTAGAGTGAAGTTTGAGTACTTCAGAGAGAGGCTTGGTGTTCTTCAGATTTAAGATACTTCGAGGAAGAAGTGATGGACACATTTGCAGGAGCCATTCCAAGCATGGTGAGAGGAGGATCCTTCCCATGGCTGTGGATGTAAGCACCGTGTGATGAGCATCAGGACGATGCTCTGGATGATATGCATTAGGATGATGCAGTGACGATGATCAAGATGATAATGTGTGACAAGTATTAGGATGATGCTCTGGATGATATGCATCAGGATGATGCTATGACGATGATTAGGATGATCATGTGTGATGAGTATCAGGATGATGCTCTGGATGATATGCATCAGGATGATGTTATGATGATGATCAGGACGATCATATGTGATGATATGTATTAGGTGGATGCATTGCATGATCAGTTGGATCATGTGTGATGAGTTCCGAAGACACAAATGCACATGAGCCATTCTGACATGGTGGTAGGTGTGTCCTCCCATGGTGCAGATATAAGGGTTGGGGCCATTTTAACATGGTTGAAGTGTGTCTTCCTGTGGTCGTTGATGTAAGAGCTGTGCCATTCGAGCATGGTTGAAGTGTGTCTTCCCATGGCTGCGATATAAGTGCTCTGCCATTCGAGCATGGTTGAAGTGTGTCTTCCCATGGCTATGATATAAGTGTTGTGCCATTCCTAGCATGGTTGAAGTGTGTCTTCCCATGGCTATGGATATAAGTGCAATGCCATTCTCGCATGGTTGAAGTGTGTCTTCCCATGGCGTAGATATAAGTGCTGAGCCTTTCACGGATGGTTGAAGTGTGTCTTCCCATGCCGGTGAATGTAAGTGTTGTGTGATGTGCATCTGGGTTATGCTTCGTGGATGATGAGATGACATGATCAGTATGATCATGAGTATCAGGATGATACTCTATGGCCGTGGACAGGTTGTGCAGTTGCATGTAAAAGATCCTGGGAGATCCAATAGGTTAAGCTGTGTGCTCGTAATCAGACCTGGGATGCTCTTTCGAGGTTTTGTGGTGGTCACATATAATATTGCCCTGGGAGATCCGATAGGTTGACAAGTAAGCTCATAATCAGTCCTGGGATGCTCTTTCGAGGCTTTGTGACGCACTTAATAAGTCCTGAGGATTCCATAGTATGGCCAGTGATGATGAAGACCTGCAGGTTGTGGTCCTACATCCAGCATGAAAAAGGGTCGGCTCTGTAGAACTTCCTATGACGAGAAGAATTCAGAGATAGCCCAGTGATCGAGATGATGAGTAAAACAGCAGTGATGATGATGATGCTCCGTGATCCAGTGACGATGATCCAGCTCCATAATTAAAGACTTGTGCCTATATGTATTGATAACTTGTGTCAAGAGAATACCTTCCTAGTTAAGAGGGAGTATTAATGTATTTGTAACTTCAGAAGATATTCACTTGTATATTGTATTTGTACTTTATTGTATCCCCAACGGAGATGTATTATTCCTCCGATTGGAAGTGTCGTCACTTATATTATAAGTGTTTTCACTTATACTTGATGGGTTATTAGACCACGTTGATGGGGTCGTCCCTGTATGAGTCATGTGGGTCAAATGGTTATTGGACCACCCCAGTGGGGTTTGGCCCAATCAGCATTATGTTAAGTGGTTAAGTTGAGGCCGACCTAGTTGAGTAAAGGTCAAGTCAAGTTAGTGTATAAATAGAGAGTGTGTCTCTCTCATTATACACATTCTATTGTTCACTCACTTTGTATTAGTGAGAGAGAGGAGGAGTGTGCACAAGTGGAGGAGGAGCATGTTGCTGAAGATGTCTATCTCTTGGGTTTGATCATGGTGATCCTTGTATTGATGCTTATTCTATCTCTGAGGAAGTTGCGGGGTTTTTCACCTTCTTGGTTTTCCCTGATGAAATGTTTTATGTCTCTTGTCTCTTGTCTCTTATGCTTGATATGCTATACATGTTGTTCTTTTAGTTAAGATCCTAGATCAGAATGAATTAAATTCTGAAAAACCAGAAACGTTGTTGGAGAATATGGAGTTTAAGAAATATGTATCAATTGAATATGACCCTTTACATATCGTATTTGAGAGGAAGAAGAAAAATAATATGAAGGATTTTGAACATATAGAAATAGAAGGATTGATAAAATGATGTAATTTATTTCGTTATGAACTTGATGATGAAGAAATTATAAATTCACAAGTGGGAGATCTTATTTTGACATAATTAACAATAGAAGCAGATCAAGCACCATAAAATTTGGAAATTGGGAGAAAAAGAGACTTGCAGGAGATTATATATGAATATAGTGAAGGAGGAAATGAAGACAAAAGTCTTAAGATGGAAACACAATACGAACTTGTTATTTCAGCAGACAGTGAAATATGTGAGGAAGAAAAGTCTTCAGTTCCAGAAGTCCAGATACAAGAATATAAAATTCAAGAAGTTAAAGAGAGTGGTGATGTAAATAATTTTCAATATAGACTTGACCTGTATAAACATTATGGACAAAATAAGCAAGCCTCTGCCCAAAAGCTTTATAATTTACTGCCAATAGTCAGGGATTTATCAAATTCAGAGACTTCTTTAATAACAAGTAGGGATATAAAAGAGAACACTTTAAACTTGGTAGTATCAAGAGAAGATAAAATGACCGAGATAAAGGTCAATTTGAAGAAAATACCAGTACCAGACAAGATCCAATTGCATAAGCAAATTGGAGAGGTGATATATGAATATTTTTTGGAAGCAACATTGAAAGTTGCTAAACTGGAAAGTGCTCTAAATAAAATGGAAGGTCAATTGAAGCACGAAAGACTAGAGAATAAAGCTTTCCAATGACAAGTCAAAAAATTACAATTTGAATTAGTTGCAAGCGATGGTGGAGGTAAAGCAAGCAAACAATTGTTGATTGAAAAAGATAATATAATTCAAGCGTTACAGAAAAAGATGAAGATTCCAAATACTCAGTTGATTCAAGTTCCTGAAGAAACAAAGCTAGAGCTAGAAAAAGAAGCTTTGTTTAAGGAAGTCAATGATAGCAAAGCCGAATTATTGAAATTTGCTGAAAAACAAGCTGGCTCGGAAAAAGAAAAGTAATCTTGAGAAATCAGATTGATGATTTGAAAAATAACTTGTCAAATTTGAGCATGCAACAAATAGGAATAAGTCAGAATGAAAATGGAAATGCTGATCATCTTTTATAGGCTATGTCCCAGATTAGTTTAAAAGATGTTGAGATTAAAGAATTAAGAGAAGAAGCTCAGAGATTGAAAGAAGAACGTGAGAAAAAAGACGAAGAAACAAAATCCTTAAAAGACAAATATAAGGAATTGATTGAAACTAACAAAAATTTGGCACATCAAGTAACAGGGAAAGCAACTATGTAGGGATGTAAGCACATGGTATGGGACTTAATCATTAAAGAAGCTGAAAATTTTAGACCATATTTGGATTTTATGAGAGTAAAGGAAAAAGTAACTAAAAATGCTTTTATAAGTTGTACTGCAATAAGAGAAAATCTGAATAGGAAACCCAAGGAGATTGCACAAAACCCAGTTACCTTTTTGAATACTTTAATAGAAGAAGATTTAAAGGTCTTAGGTATTAAAAACAAGATTATGACAATTACATCAACAAGAAGAATTTTAGGAAAGCATGCACATGTCGAGAATGTGGAAGCCAAAGCTGGAGCAATGAGAAGACGAGTAACAAAGTTCAAAAAATAGTTTGAAAAATTGGGCGAGAAGGGATTACCTGCATTATGGGATGAAAATTACGAGTTAATTTCCCAAGATGAATATAAAAAATTATTATTCAATATAAGGATGGATCATGGGAAGTTTCAACATCTAAATCATTTGCTTACAGGGAAAATTTTAATGGAAAAGATTGCAGAAAATTTTGAAATTCTAAACAAGTTAGTCTCAATTGGTGAAAGACTTCCACAAATTTCCCTTGCAGATCACATTGAAATGAGAGTTATGGTAAAAGAAATGGTGAGCTGCGATCTTCCAACTGCTGATTAGTGGACAAGCGTGGAGAGATACGAGAAAACGAAGTACACAATTCGTTCTTAAAAACAGTTGTTGGATCCTACGTCAAGTGAAGGCTCAGAAATATTTTTATTTTAAAGAAATTTGTAATATTTTTATGACTTTGATTCAAAGACATTTGGCATGTTTAGTTAAGTTATTTCAGTTTTTAGTTAAAAGAAGCAGTTAGGTTTTGCTTCAAGAAAGTTTTGTATAAAAGACAATGAAAGTCATTTTTGAAAGGGTTGGAAACTTTTTGAGAGACAAGAACTCTCAGATCGAGTTGATATTTTTGATATAAAAAGCCACATAGGAAATAACAGTTTTTACAGAATCAAATATTCATGTGTTGATCATTATTACAGTCTGTTTTTCTCTCTTCTTATATGTGCATGTTTATTTTCTTCGTTATACTTCCATTATGTTATGTCTTCTATGCTCAGATGAACGTTGAAATAAATTGAGATTCATATGTTTATGCCTTGATTTATCGCGTCTGTGTATCCATTTCTTTCTCTAAAGTTGATAGTGGATTCATCTAAAATCTGGTGCCCATTATTGATGGATTGTCTTTCTTTCTTTCTAAATCACGTGCAAAAAGATTTGATCGTAATATGATAGCTAACTTTCCTATGTGAAAATATTTATTGTTGTTTATTTGCTGGTGCAATAATTCCTAAGTTTGACTCCATGCCCAATGTTTCTTGTTTACATTTCAACCAAGTATTCATTTTAAAAACTCAGTCATTTTTCATATATCCTTAGCCATTTATTATATTTTTGAGAGAGCCCTCTTTGGTAGGGAAAAGGCTAATTTCCCTCCTAAAGATTGGTTTGAAATAGTTTCCTTAGGGTTTATCCTTCTACAACCAAAGGGTAAAATCTGAGCGATAACATTTTGGCGCCGTTGTCGGGGAATGAAGGTTTCATTTTCACTGGGAAGAACGACATTGCGGTCAAATTTCAGTGGGAAAAGAAGTTTGATATTTTTAGTTGGTTGTGTTTTTCCCTGGTGACTTCACGTTCAAATTTTTCAGTTTTAAGCAGGCGACTCCAAGAAAAGGCATTGTGGCTTCCAGAAGAATCCCTATGAGGGGAAATCCAAGTTCATAGTTGATCTCCAGTGTAGAAAGTCTAGAAAGACTCTTGAAAAAGAACAAAGGAAAAAATAAAGCATGTACTTCTCAAACAATAAATTATTTTCCTACTTTTCAAGAAAAGTTATTAGATGACGAAAATGTTGATATAAGTGAAAGACCATTGTTTAGAAAAAAATCATAATCATATTTGAATGAAACTGAGGTTGATTAAGATAGTTTTTCGAAGTTTTCTTTATAGTCAATTTGGGAGGGTTTACAAAGGTCAGAAAGGGCTGAATATAAAAAGAATAAGGCTCAGAGAGTACCCTTAAGAAATCAGAACATTGCTCAAAATATTTTAAATATTCAAAATACCCCATTAGTACCACCTCCAAGACCAATGGTTGCTAGGTTTTCTCCCCTTGTCTTACCAGCTGCATTACATGACCTTCCCCAGAATTATGCATAGAGAATTCCATAATTTGATGGGGAGGGATATTTTACATGTTCGGATATCCACATCATCTTTTTCAGGATCTTGCATGCAATTAGGGTTTGCATGCAAATTCTAGGGTTTGCATGCACTTTGCATGCATCCCAGTCACTAGGTTGATGCCTCCAGCACCTTAACCACCTTATTCTAGCACCCGTGAGCTTCTTACATCAGTTCATTATCCCTCCTAGTCAAGAAGGCGCCCACTTCTCACCTACTGCCAGAGAAGGGCGCACTTCTTCACCTACCACTATAGTTCCACTTCAATTACACTCAGTTAGCTCTGATTCTCCCTAATTTGAGGCTAGTTTCACTCCCGACTGGCTATTTCACTCCGTTGGACCTCTAGATTGACTAGATGACTGGTTCTTGTGCATTGATGACCACCACTGATTGATGATGAGGACTCCTAGTTGGAGTCAAGATACTCCATTCAGTGATTTGAATGACCTCCTTAGTCAATTCGAATTTCTCAGTCATTGACACTGTATTGTATTGTAATTATTCACCCTCATTGGGATATTGAGCACTAATGCATGTTTTGCACAGTTTTACACCATTTTTCTGAGTTTCATCTATTGTGATTGATTTAATTGTTCATTAGATTTGTTGTGACTAATTTTACATGGTATCAGAGCCATTACAGGGACAAGATCTCTTTTCTACAAGTGTTTCTACAAGAGGATTTGAGTGAATTTGCTCAAAAATTACAAAAAGTTTTGGCATGAAAGATCTCAAGGGCATTCACTCCTGTACATGCAAAGCTTGAAAATACTTCCAATACCACTCCAGAAGCTTGAGTTTCCACATAAATCCTAGATCTGATACATTGGACCTATTCAACATTGCTTGATCTCCAATCCCAGGTGTGATGCAACTCTAAAAGGGTGGATTGTTCGACCTCATTGTTCTTGGTTTTATTGTGATTTGCAGGTTATTGTCTCCATCAATTGCATTTGCTACTTTGCCCTTTCAAGCATTTCTACATCAGTGTGCATTCACTCCTAGCAATGGAATACTCTTCTTCAAAGCCTATCCTCACCCCATTCAATTATTTTGATTGGAAAGATGATATGGAGATCATATTACGTTCAAAAGGTTACTACCGAGTCACTCTTGGTCTTGAATTGGAGCCAAACACCTTGTCAGATAGAACCAAACACTACAACAAGCTTGATGAAGCTTATGGTCTTCTTTGTCTCCATCTCCAAAGATCTTCACTTCCATCTCATCGGATTGAAGACTCCAAAAGCTATATGGGAGCAACTTGAAACACTATTTGGTAAGCAGGATGAGCTTAGGGCTTTTCAATTAGAGAATGAATTGATTGCCCTTAGTCCTGAGAATTTTGAGACCATTAATGAATTCTTCACAAAATTCAAGAACTTGAGCATGCAGTTGAAGAACAGTGGAGTTATCAAAGAGGATAAGCAATTGATCCTCTCCATTCTCAGCAAGCTTGGTAAAGATTATTCGGTATTTGTCTCTACTTTCAATTCCGGTCGGCTAACTACCCCGAATTGGAAGATGCCTACCTTGAATGCCTTCATTGAGTCTGTCACAAAAGAGCATGATAAGTTGATTCAAATGGGGTCCATAAGCTCCAAAGATTCAGCCCTATATGTTCAAGGACCCAAGATCTCGAATGGTAAAGGAAAGCAAAAGAAGGAGAAGCCCAAATTCGAACCTCACAAGCAAAGAGAGAAAGGAAAACAGACGGATGCACCATCCAGTTCGAAGTTCAAGCAAAAGGGCAAAGAAGGTAACCAAAAATCTAAATGTACTTATTGCAACCATGGCTTTCATCCCAAAAGTTCATGTATGAAGAAGACTATAGATCAAATGGCCCTCCTTTTGGAAAAGAACAACATAACTCTTCCTGACGGTGCAAGGAAGAAGGATAGGAATGATGATCATGAAAGAGGACAAGCACTCATGGAAACTGTTTCGAAGCCCACTACTCTCTTGATAGATTCGGGTGCATCGAATCACATGGCTGCAAATATTGATTCTTTTTCTTCATTCGATCCAAACAGCTCCATCCCCATCCATTTGGGAGATGACTCAAAAATTTATTCAAAGGGAAAATGTATGATTCATGTAGATCATGGAAGCTTTCAGAATGTTCTCTATGTGCCTTCCTTGGCTTCAAATCTTCTTTCTATGTATCAAATGACACACACTGGTGAACCGAAGCAAGTTACATTTAGCCCTAATATAGTTGAAATTTCTGATATCAAAAGTGGAAGACTTGTTGCAGTCGGAAAGGCGAACCACACTGCAAAATGCTATGAGTTTTCACACTTTATTCCGCTTGCAAAGCCCACTGCTCTTCGCACACATGGTAATGACGTTAGTAGGCTTTGGCATGAAAGATTTGGACATCTTAATTATAAGTATTTGCTGCTGTTATCAAACAATTCCATGGTAGATGGTCTTCCACAACTCCGTTCTTCGAAGGGAATATACACTGGTTGCATTATTGGGAAGCACCCCGAGCACAGATTCGACCATGGCAAAGCTAGCAAAGCTTCTCTAGTTTTGGGGATGATACATTCTGATATCAGTGGTATGCTTCCCCATATGTCATTAAATGGTTCAAGGTATGTTTTGACATTTATTGATGATTTTTCCCGCTTTACATGGGTATTTTTTCTCAAAAACAAGTCAGAAGTGCTAGGAAAATTCAAGGATTTTAAGGCTTCTGTTGAGACCGCCACTGAGAGAAAGATCAAAGCTCTTAGATATGATAATGGTGGAGAATATATCAAGGCTGAGTTTCTGCAACTTTGTGCCCAAAGCGGAATTCAGATCCAACATACAGTTCCCTACACACCGCACCAGAACGGTGTATCGGAAAGAAAAAATCGGTCACTGAAAGAGATGGCTACATGCATGATTGAATCAAAAGGTTCAGCTGCAAATATTTGGGTTGAAGCAATCAATGTTTCTGCATACATACAAAACCATGTTCCACATTCATCCGTGAAAGGTATGACTCCTTTCGAAGCATTCTTTTGTCACAAACCGGATGTGTCAAATTTGAGAGTTTTTGGCTCTACTGCATGGGCTAGAATTCCTTCCAAGAAGAGACAAGCTTTGCATCCACAAAGTATTGAGTGCATACTGATAGGATATGGGGAAGAATCAAAATCATATAAACTCATGGATATCAGATCTAAAAAGATATTCATAGAGCACAGTGTGCAATTTGAAGAACCGCTTCAAGAATTGCAACTAGTCGAGGAAGAAACTGTCGTTTCACTGCCTTCACTAGAAGAAGATCCGTGCAGCGATAATGAAGGTATGAGTTCTGATATTTCTGATATTTCAGTAGCACATGATGATCATGAGATATCAGGTTCGGAATATGACCATTATGATCCTCCTCAGTTACCAAAGTCTGCTGGTTTGAACCTTGGAAATCCTGCTGATCCGAGATGAACAAGAGCAGACTTTCAAAGAGCAGGTATGGATATTTCAATTTATGATCCATTAATTCCTGAGATTTCTTATTTGATGACCGTTTCAGATCCCACATCATACTATTCTTCCCACCGAGATCCAAGATGGCAAAGTGCCATGAATGAAGAGTACAGTTCTCTTCAAAAGAACAATACATGGGAGCTAGTTTCTCTTCCACCTGGAAGAAAATTAGTGAAGTGTAAATGGGTCTGCCACACGAAAGTTGCTTCTGATGGCTCTATCAGCAAATACAAAGCAAGGTTGGTGGAAAAAGGTTTCTCCCAAGTCCAAGGAGTGGACTACACTGAGACCTTTGCACCGGTTGCAAAGATGGATACCATCCGCCTTGTTTTGGCTATTTCCGCATCCAAGCACTGGGAAGTGTACGACATGGATGTGAAGAGTGCATTTCTACATGGAGACCTTGCTGAAGAGGTATATATGCAGCAGCCAGAGGGCTACACATCAGATCCATCATTAGTTTGCAGATTGAAGAAATCTTTGTATGGGTTAAAACAGGCCGCAAGAGCTTGGTACGCAAAGATGGATTCCTTCCTTCTTTCTCAAAATTTCCAAAGATGCAAATATGATCCGAATGTGTATCTTCAGCGAGTTAAAGGTAATTTTTTGGCTATTTTACTTTATGTTGATGATCTTCTCATTACTGGTAGCACTCTTACTTCAATAAACAAGCTAAAAACTGCCTTAAATCTAGCTTTTGACATGAGCGATTTGGGCTTGCTGAGTCACTTTTTGGGCTTGGAGATAGCTCAAAATTTTGATGGGATCACTATATCTCAACAAAAATATGCTTCCAACCTGTTATTGAAGTTTAATATGTCTGAATGTAAGGCAACCCCATTCCCATTCCTCTCAGGAATCAGTCTTGAGGAGGGAGATTCTACACCGCTTGCAGATTGCAGTATGTATCGACAGTTGATTGGTTCACTACTTTATTTGACACACTCAAGGCTTGATATTTCATATGCCGTGAGTGCCATGTCAAGGTATATGCAGCAACCCCATGAGATTCATTGGAGAGAAGCCAAGCGGATCTTGCAGTATGTGCAAGGTACGAAACATTTTGGCATACATTATGCTGTAGATTTTGAGCTTGATTTCATTTGTTTTACTGATTCAGATTGGGCAGGTGATAGCATTGATCGGAAGTCCACTTCCGGTTATATTTTCATGATTCGTCATGGTGCTATTTGCTGGTCCAGCAAAAAGCAGGCATCCATTGCACTTTCTTCAGCAGAGGCAAAGTATTGAGGGGCAGTCAATGCCTGCATTCATGCAGTTTGGTTGCAGGATATTCTTTCCGAGTTTGGTTTTGGTGGCACTACTTCAACTTTCCTATTTTGTGACAATCAAAGTGCTATCAAGATCTCCACAGATCTAGTTCAGCAGCAGAGGACCAAACACATTGAGATTCATATGCATTACATTCGACAGTTGGTGCATGATCGCACCATCATTCTGCAATATTGCCCTACTGATGAGCAAATTGCATACATCTTCACCAAGAGCTTCACTGAGAAGAAGTTCTCTTACCTCCGTTCACTATTGGGGGTGAGTTACATCATGGTGGATATAGATTGATCCATTATTATGCTTTAGCTTGAGGGGGGAGTTTCTTCTCACTAGGTTTTCCCTCTTTCCTCACTTAGTTTATTTTCAAGATTTTTTGGATTATTGTATTGGGGTGACCTTTGGTCTTAGTTACTAGGGCTCCACATTATTTTTTGCACATCATAGTCTAGCTTGAGGGGGGGTGTTCAGATATCCACATCATTTTTTCCAGGATCTTGCATGCAATTAGGGTTTGCATGCACTTTGCATGCATCCCAGTCACTAGGTTGATGCCTCCAGCACCTTAGCCACCTTATTCTAGCACCCAAGAGCTTCTTACATCAGTTCATTAGCCCTCCTAGTCAGGAAGGCGCCCACTTCTCACCTACTTCCAGAGAAGGACGCACTTCTTCACCTACCACTATAGTTCCACTTCAGTTACACTCAGTTAGCTCTGATTCTCCCTGATTTGAGGCTAGTTTCACTCCCAACTGACTGTTTCACTCGGTTGGACCTCCATATTGAGTAGATGACTTGTTTTGACTTTAGTTAGCCTCCCATGCACCCTCCACTGAGCCCACTTCCCTATATCAGTGCTACACACTTCAGTTACACATGTTACACTCAGTTAGACTCAGATTGACACCTGGATGACTGGTTCTTGTGCATTGATGACCACCACTGATTGATGATGAGGACTCCTAGTTGGAGTCAAGCTACTCCATTCAGTGATTCGAATGACCTCCTTAGTCAATTCGAATTGCTCAGTCATTGACACTATATTGTATTGTAATTATTCACCCTCATTGGGATATTGAGCACTAATGCATGTTTTGCACAGTTTTACACCATTTTTCTGAGTTTCATCTATTGTGGTTGATTTACTTGTTCATTAGATCTGCTGTGACTAATTTTACATTACAGCACAATAACATGTTGATAAGTTCAATGACTTTATTTATCTTTAAGAAGTAGCCCATGATGATGCAAAAAATGCGATTGTTAGCCCAGAGTCTTTCAGGAGAAGTCAAAAAATGGTTCAGAACTTTAGGTGTAGGATCTATTGCTACATATAATGATTTTGTAACACTTTTTATCGAGCAGTAGGAAGATAAAAAGAGTCCCTCACAAACATTAACACAGTACAATAATTTGAAGAAAGGGGGTTTTGAAACAGTCCAAGAATTTTCTGCTAGATTCATGAAGGTTTATAATTAAATTCTTGCTGATTTTAAACCATTGGTAGGAGATGCCAAGTTGCATTATGCAGATGCATTTGAAGGTGATTTCTCTTGTACATTGAGGGAGAGGAGGTCAGCCACTTTGTCAGATATGATGAGAGATGCAGTGGAAGTGGAGGCAAATTTGATGGCTTCTGGAAAGATAAAGCAAAAAATTGACATGGATGGAAGGAAAATTAGAGAAGATAATCAACCTTCAACTTCTTCTTCTAATGATGTGAAATTTGATGCTATGATGAGAACTATGGAAAGTGTTATAGGTCAAATCTACACTTCTCCATCCGTGATCACATTTAGCTGTCGATAACACAAAAGGACAACTTGGATTGAAGAGCAAGATTGGCCTAGGTGATATATGGACCAGACATACCCCTCTGCAACTGTAAAAACCCTGTTTTATCTGACATTTTGACATGTGCCCTACTCTTTGTATAGAAAACTAGCACACATCAGGATATGTGCGCTACTCGACAAGCATGAAAGGCGTGCACACCAGCTAGTATGCCCTACTTTTCCTTAAGGAAAATAGCGAACACCTAAAAAATAGTTGCAAACACTAGTTGTAAAGTATTGGACTTGCATACTATGTGCTACTATGCTTTAGAAATATTGCACACATCTTAAGATGAAATACAAAAATATATTAGTTGATGAATTGGGATTAGTTGAAGTTGGTTTGCAACTTCCCCAACCTCCCATCCAACTACCTCTCGAATCCAACTTCCTACCTTGTCCCATAAATACAAGGGGGATGCATGAGAGAGACTAGACTAAAAGTTAGACTCAATCTAGAGAACTAGACTGAAGGAGGAGAAACTATGTATTAAGGGTTGTTGTGCTGGAGGAATTCCAAAGTTAGTGTGAAGAGCAGGAGCCCAGAATCCGGTTGCACAAGCACTCTGGATGATCGGGTGTAATTGTATTGGTTATTTGCTTTTGAAAATAAAGGTTGAAATACCCTTCTCGTCCCAATCAAATGTCTAATCGATTGCATATTTGTTTGGATTAAATTCTTGATTGTATTTGATGTCTAAATTTAATTTCAATTTCATCATTGTTATATCAGTCAAGATATGCTGAGGAAGGTATATTTTGTATTGCAGGTTCATCAAACGGAAGATCAAGTGAAGGATTGAGCAGAGGATCGAGCAAAAGCTAGGATCGAACATCGTTAATAAGGTATGCCTTCTAAGATCTTGATCTCTTTCCTTTTGTAGAAGCCCATGTAATATGATAAATGTATTTACCTGTCACTCCCTAAGTTGGTAGTGTCCATCTCCTCACTATAAGGTAGAAATCCTGAACAACAGACTGGCGAATCCATTGGGGATTGGTTGTTTTTTGCTCTAGGAGACATAGGTAGTTTTCCTTCCAGTACTTTTTGGTCTTTTTGGTCCTCTGAGAGGCCCTGTAGGTCACTTTTACCTACTTTTTCTTGCTTGACTCATCTCAGTTTACCTTTTCAAATCCTATTTCAGACCTTCTGTGACATGTGCGCTAGTCTTCCCTACACACAGTAGCGCATGCCTGATGATGAGTGATGCTTTCACTACTGCACAGTAGAGCACACCTCCCAGTGTGCACTGGTTTATGAACTGCATAGTAGGGCATATTCCTATAACTCTCTGTTTGCTGTTGGGATTTGATTTCCACTTGTTTGGTTTGATTTCCAACCTCTCTCTTTTCCTTCTTAACTGATCCTTGAGGTTTGTAAGCCTTTGTTGAGTCTTCTTAGCCTCTCCTAAGTCCCTTAACTCATATTTGCTTGCTTGAGGACTTTTTGAGGTGTCTTGCTTGTTTGTGACTCTTTTTGAAGACCGCATACTTTTCCTTGTTGGACATAGTTGCACTCCTGTACCCTAGATGCTTGTTGCAGGTATACAAATCTTTGTTTTATAACATTTGTTGTTTGTGGAAACATTAGCACACTTTGACGGTGTCTTGGCCTTTGATTTAGGGTTTGAACCCAAGTTGGATTCCTTAGGGTACTTTCAAAAGCTTTGTGAGTCTAGACACTTTTTTATTGCTTTGACAGTTTCGGTCCAAGTAAGTTGAAGTCCTTTAGTTTGCTTTCTTTCGAGTCTTTATGATTGTAAGGTCATCTTTGATTCACTTGCCAACCTTTTTCTTGGCTTAGTGTTTTCTTAGGGTTTTTTTGTGCTTTGGAGAAACCTATGAGGTTTGCCTTTCCGTTACAAGCATCTCTTATCCCTGTTTTCTTTTCGCTTTGTTTCCAAGCCCAAATCTTTTTCCTTTGAAAAACATTGTAGGACAAGTCTTTGTCAAGTCATCGATTTGATTGTTGTGAACCTTAGAGTTGCTTTTCCTTACTCACATTTCTCTTTTAGGTCTTACTTGCTTCCATTTTCAAGTTCTTTTTCTTTTACATATATCAGAAAAGGAAAAAAATGAGTTTGGTAGTTTAAAGTAGTAAGACTTATGATCATTTCGAAGTAGCGTAGTTTACTTTGTTTTGGATTTGAAAAGAAAATAAAAAGAGACTTGTTTTAGGTTTGCTTATCTTTAGTTTTGGAAAACAATGAATGAGAAAGTTTAGTGAAAGTTCTTTACTTTTATGTACTTTCCATTTCTGTCACAACCACGCCACACAATGCACTACAACCTTTGAGTAAAGAACAACCCTTAAAAAGAATAATTAATAAAATTTATTAGCAACTTTTCTTTATAGGGATGTCACTACACCAACTAGCTTAGGCTAGGGTTTCGGATTAAAACACAATTTAACTATCCGAAACCATTTCATTACTCAATAATCGTAGTGAGACTATTTTTAGGTGAACCCATTGACATCAAAGTTGTTCTATAAGCTCCACTGAAACTGGAGTTAAGCACGAGGTCTTGCAAAGGTGAAATAGTGAGGATACCCCTTCACTTTTCATTCGGAGCATACACCAAGGCTGGTTCTCATACGGAGATCCTTTTGGATTTTGGGCTTAGCTACCTTTCCCATGCATTCTAGTCGGACCTACGACTGTCCCCCAGAGCTTCTTCCGTGTTAATGGTAACCTTAGAATCTTGACTTTAGGGCTTCTTACACAGGTGGTAGTGAAAGGCTATTTTCATTGTACCTAGGACAGATACGGTGTTAAGATTTAATATGCTAAGACAGAACATAGCAGCATTACATTCCATTTCACAATAATAGCATATACAGGATCACTGAAGAAACAACAAGCACAACATAAACACAAGAGACACAGATTTATCCTAGGAAACCCTCATGGGGTAGAAAACCCAACAAAGCTTCCTCAATATAGATGACCAGCAATATACATAGATGCAAACCAAAGACATGATCTCCTCCTCCACCATAGGAGACCATTCCTCCATAAGTGCACTACTCTCAAGTGAGTGAGTGTGTTAAATGAGGAATACACCTCCTCTATTTATACACTAGTCCGACTTGTCTTTTACACAAATCATGTAGTCTCGTATTTAACCAATGGGTTAAATACCCCATTACAATTGACTGGGCCAACCCCTCTAGGGTGGTATAATAACCCTTTGACCCACATAACACATACAGGGCCAACCCCCATTGGGGAAGTCTAATAACCCAAGTTACCACATTCCGACGGAGGAATAAACATCTCCGAATATACAATAAGATCTTCACGGAGGAATGAATCATCTCCGGAATAATAAAGTACAAATATAATATTCTTTGAAGTTACAATATATCAACACTCCCCCTTAACGAGAAGGATATTATAACAACATCTGCACGAGCAAGGAGTCATCAACATGATACATCTATAAATCATTGGAAGATTTCTCAACATCATTAGTAACTCAACCAGTTACTGGAACATCTTCAATACTGGAACATCAACATCTTCAGTACTGAGTCTTTATCTTCTGCAGCACTCAAACAACTACAGCAACATCAATATCTGAATCCTCACGATCGTCAGCATCGTCATCACACGATCATCAGCATCGTCACATCATCTTGATCTACAACATCTGGTTCATCTCGATCTACAGCATCTGGATCATCTCGATCTACAGCATCTGGATCATCTCGATCTACAGCATCTGGATCATCTTGATCTACATGATTAGCATCATCGTAATCAGCAGCATCGTCATCTAGATCAACACGATCAGCAGCATCGTCATCTAGATCAACAGTATTAGTATCCACACCAATACAAGTATACACATCATCAATACAAGTATACACATCATCAATACAAGTATCCACACAATACAAGTATACACACAATACAAGTATACACATCATCAATACAAGTATCCATACAATAGCAGCATACCCTGCAAGATACATGATCATATTACAGGATGATCAATCCTGCTCTCTTTAGGACATAGGTCCATGGATGATGCAATCCTGTCATGTACCTTTTGAACCGAGGTCCAAGGACGATCCAGTCCTACCATGTACCTTTTGAACCGAGGTCCAGGGATGATCCAATCCTATCATGTACCTTTTGAACCGAAGTCCAGGGACGATCCAGTCCTATCATGTACCTTTTGAACCGAAGTCCAGGGACGATCCAGTCCTATTATTGCATTCTCGGAGACCTCTTGTCTACGGCTCAATTCACAGGACTAAAGTCCGAGGACGATACAATCCCCTTACCTGTTCATTCAGGATTTTATTCTCGGAGACATCTTGTCTACGGCTCACTTCACAGGACTATGGTCCGAGGATGATACAATCCCCTTACCTATTCATTCAGGATTTTGTTCTCGGAGACATCTTGTCTACGACTCACTTCACAAGACTATGGTCCAAGGACGATACAATCCCCTTACCTGTTCATTCAGGATTTTGTTCTCAGAGACATCTTGTCTATGGCTCACTTCACAGGACTATGGTCCGAGGATGATACAATCCCCTTACCTGTTCATTCAGGATTTTGTTCTCAGAGACATCTTGTCTACGGCTCACTTCACAGGACTATGGTCCGAGGACGATACAATCCCCTTACCTGTTCATTCAGGATTTTGTTCTCGGAGACATCTTGTCTACGGCTCACTTCACAGGACTATGGTCCGAGGATGATACAATCCCCTTACCTGTTCATTCAGGATTTTGTTCTCGGAGACATCTTGTCTAAGGCTCACTTCACAGGACTATGGTTCGAGGACGATATAATCCCCTTACCTGTTCATTCAATATTTTTTTCTCAGAGACATCTTGTCTATGGCTCACTTCACAGGACTATGGTCCGAGGACGATACAATCCCCTTACCTGTTCATTCAGGATTTTGTTCTCGGAGACATCTTGTCTACGACTCACTTTAGGATTAAAGTCCACGGATGATACAATCCTCTTACTCTCGGAGACATCTGTCTGTGGATCACTTTAGGACTAAATTCCACGGATGATACAATCCTCTTGCTCTCAGAGACATCTGTTTGCGGATCACTTTAGGACTAAAGTCCACAGATGATACAATCCTCATATGTCCACTAAGGACTTCATTCTTGAAGACATATGTCTACGGATCCTTTTAGAACATATGTTCAAGGATGATGCAATCCCCTTTCCAACTTAGACCCTGTCTAAGGACCATCCACCAATCTCTCTATTGGCATCACTAATATAGGTATCCTCATCATCGACCTCACTATCGATGCAGGCAATCTTATCATGAGTGATCACATCACTCCCCCTTTCGAGGAGGGTCCTTCTGAACTATATTAGGTTTGTCTCGAAAAACTTTACTTGAGGTAGAGGTTTGGTTAGTACATCGAATCGGTAGAGGTTTGGTTAGTACATCGAATCGGTAGAGGTTTGGTTAGTACATCAGTAACTTGTTACAAATTCAAACTTTATAGTTCCTTTCTGCACCATATCTTGTATATAGAAATGTCAGATCTCTATGTGCTTTGCTTATCATGGGACACTGGATTCTCTGGCATCTTGATAAAACTCTGTTTGTCACATAGTACCACAGTTGGGTCTATCTCTAAGTCAAACAATCCTGTAGCCATACTGCTTCACAACTAGCAAAGAAAACAGCCATATATTCTGCTTGTGCTAAGAGCCACACTAGATTGTTTCCTGCTAAACCCTGAGATCATGGCTGATCCTAGACAATAACATCCTCTCGATGTGCTCTTCCTGTCTGATACACTTCCTGCCCAATCAACATCTGTGTAGCCATCTGAAGTCATGATCTCCATAGATCAAAGTCTATCGTATCCTACGTACCTCATCACATGCTTTGCAACTAACAGATGGACACATCTAGTTTCCACTAGATACTGACTCAAGCCTAGTATTCATTAGATACATCAATGACCCAATAATTTTTATTTTTTTTTCTGTACAGAGTTATATCCACTAACTCTGATGAGTCATCCACTAACAACTTTAAGTTGGAATCCATGAGAGTGGCCATTCCAATACATCAAGTCTTCTCAAGATTTCTCAGCATACTTTCCCTGGTTGAGAAAGATTCCTTACGAGCCTTGCCACACTTCTAGACCTAGGAAGTAATGCATCAATCTGAGATCTTTCATTTTCATTTTTGTTATGCAGCTATCTATCTATGCCATCTCTCGTTAGATGGGTCTACTGATATGAAACTCAACTTCATTCAAACTCTGAGGTGAGTTCCTTCTTGTATCCATGTCATCTGTGCATAGAAGCCATATTCAACCTTGTAGCAAAGGTTGAGATCCACATCACCCATGATAATCATCAAGCTCATCAATTGATTATCGATCCTGGGTACCCATACAGAACCTGATTCACACTTCTTCTTTAATTACACCATTAAGAGAATGGTCTTATCTAGCCACTTGGAGCAAACATCTCATCATGATTCTCTTCCTCTTTCTAAGAGAATCTTCTAGCCACAAGCCTTCTATAGTGTGTTTGATTTGTAAATCTTTTGTTGAACATCCATTGCTTGTTCAGAGTTCATCATTCATCATGATCTTTCCTACAAATCAAAATTAAGTACATGATTAGTAATACTTCATAATCATCAAATCATATTGACATGATAACCTATTATGCATACAGATATCATTTACATAGTTATGCAACTATTTTGACCAATACTTTGGCACAACACTTTCCCATATCCTGTATGCATATAGTGGCTATCTAGATGCCTTCCATCTCTACTAGAACATACTATCGAGAGTGTGCACACCTCTCAGCGTTTCAGCAAAGAGGTTTCATTCTAGACAAGCAACAATGGAATGTTTGTCCAACTTACCAATCATATGCATATTAGTAGTATACTGTTCAATCCTCTATGAATGTTTACACTCAGCATGATATATTATAGGAATACAAATATGCATACAACCTATTACAGACAATATCATTTACTATTTCAAATAACAACTCAAATACTTATCTTTTATGTTTGTGTGGTTGCCTCCCGCTTGATCTTCTGTATGTCTTTTGAACTTCTATTCATTCTGTACCACTGTGCATGCTCAAGTGTCATCCTCATGATCTCATACACAAACATACATTCATTAGTATATTCTCAACATTATAGTTCTAAATAATCTTGAAAATGTATAGTCATGATTATAGATAATATTCAAGGTTTCAGGGAAGTCTTCTTTTACTCATGCATATTCTTGTTTGATCTAGTTAGTTAAATCATCAACCAAGATAAGAGACATAATATGCATAAACCCTTGATTACTAACTTTATGAATAATCATAACCAATCATACCAAGTATACAAGGTAAGATTCTAATATGACATAGGAAAACATACCTGGATTAGTATACCTGCTTAGTTATGTACAACATACCTAAACAATCTCTTCAATGATTTAGAGATCCTGAGCTAGAACCTACATGTCTCATAGGTTAAGCATAATATAATAAAGTTATACATACCTCGTAAGTAGAACAAAGATTATGGATGAGTGTTTGTCTTCATGATGTCATGGTCATGGAACTTGATTTGTCTTTTGTGATGTACCTGTATCTTGTTAGTAGACAACATCAACCTCACACAACACCATAATGCATAAGTACAATCATATAGCCCTAATCAATTAATGTCTTCGATCATTCGCATGCATTCATACTGTTACTAGGGTGATAAGACAATTCTAACATTAATCAAGATTGTACTAATAAATAACATGAAGACAAACACATTATGAACTTAATCAAGAATCAGATTTCAAGACATACCTGAACCTCCTTAAGTCATACCTGTCAAGACTTCTTGTAGTCTTCTTATGTAAGGCCTTAGCCTCAACTCCCCCTGAAACTTGATCTGGAGCTTGATTAGGGTTTGCTAGAGAAACCCTAAAAATTCAATCTTTGGCTTTCACACTTCCGAACGAATGGAAGGATGTGTCATGCTGAGCTGATCAAACTAGCATACTTCAATTTTGAAATCTCCAAAATTTGACCCCTCAAAATTGCCTTTGAAACTTCTGGATCTTCTGGATAGGATCCCGAACTAGGGTTTGATGAAGCCCACCCTTCTGCTCAATCAAAAGGTTTGATCCAAGGCTCTAAACTCTTATTTTTCTGAGGAGCTTTTAGCCGTGGTTACAGACTTCAAAAATTCCAACTTTTGCTGAAGCCCTAATTTTCCATCTTTCCGATCAAAATCCCGAACTAGGGTTTGATCAAGCTCGGTCTTCTACCCAACCAAAAAATTCGATCTTGGTCTATAAATTTCGATTTTCCTGAGTAGCATTCAGCCGTGGATTCCGATTCCAAAAATTCTAACTTTCTTCGAAACCCTAAATTCCGGAAGCCATGAATAAAGGTGCTCCAAAAATAATTATGTTTTGACAGAAATATGTACCTGATTGTTTCTGCTATAACTCTGAATTTTTTACTCCACAATGTCTGAAAATGTTTTTTTGCAGTAGCCTGACCTGTCATCTTTCCATCCTGACAGGTCTGACCTCAATTGGATTTTCTAAGAGAGAGTTATGCCAAGTGTCGCAACGTGACCTGTTTATGGAATAAAACAGGAGAGCGAACTTGTACGGCATGCCACGTATCACTGGTTCAGCTTCGGCCTCTGAAAACGTTTTTTGAGATATTAGAGTCTGCGTACTACCTGTCACATTTTACGAAATTTCATTTGGAGCTTCCTAGCCCAAGTTATTCCAAGTGTCGCAACGTGACCTGTTTATGGGATAAAACAGGAGAGCGAACTTGTACGACGTTCCACGTGTCACTGGTTCAGCTTCGGCCTCTGAAAAAATTTCCTGATATAGTACATTCTGTGTACTACCTGTCATGTTTTACGAAATTTCATTTGGAGCTTCCTATCCCAAGTTATGACCTTTTTTCGTAGGTCACCTGATTTTGACTGAGATCTGGAAGAGGCAAAAACCCTAACTTGTACTAATCATAACTTACAAAGTACAACGAATCTGAGGGTGCCCTTTGGAAACAAGATACCTGGCGATGTTATCTATGACCTGTAAAGGTTTCATATCCTGAACCTTCGCCAAAATGGATTTATGGCGAAAGTTCCACAATGACAGGTTTTTGCTATATAAAACCCAAACCTTCAAATTGTCGCAAGTGAAGCAAGTGTCGTAAGTGCCATACCTTTCCTTCCTTCAGGTTATCTCTGATACCATGTTAAGATTTAATATGCTAATACAGAAAATAGCAGCATTACATTCCATTTCACAATAATAGCATATACAGGATCACTGAATAAACAACAAGCACAGCATAAACACAAGAGACACAGATTTATCCTGGGAAACCCTCATGGGGTAGAAAACCCAGCAAAGCTTCCTCAATATAGATGACCAGCAATATACAAAGATGCAAACCAAAGACATGATATCCTCCTCCACCATAGGAGACCTCTCCTCCACAAGTGCACTACTCTCAAGTGAGTGAGTGTGTTAAATGAGGAATACACCTCCTCTATTTATACACTACTTCGACTTGTCTTTTACACAAATCACGTAGGCTCGTATTTAACCAATGGGTTAAATACCCCATTACAACTGACTGGGCCGACCCCTCTAGGGTGGTCTAACAACCCTTTGACCCACATAACACATACAAGGCCGACCCCCACTAGGGAAGTCTAATAACCCAAGTTACCACATTCCGACGGAGGAATAAACATCTCTAAATATACAATAAGATCTTCACGGAGGAATGAATCATCTCCAGAATAATAAAGTACAAATATAATATTCTTTGAAGTTACAATATCTCAACATATGGAAGGTAACCCTTTTGAGTAATCCTGGGAGGGTAGTTTGGTGATTCAAATGCTTGCACCTAGAGGACCTGAACTGGATGCCATATAACTGTTATTCAATGCTCTACTAGCTTGTTCTAGGCCCTGATCACCCCAGAATTTCTACTGAGAGTATTCACCTTCCTTGTTTACCTGGTTTTGGATACTTAGGATTTTGTAGTGGTGTGCTCTTTGTGCCTCTCGCCCTTAGTTGGCCTTAGATATTTCTAGCCCATTGAGTCGGAACTATGGATAGCATCCCACTGAGCACCAATCAAGGGACCCCTGTTCAAGGGGATCCTTGTGCTTTTCCATTCATTGGGAACATTGGTACTCCCTTAATGGCTACCTTGAATCTTCCTGGATTCACTATAGGGCTACTCGTTTGGTTGTTTTCCAATCTAAATGCCTTGCATGTTCCCGATGCTTCTCTATTGATGTATATGTAACTTCGGAATGTATTTCATTTATATATTTATTGTACTCTTATAGAGATGTATTATTCCTCTATACGAAAGTGTCATCATTTGTATTGACAAGTGTTGCAAGTGTGTTAGCTTGCCGATGGGTTATTAGACCACCTTGTAAGGGGTCATCCCAGATTAATGTAATATGAGGTTATTGTGCTAAGCTAGACAAGTCGGCACCATAAATTTATTGGGCAGCCAGGATAAGTATAAATAGAGATCTCCCGATCTCTATTTGGATCATTTCAGAACTCACTCTTCCATCCCTCGGAAATTGGTGCACATGTGAGGAGGAGGATCAGCTGCTAAGAGGAGTCTATCTCTGTGTACTTTGGTTGTACTATTGCTCTATCTATCTCTGAGGAAGTTGTGGGGTTTTTCACCTTAGGGTTTTCCCCACGGAAACTCTGTGTGTCTATGTCTCTTATGTTTTGCTTCTTGTGATGATTGACATACTTGCTATGATTGATATGCATTGTTATATTGTACATGTTATTCTCTTAGTAAAGATCCTAGAGTATATTGAATCAATGCTAAAAAATTAACATGGTATCAGAGCTAACCTGAGAAGAAGACATTGTGTAGTGGCGGAAACCAGGGTTTCTTGTTTATTGGGTTTCTCTCCATCGATTTTCGAAAAGTAGTATAGTAGATTGACTCTACTCATCAAGGAGAATCTCTCTGTCCAATCAGAATTCAATTCTGAGCACTTTTAGTTTTGGCCCTAAAAATTAGGGTTTCCTAAAAAATAGGAATTTCTGAAATCTGAAGACATAGCTGGAAGCTCCTTGGAAAAATCGAAGTTTAGAGCTTTGGATCAATATTTTTGGCTGGGTAAATCTCTGGGAAACTCAAACCCTAATTCAGGGTCCTCCTGAGTGAATCCGGAAAGACTAAAAGGCATTTTTGAAGGGTAAAACTTTGCAGAACTCAAATTCCGAGTATACCAGGCTGATCAGCTCATCAAGGCACATCTTTCTATCCTTTCAGAAAGTTGAAATTCACATTTTGAATTTTTGGGTTTTCTCTGACAAACCCTAATCCACGACCAGATCCAGTTTTCAACAAATCAAGTGGTAAGACCTAAATCTTTTCTATTTCCATTTGAAGTACTCTTTAAAGATGTCTCACCACACCAAGCTTGAGGATAAGCTTGAAGGGGCTGATAACTTTCGAGCCTGGAAGTATAGGATTGCGTTAATCCTGGAAGAGAATGAGTTGGACTCATACATAAAAGAAGAGGTCCCTATCCCAGAGGATGAAGAGGCTAATATATTGCATAAGAAGAACTTGGTCAAGAAAAAGAGAATCATTGTTGATTCTATCAAAGACCATCTCATTCCACATGTGTCATCTCTATAGACACCCAAGGCTATGTTTGACTCCCTAACCAAGCTGTTTGAAGGGAAGAACATAAATCAGAAGATGACTCTGCAGAATCAATTGAAAGGGGTCAAGATGTTGAATGGAGAAACCATTCAATCTTATTTCTCCAAAGTCTCTCAGATCAAGGAACAACTTGAAGCTGTAGATGAAATGGTGGAGAATGGAGAAATTGTGATGACCACTCTGAATGGCCTACCTAGGTCATGGGATTCCTTTATTCAAGGGATCTGTGCAAGAAGGAAGTTAATCTCCTTCAGTAAATTGTGGGAGGAATGCTCTCAAGAAGAAGCAAGGCTTGTAGCACGAGAAGAAAAGATGGGAAGTGAAGATCAAGCTCCCGTAGCTCACACCAAAAGAAGCAAGCCTAAAAGGGAGCACTCTCAGCAGAAGAGATCCACTCACTATCACCAAAAGAATAAGAAGGATCTAAGGTGCTTCACATGCAATGAGAAGGGTCACTTTGCTTCAGAATGTCCCAAGAACAAAAGGGACAACAACAAGAACAACAAATTCAACAACAATAAGAAGGGCAGCAAAAGAAGGTACCATGCTCATGCTGCTGAGGATGATGAACCTGCAAAGAAGAAGGCTAGAGCAGAAAGTGATGATGAATCATCAAGCGAATAAGAGTATGTTCTAATCTCTGCTCTCACAGCTACTATTTCTCATGGTTGTAATGATTGGCTTATTGACAGTGGGGGTTCCAAACACATGACTGGGTTTAAAGAATCTTTTGTAAATTTATCTGAACATGAATCACCCCATAAGGTGAAACTTGGGGATGATTATCAATACCCCATCAAATGAAGTGGTGAAGCCTCCTACAACCTAGATTCTGGAAAGTCTTTGAAGATGAAAGAAGTGCTTTATGTTCCTGGGCTCAAGAAGAACCTACTCTCCATCTCTGCATTGGATGCAAAAGGCATGAGGGTTGCATTTGTGGATGGCCAAGTCCTAATGTGGCCAAAGGGAAAGACCATAGATGATGTAGTGGTGATTGGAGAGAAAGAGGGAAGTTTGTATAAATTGAAGGGACAACCTAAACATGCCATGGTGCATGACTCCATGGAGCCAAGTGAACTTTGGCATAGAAGACTTGCACATATGCACTACAGAGCATTACCAATTGCAAGTAAAGCTGTAGAAGGTCTTCCTGAAATCAAGACCAAGCATGAAGGTGTTTGCAAAGGATGTGCAAAATGAAAGAACATAAAGAAGGCATTTCCAAGCAGTGAAAGAAAGGCTAAAAGTATCTTGGAAATCATCCACTCTGATGTATGCGGTCCAATGTCATCCAGTTCATTGAGTGGGTATGTTTACTATGTCTCTTTCATTGATGAATTCTCCAGGAAGACTTGGGTTTACTTCTTGAAGAACAAAGATGAAGTATTTGATAAGTTCAAGGAATTCAAAACCTTGATGGAGAACCAAACTGATAAGAGAATCAATACTTTCAGATCCAACAATGGTGGAGAATTCACTTCAGGTGACTTCAAGAAGCTATGCATTGATTCAAGGATTAAGAGGGATTTGACTGCTCCTTACAATCCACAATAGAATGGAGTTGCAAAAAGAAAGAATAGAACAATCATGGAAGTAGCACGGGCAATGCTGCATGACCAGGATCTACCTATGCATCTATGGGTAGAAGTAGCTAGGACCGCTGTATATGTGCAGAACAGAACACCCCACAAGATATTGGACAACAAGACACCAGAAGAGGTCTTCTCTGGTAAGAAACCTGAGGTCAACTATCTCAGAATATTTGGTTGTCCAGTATATACACATGTCCCAAAGGAAAAGAGGACCAAGCTAGATCCTTCACGAAAGAAGGGTATCTTTTTGGGTTACAGTGAAAGCTCGAAGGCTTACAGAATATACTTTCTAGGGTTCAAGAAGATTGATTTCAGCAGGGATGTAACATTTGATGAAAACTCAGCATTCATCAAATCATGGAAGACCCCTGTTGAAGATCATGAAGAACCTAAGGAAACTAGATTTCAAGACACTACCATGACTGAAGCAATTCCAAATGTTGATCGTGAAATTGAAGATCCGCAAGAACCTATAGATCCACCTCGTGAGAAGGAATCTCACAAGAGGAAACCTGCATGGGCTAGAGAGCTCATTCAAGATGCAGAAAGATATGGCATTCCAGAAGAAGAACACGGAGCAAAGAAGAGAACTAGATCACATACCAGCTATGTTTCTTTACTCTGTGATATCATGAACAAAGAACCTTCCAGTTATGAAGAAGCAGCGGAAAATAAAGAATGGAAGGATGCCATGGTCAAGGAATACCAATCAATAATGAAGAATGATGTTTGGGATGTTGTCCCAAGACCTGAAGGGAAGTTTGTTGTGACTTCCAAATGGATTTACAAGATCAAGCATGATGCAGATGGCAGCATAGAAAAATACAAGGAAAGATTCGTAGCTTGTGGATTCTCTCAGAAAGAGGGAATAGATTATGAAGAAACTTTCGTTCCTGTAGCCAGGTACACTTCCATCAGATCAGTACTTGCTTTGGCTGCAATGATGAAATGGAAGATACACCAAATGGATGTCAAGATTGCTTTCTTGAATGGTGTAGGTGAAGAAGAAGTGTATGTGGAACAACCACTCGGTTTTGAAACACATGATAGGGAGTCATATGTGTGCAGATTGAAGAAAGCCTTGTATGGATTAAAATACGCTCCTAGAACTTGGTATGGTAGGATGGAGAGTTTCCTATCTAGTTTGGGATTTACCAAGAGTAAAGCAGATTCCAACCTTTACTACAAGGTTGAGGAAGGCAATCCTGTGATACTACTTCTATATGTGGATGACTTGTTTGTAATAGGAGATGATAGATTGATTGCCGATACAAAGAGGAAGCTTGCTACCGAGTTCGAGATGAAGGACTTGGGGATTATGCACTACTTTCTAGGTATGGAGGTGTGGCAAAGTGAAGATGGAATCTTCCTTGGAGAAGGGAAGTATGCAGTAGAGATCCTGAAGAGGTTCGGGATGATAGACTGCAAGGCCATGGCCACACCTATGGCATCGAACCTAAAGCTTTTGTGCAATGCCTCATCTGAGCCAGTTGATGTCACTATGTATCGTCAGATGATTGGGTCCTTGATGTACCTGACGAACACGAGACCAGATATTTGCTTTGCGGTGAACAGATTGAGCCAGTTCCTGACGGATCCCAGAGGTGTTCACCTGGTTGCTGTAAAGCATATTCTGAGGTACCTGAAGGGTACAGTTGACTATGGGCTCAAATATGATACGAATCAAAAGTTTAACCTACAGGGTTATGTTGATTCAGATTAGGCAGGCAATGCTGCAGATAGGAAGAGCACTTCTGGGTGCTGCTTCAGTATGGGATTAGGTGTGATCTCTTGGTTTAGCAGGAAGCAGTCTTGTGTATCATTGAGTACAGCCGAGGCATAGTATGTTGTAGCATGTTCAGCTAGTTGTGAGGCAGTATGGCTCCGGAAGCTACTGTTTGAGTTATTTGATCTCCCGCTGGAGGCTACTGGTATCTTTTGTGACAACCAGAGTTGTGTGAAGCTGTCTGAGAACCCAGTGTTCCATAATAGGTCGAAACACATTGAGATCAAATATCACTATATCAGGGATATGGTGCAGAGAGGAGTAGTGAAGCTCCTGTATGTTGCGACGGATGAGCAGATTGCAGATGTGTTGACGAAGCCACTAGCCAGAGTGAAGTTCGAGTACCTCAGAGAGAGGCTTGGTGTTCTTCAGATCGACGACACTTTGAGGAAGAAGTGATGGAGACATTTGCTGAAGCCATTCCAAGCATGTTGGAAGGAGGATCCTTCACATGGCTATGGATGTAAGCACTGGATGATGAGCATCAGGATGATGTTCTAGTTTCTGCTCTATATGCATCATGTTGGATGTTGGATCTGATTAGTTGGATCATTTATGTATGTATGCATCATGTTGGATGCTGGATATGATCAGTAGGATCATTTATGTATGTATGCATCATGTTGGATGTTGGATATGATCAGTAGGATCATTTATGTATGTATGCATGATGTTGGATGATGGATATGATCAGTTGATCATTTGTATGTACTTTGTATATGCATCATGTTGGATGCTTGGACCATGTATCTATATATGTATCAGGTGGATACTTTGTATGGTCAGGTAGATACATTGTGTGATTAGGTGGATCATGTATCTATGTATGTATCCGGAGGATACATTGTATGATCAGGTGGATCATGTATGATGATATGTATCAGGTAGATACTTGGTATGCATCAGGTAGATGCATTGTATGATCAGGACGATCATTGTTGACGAGCTTCAGGATGTTGCTCCAGATGACATGCATTAGGATGATGCAGTGATGATGATCAGGATGATCATGTGTACATCAGGATGATGTGTGGTGAGTATGAGGATGATACTCTGTGGCCATGGAACAGGTTGTGCAAATGAGCATGTCTGGGAGATCCTATAGGTCGGAGTTGTGTACCTGTAACAGCCTGGGATGCTCTTTTCAGACATTGCTCTGGGAGGACATATAGTAGCACCCTGGGAGATCCTTCAGATCGGAGTTGTGTACTTGTAACATCCTGGGATGCCCTTTCGAGGTTTTTTGCTATGGCATATAATAGCGCCCTGGGAGATCCTTCAGGACAGAGTTGTGTACCTGTAACATCTTGGGATTCTCTTTCGAGGTTTTGCCATGACCACATGTAATTTGTGCCCTGGGAGATCCTACAAGTCGGAGTTGTGTACCTGTAACATCCTGGGATGCTTTTGCGAGGTTTTGTGGTGACCACATGTAATTTGTGCCTTGGGAGATCCTACAGGTCGGAGTTGTGTACCCGTAACATCCTGGGATGCTCTTGCGAGTTTTTGTGGTGGGGGTCACATGTAATAAGTCTTGGAGATCTGGGCAGGATGAAAAAGGCCTCAGATGCTCTTTAGGGTTCTTGCTAGTCAAGAGACTCTTTTAAGGTTTTGTGACAGTCACATGTAATTTGTGCCCTGGGAGATCCGACAGGTCAGAGTTGTGTACCCGTAACATCCTGGGATGCTCTTTCAAGGTTTTGTGACTCACATAATAAGTCCTGAGGATTCCACAGTATGGCCAGTGATGATGAAGACCTACACATGGTGGGCCTACATCCAGTATGAAAAGGGACTAGCTCTGTAGAACTTCCTATGATGAGTAGATTCAGAGATTGTTTGAGAGAGCAGCAGCAGTGATGATGATGATGATTCGAGGACGATGCATCGATGACGATGATCCAGAGAAGAAGACTTGTGCTAGCAGATATGTGTCAAGAAATACCTTCCTAGTTAAGAGGGAATGTTGATGTATATGTAACTTCGGAATGTATTTCATTTATATATTTATTGTACTCCTATAGAGATGTATTATTCCTCTATACGGAAGTGTCGTCATTTGTATTGACAAGTGTCACAAGTGTGTTAACTTGTTGATGGGTTATTAGACCACCTTGTAAGGGGTCGACCCAGATTAATGTAATATGAGGTTATTGTGCTAAGCTAGACAAGTCGCCCCCATAAGTTTATTGGGCATTTAGGACAAGTATAAATAGAGATCTCCCGATCTCTATTTGGATCACTTTAGAACTTACTCTTCCATCACTCGAAAAGTGGCGCACATGTGAGGAGGAGGATCAGCTGCTAAGAGGAGTCTATCTCTGTGTACTTTAGTTGTACTTTGGTTGTACTATTTCTCTATCTATCACTGAGGAAGTTGTGCGGTTTTTCACCTTAGGGTTTTCCCCACGGAAACTCTATGTGTCTATTGTCTCTTATGTTTTGCTTCTTGTGATGATTGACATACTTGCTATGATTGATATGCATTGTTATACTGTACATGTTATTCTCTCAGTAAAGATCCTAGAGTATATTGAATTAATGCTCAAAAATTAACATTCTCAAGTAAGCACCTCACATCAAGAGCATCAGAAACCTATGCCCGCTTCTCCATTAACATCTTCTCCTCCTCCTTCTACCTCATGTGGTGAAAGTAGTAATGCTAGTAACCAACAGTCTAAAAGGAATAGACAGAGGAAGAATAGGAATAAGATGCCAAAGCAAGGGGGAAGCTACCCAGACTCTGGAGGTCATGCTGGGGGCACCTACCCAGCCTCTGGAGGTAATGCTAGGAAAAAACACTTAGTCATTGTGAATCATACTAAACCTTGCCACCCTGCCTCTGGAAGTCATGATGGGGGAACCTACCCAGCCTCTGGAGGCCATGCTGGGAACAAACTTTCAGTCACTGCAAATCATACTGGAAGTATGTCTTCAACCATTGTTTCTCATGTTAAGGACACATCATTGATCACTGCTAGTCATATTAATGATAATTTACCAGCTCATGTGAGTCATACTGGAGACATTGAATCGACCACTGCAAGTCATGCTGAGAATGTTGACATTGTCGACAAACCTAATAAACAGAAGCTTAAGTTCCCTTGTAAGTTTTTTGAGAGAGACCATCTTACTCACTGGTGTTCTGCTATTCCAAAGGTGCAAAGAGTGTGGTCCATAGTTCAAAAGTGTTCTGGTTCTGAGCAACCAGCCAATGCAAGTCATGCTGGGGGCAAGTTGTCAACCAATGCTAGTCCTACTGAGAGTACTGTTGTTGTTATGGAGTCAAATCTTATAGGACGCAAGCCAAAGTTCCCTTGTAAACTTTGTAAGGGAGATCACCTTACTCACTGGTTCCCTGCTATTCCAAAGGTGCGGAGAGTGTGGTCCATGTCTAAAGGATCCTCTGCTCCTGAACTGTCTATAGATTCCCAATAGCCTGATCAACCTTTGGTTGATGAAGTGGTTTAACCAATGCAATCTTTGGTCAACCCCACTCTTCCTTTGGAGAATGAAGCGATCGAATCGATGAAATATTCAACCGATCCCATCAGTCCTTCGGAGACTGATGCGCCTATCTCCGAATTCTTCTGCATTACTAGTTCGGATATCTCTGAAAATGGGGGCACTACATCTATGCCACGTGAACCCCTACCAAGCTTTGGGATCATTTCCTTTGATTGGAATAGTCTAATTGGGCCTCGCCTTCCTTCTGCTACACCTTTCCAGATAAAGGTTGGTATCGGCAACCATGTGGTTCACCGATGTGTTGTAGATGAAGGAGCCTCTATTAGTATCTTATCCCCTTATGCTTGGAGAGATTTAGGTTTTCCTAACCTTGTTCTAGCTGTTAATCGGCCGTTGAATTTCGATAAAAGACCTAGTGAACCGTTGGGATTCCTCCCTCAAATACCCGTTACTTTGGGTGGAAAAAAAGTCTTAGTTGATTTTATGGTTTTAAACGACCCTATGGACTTTGATATGATCCTAGGGCATGATTACATATATACTATGTAGGCTGTGGTGTCTACTCTCTTTCGTGTGATGCATTTTACTCACAACGAAAGAATTGTCACCATCGATCAGTGTACATTTGTCGATCCCTCTTATTACCCAACTATAGACCAGGTATGTCCCCCATTAGTAGGCACTACTATGTCACAATCAAATTATGTGGCATATTGTTCCTTGAGTCCAATTGCTACTAAGAATAAGCCTCTGAATTCATGCTTACCTTCTCGGGACTGGGTCCTGGAAATTGACTAGGTGATGACTCCATCTGAGTGTTTAGATATGTGTTCGATCTAGGATAATATACTTCCTTCTAAGGAAGTTTTCCTAGAGTCTATAATACAGTCTTCCATTCATTTAGACATTGATCCACTTACGATCAGTCTTCCACCTTTCCTTCGAGCTTGTTAAAAATAGTAAGGAGGTCACAAGCAGTTTTCCACCTTCCCTTCGAGCTCGTTAAAAATAGTAAGGAGGCTACAATATTTCTTCCACCTTCCTTTCGAGCTTGTTAAAAATAGTAAGGAAGTTACGAGCATTCTTCCACCTTCCATTCGAGCTCGTTAAAAATAGTAAGGAAGTTACGAGCATTATTCCATCTCTCCATTGAACTCATTAAAAACAGTAAGGAGGTCACGAGTTTACTTTTTCGGTCTCGTTAAAATTTTATGCAAAAAGATTCTTATGGAGTTCTCTCTAAGCTCTTGTTAGACTCTTTAATTATGACAAGATTTCCAAGTATAGTTGTCATTTCAGACTCGTTAAAGGATTTGAAGCGACATCTTCTTAAGTATAAGTTTAACCCTTTTCCGGACTTGTGCAGATTACTTACGAAAAAGGAATACTCTAGTCATACATGGCTAGAAGAGTTCTTCTTCCATTGTTTTACACTTTTTCGAGGGAGGAGACTAACTTTACGAAAAAGAACCTTTTGGATCCTTCTTTAGGGTTTTCAGGCTCTCAAAACATGAAAACACCGAGCGAGCACTCACCTACTCGGGCTCGATATGAAATCCACGAGAGGGTAAATAGAGGATTGTTTAATTTTTGTAGACTCTATAAACAGGAAAACACCGACGAGCATTAACCTACTTGGGCTCGATATTAAAATCCATGAGTAGGTGTATGGAGTTATTGTTTAAGTTTTTTAGACTCCTTAAAATTGAAAACACCAGCGAGCAAGAACAGATCTCGGCTCGATATTAAAATCCAGAGATCAGTATTATAGAGTATTCTTCTATCTCTTCTTAGAACTCTATAAACAATGAAGAAAGTCTTGAGTCTTCCTCCCATGGGCTCATTAAACTCTTTACATGGTTGGATCTATTGATTTTTCATTCTTTCTTGGACTCATTAAAACAAGAAGAAAGGTATTCTTTTATCTAAAAAGAATAAGGGATACATCTTGTAGTTGCAAAGGTAGTTCAGTCAGTCCTATCCTTGGACACAACACCTATTTGACTCCATCATTTCAGTTGGTTTTTATTTTTTGACCTTAGGGTCAACCTGATCTCCGAGTTGTTTACTCCCTCGGTTGGTTTCTCTTCCAACCATAGGGAGGATCTGCTAATGTCTCCTACATTGTAGGCTTATATCACTTCCCCATCATGTTGAAAATTGCCTAAGTCACTTTATGTCGTGCTCACTATTCATGGATACAGCCTGTGTCAGCCATTCTTTCGTTTATCTTGACATTATGTGTCAACCATCCTAGTGTCAGTCTTGTTACTTATACTACTCCACATCAGCTCATACCATTTGAGTGTTCCTCATGTTGGATGATGGAGGATTCCTTAAGGCATCCCTTCCAACGGACTTCTTCCCATCGACATCAACTCATTTTTCTCTGGGAATGAAGTTTAGAGTTTCGGTTAGTACCTTGGGGATTGCAGTCATCAGTGGCAGTTTCCCTCGTCGTCGAATAATGAGAATACATCAATGTCTTTTATTCAATGGATTCCTCAGGTGTTCGACTTCAAGTCCTATTATTCACACTTTTTGGATCGTACTAGGTACCTTGGGCCCCATTATCATTATCGGTGGAAGCCCTCACGTTTGTTAAATGGTATACATCAATGACCGGTAATCAAACGATTCCCCCCATGTTCGACTTCAGCTCATTTATTCAGATGGTTAGGGTTTGTACCTTGGGTTGTTTGGATGAAGACCTTGGGATTTTGATAACATTACCTCATTATGTTATCACCCAAGCTGTGAAAGACTGAGCCTCACTCATTTTGGCTCTCCATGAGACATAGATCCAGTTTGTTGTTATGGCTATGATCTCTCATTTTGAGATGGATCCACTCTTGTATTTCAATGTCCATACTATATATACATCTCCTAGATATGTATCAGAGATCATGTTGTATCATGCTACACATCTATATGATGTCAAGATTGTAATTGCTCGCTGACCTTGATCTTTATTTCAGGTACTTTTGTGACTTGGCTTTGTGGTTTCTTGCTCCTCCTCTGACTTGGAATTATAATGTATTTAGGCCATCGCTTCCCTCTGACCTCACACATTAGGGGGCATCTGTTATAGGTCAAATCTGCACTTCTCTGTCCGTGATCACATTTAGGTGTCGATCACACAAAAGGACAACTTGGATTGAAGAGCAAGATTCGCCTAGGTGATGTATGGACCATACTTAGCCCTCTGCAACTGACAAAACCCTGTTTTATCTGACATTTTTACATGTTCCCTACTCTTTGTATAGCAAACTAGTGCACATTAGGATATGTGCGCTAGTCTACAAGCATGAAAGGCACGCACACCAACTAGTATGCCCTACTTTTCCTTAAGGAAACTAGCACACACCTCAAAAATAGTTGCAAATGCTGGCTGTAAAGTACTGGGCTTGCATTCTATCCGCTACTATGCTTTAGAAAACTCGTGCACATCTTAAGATGAAATCAAAAAATATATTAGTTGACGAATTGGGATTAGTTGAAGTTGGTTTGCAACTTCCCCAACCTCCCAATCCAACTACCTCTCGAATCCAACTGCCTACCTTGTCCCATAAATATAAGGGGGATGCATGAGAGAGACTAGACTCAAAGTTAGACTCAATCTAGAGAACTAGACTGAAGGAGGAGAAACTATGTATTAAGGGTTGTTATGCTGGAGGAATTCCAAAGTTAGTGTGAAGAGCAGGAGCCCAAAATATGGTTGCACAAGCACTCTGAATGATCAGCTATAATTGTACTGGTTATTTGCATTTGACAATAAAGGTTGAAATACCCTTCCCGTCCCAATCAAATGTCTAATGGATTGCATATTTGTTTGGATTAAATGCTTGATTGTATTTGATGTCTAAATTGCATTTCAATTTCATCATTGTTATATTAGTCAAGATACGCTGAGGAAGGTATCTTTTGTATTGCAGGTTCATCAAATGGAAAATCAAGTGAAGGATTGAGCGTAGGATCAAGCAAAAGCTAGGATCGAATGTCATTAATAAGGTATGCCTTCTAAGATCTTGATCTCTTTCCTTTTGTAGAAGCCCACGTAATATGATAAATGTATTTACCTGTCACCCCCTAAGTTGGTAGTGTCCATCTCCTAACTATAAGGTAGAAATACTGAACAACAGAAAGGTTAATAGACAGGTTAACATTGGACAATAGACCTCCAAACTGAAAACAAACAGAACTGCCTATTAGAAACCCTAATTTTAGAAGACCAATACCTCCACAAATCAGACAAAGAGATCAAATAGATCAAAGAAACCCAAGAAATGCAGAAGACAATCCTGTAAGATCTCCATTTCCTGAGAATTATGTTGATGAGGGAAATAATGCGGAATTGGTGGAAAGTGAAATTCATCTTTTTGGAGATTTAGACTCAGAAGTTTATTTAACAAAGATGGAACATGATATGTTTTCTACAAAATGGGAATGTAACAATTTTGAAGCAGAAACAGAACAGTACCAGATTGGATATCAAAATGCAGTAAATGATCTTCAAAGGAAGATTAGCCTCAGGAACAGGGATGTAATGGTAGATAAAGGTAAAGGCCAACTGGATAAACCTTCAACTAGTCATAACAAGAAGAATAAAGAAAGAGAAGATACAATGAAGAAAACCCCAGAGAACACAAGAGAAATGATTAAAGAAGGGGATAGAAATTTAGTTCCTTTCAATCTACAGAGTGAGATAGCAAAAATCAAAATTTCTATACCATTTAATGAGATTCTGAAAAACACTGAGTACAAAGAACAAATTTCTAAGATGATTAGAAGTGAAAATCAAGTGGAACAAGATACATTAGAATTGAATGATGTGACACCAACCATTCATATAGGCTCAAGGATGTAATATAATAGCGTAGATGCGGTAGCACCTTTTTATATAAACCTCAATATTCATGATAAGGTCATACACAATTGTATGCTTGATTCAGGTGCTTCGCATAATTTGATGCCAAAAGTTATAGTAAAAAGTTTGGGTTTAGAAATAACTAGACCATACAAAGATTTATTTTCTTTTGATTCAAAGAAAGTAAAATGTTTGGGATTGATCAAAGATTTGGTGGTGAATCTTACTCAAATGCCATTCAAGGGTATTGTCATGGATGTGGTTGTTGCTGACGTTCCACCAAAATTTGGAATGTTGTTATCTAGATCTTGGGCGTCAAAGCTGAAAGGTACATTGTAGATGGATATGTCATTTGCTACTATTCCAGTTCTTGGAAATCATAGGAGGATGTATTCTGAAAAAAGACTTCAATATATGGTGTGATAAAGGTGAACCTGACAGTCATGAAATATATGCAGTAGATACATATTTGGGTTCTTCTATATTCTATAATGATATTCAATCTGAAGAAGAAATGGATTTGGTTAAACCAAAAGAAGATAGTCTACCAAGTGAAGAAGAGAAATTGTTGAAAGAAAAAGTAAGAAGAGAAGGGACCTGGATCATGCATTTCGATGGATCTATGAGTAAAGAAGGTGCTGGTGCAGGCATGTGGATAAATTCTCTAGATCAAGAACTTTTAATGTTTTCTTTTAAATTGGCATTCGAGTGTACAAATAATGTGGCAGAATACGAAGCACTAATTTTGGGGTTGAACTTGTTGAAAGATATGAAGGAAAAGAAGATTCAGGTGTTTGGAGATTCAGAATTTGTGATAAATCAAGTGAAAGCTATCTATCAAGCAAGGCATCCGAGGTTGAGATCTTACAGAAATGAAGTTTGGGAATTGTTAGAAAATTTCTTTGATGAACATGATGTGATTATAATACCAAGGGTTGATAATTCAATAGCAGATTCTTTGGCTACTACTGCTACAGCTTTCAGAGTTCCTAGGTTTTCTAAGAAGAGGTATGACATTGAGGTTGTGAATAGACCCTATATTCTTGATAACATAAAACATTGGCAAGTCTTTGAAGATGATCAACATATTAAGAGATTTCTAGAGATGACAGATGAATTTAATTATAGAGCTATTGATACTGAAGATGCTGGAGATATTACTGATATAAATGAATTTTCTGAAGAACCAGGAAGATTTAAAGAAACAATTGGGGGTAAAGATATAATTCAATTGAAAAATAATGTCATCCCAAGGGGGCTTGTTCCATTGGAGAAGTTATTTGACAGGGATGATGTAGCTAAAAACTCGAAGATAGAACCCAAGGCTGAAGATCTTAAGGATTGTAATATTGGTACTGCCGAGAAACCCAAAATAGTGAAGAATTCAAATAAGCTTCCAGAAGAGGAAGAAAGGAGATGTGTTGAAAAAATGAATGAATTTATAGATGTGTTCGCATGGAGTTATGAAGATCTAAAAGAGTATGATACTTCTATAATTCAGCATACTATTCCTATCAAGCCAAATGGGAAGCCTTTAAAAAAAAAGCTGAGAAGAATAAATCCCAAACTGCTTCTAGTAATTGAAAAAGAGGTCAAAAAATTGTTTGATGCAAAAATCATTGTGTCTTTAAGATTTTCCATGTGGGTGGAAAATTGGGTTCCTGTAAGGAATAAAAATGGAGAGATAAGACTGTGTGTGGATTTCCAAAACTTAAATAAAGTATCTCTGAAGGATAATTATCCACTTCCCAAAATGGATCACATTCTACAAAAAATTGTTGGAGCTGAAAGAATTTCCATGTTGGACGGATTTTTAGGTTACAATCAAATCAAAGTACATCTAAAAGATCGAGAGAAGACAGCCTTTACTACTCCATGGGGATCATTTATGTATGCCAAATGCCATTTGGATTAATGAATGCAGGAGCAACTTTTCAAAGGGCTATGGACATTGCTTTTGCAGAAGAAAAAGACAAGTTTGTGGTGGTTTATATGGATGATATAACTATATACTCAAAATGTGTTGCAGATCATATAAAACATTTGGAGAAAGTTTTCCTGAAGTGCAGAAAATTTGGCATATCATTAAATCCAAAAAATCTCATTTTTCTATGGAGGAAGGAAAATTATTGGGACATATTGTTTCGAAAGATGGCATCAAGATTGATACAGAAAGAGTATCATCCATTCAAAAGATTGGAATACCGAGAAGCAAAAAAGAGGTACAGTCATTCATTGGTAGAGTAAATTTTTTGAGAAGATTTGTCCCCAGCTTTGTAGAAATTTTGAGAAATATTTCTGAAATGTTAAGAAAAAATAATGAAATTAAGTGGACAATTGAAGCTAGACAATATTTTGAAGATATTAAGAAAGCCCTGACTGAAGCCCCAGTCTTAATCAGCCCTGATTTTTCTAAAGATTTTTTTATCTTTTCTTATGCGTCGCAACATACCTTGGCTAGAGTCTTATTACAAAAAAATCAAGAAGGTATGGAACAACCAATTGCATTTTTCTGTAAGATTTTGAGATATGGGGAGCTGAAATACAATATTATGGAAAAACAAGATTATGCATTGGTGAAGGCATTGAAAGATTTTAGATTTTACATTATGCACTCCCACACTGTTGCATACGTTCCTTCTACAGCAGTAAAGGATATCCTCACTCAACCAGAACCTGAAGGGAAAAGAGAAAAATGGATTGCAGTTTTATTAGAATATGGTTTGGATGTAAAACCCACGAAGTTGATAAAAGGTCAAGGCTTGGCAAAGATGATGACTGAAACAAATTATGACTCCTTGGATATGAATTTCATTTCAGAGCTTTCAACAGAAGTAGTTCCTGAATGTCAAGCAGTTGAAGAATTCTCTCTGTCTCCATGGTATGCAGATATAATTTATGTCCTACAAAATTTGCAAGCTCCTCCAGGGATGGACAAAACTCAATCAAGATCAGTTGAGATGAAAGCATAAAAGTTTTGTATATTAAATGAGTATTTGTATTGGAAAGACCCAGGTGGAGTTTTGTTAAATTGTCTATTGTAAAATGAAGCGCAACATATCATGGGAGAATTTCATAAGGGGATGTGTGGAGGACATCATTCTTGGAAGGATACTGTTAATAAAATTCTAAGAGCAGGTTTTTACTGGACAACAAATTTTTCAGATGTGTATAAAGAGATATCCAAGTGTCATGAGTGCCAAATATTTGATAGAAAAAGGGAACTTTTGCCTCTACCCTTAAAGCCAATTTCAGTGGAAGCACCATTTCAGCAATGGAGATTGGATTTCATTTGTAAAATCAATCCAAATTCTTCATAACAACATAGTTGGATCCTCACTACAACAGACTATTTCACAAAGTGCATCGAAGCAATTCCAACCAAAAATGTTAATGAAACAGTTAATATGAATTTTCTGGAATAATTTTTTTTATCAAGATTCTGTTGTCCCAAAAGAATGGTTACAAAAAATGCTCTAGCCTTTAAGTCGAAAAACATGATAAATTTCTGTCATAAATACCATATTCATTTAAATCATTCTACTGCATACTATTCTCAGGGAAATGGACTGGCAGAGTCCTCAAATAAGAGTCTGGTAAGGATTATCAAGAAGTTGTTGGAGGAGAATAAAAGAGCATGGCACACCAAGCTCAAGTATGCCTTATGGGCAGATAGAGTTAGCAAAAAGAGAGCTATTGGTACTTCTCATTTTCAGTTGGTCTATGGCACAAAAGTAATATTTCCAGTCTCTTTGGGAGTACTAGTTGTGAAATTGTTGCAGGAAGTTGCAGAAGAGCCTAATCACATCCAAAGAAGGATTAACCAGATGATAGAAGTGCATGAACTAAGAGAAAAAGCCTATAACAGAACTCAACTGCATCAGGAAAAAATGAAGAAAAATTTTGATAGAAAAATTAAAGAAAGGGATTTTCAGATGGATGACCTGGTTTTGAAATGGGATGCTAGGAGATAAGACAAACATGGTAAGTTTGAACATCTATGGAAAGGTCCATATATAATAGCAAGATTTCAAGGAGAAAATGCATTTATTCTTCAAGACCAGAATGGTGAGTTTCTTCCAGGAGGACGAGTGGATGGGAGACATCTCAAACATTATTTGTTTTAGAGATTAAAAAAGAGAAACTTTTGTATAGTGTAAATATAATTTTATTTTGAAGTATTTTCATATCAAAAAAAAAAAAGTGTTTTCAGTTTTCAGTCTTAAGAAGGTTAAATGGTTACAGGTTGCTTGCATAAGTTTAGGAGAGTTTGGGAACAACCCAATGGATCAGGAACTTGGTCTATGAGGTTCTTTGCTACCTCATAGGGAGGATAGCATCCCCAGTTGGAGCCAGTTGTTAGCACCTAGTTTTCACAACACAAGTGCTGATGTGTAATGGATGGATATCTTGAAAGTTTCCCTGAGAAAAGTTTATAGTGACTTTGTTTTTATGATTAGATGTTAAGGTATGAAAAGAAACTTGTAAATAGAAGTGCTAAGGTGAAAAAACTAAGGAAGTATGAAATTTTTTTGATCAAAATGATCAAAAGGAAGAGAAAAGACTAAATTCTGAAAACAAAATTGCAAATGTTAAGTCTTGTGTAGGTTGTGTCGTTGATTGGCCACGAATAGGAGATCTACAGTCCTCATTTGATGTCACATGAACAAATTGCACGGGATTTAAGAGTAAAAGTGGTTGTGAAAAGGAAAACAGGTTGCCACGCGTCGGGATTAGAAAATGTCGCAGGGAGGAGAAATGGTTTTGTAAAACTGTTATGTGTTGTGCGAAAAGATCGAAAGGAGTATCATGTTGGACACGTGGACCACCAAGATAAGTGCTAAGGGGACTCGATTTCCAAGAGAAATGAATGGTCCAGATTATATCAAAGCTAATCAACGATTATTAGTGACTGACGCATTGTGGAAAAGCGTGGATGTTAAAAGGAAAAGGTGGTTGCGGAAAATAAAACCCCCCGATAGGTTTCAACACCAGTCTCTATCGCAAGAAGGATGAGTGGTAATGGAAACCAACTTAGAGAAATGTGACACCACTTTGTAGATATGTGCTACTAATAATAGACGGTGGAGATTAGAGTATGGAAGATTATCGGATGGTTGAGGAAGCCCGGTTGTAAAGCATTAAAAAGATATCAAATCTAACGACTAGGATTGATGCACGAGAGATCAACGAATAAAAAAGGTTGACAGTTGGCAAAGAAGGCCAAAGGATAAGATGAAAAGGGTTATATATATAACAGTCGGCATGTGAAGTTGACATTTGTTTCTTGGAGTTTTCAGAGTCAGAAGGTTCTGGACATGTGGAAGACGAAGAAGACGACAAGAAAGGTCATTCTCATAGTTTCTCGATGACAGGTAGGACCTTATAACCACTATTATCAGTAATCTAAGTTTATTTATAATATGAAAATGAACGAAGAAGCAGTTTCTAGCAATGTTAGGGTTAAAATTGCTCTAGAAGATAGAGATTTTGATGTATTTGATACAGAAATTCGGCTGCCTGTACCTAAAATTAAGAGAAGGTTGAAGGATTTGCTTAAAGAAGGTTTAGATGTGCATAGAGTGTTTTAGTCGTCTTTCATCCTTTTTTGCATTGACCAAATTATGCCCTTACCCGAGTTTGTATCATGGTGTGCGTCCAATTATTCTGAACCACAACAAGTTATTATGAATTCCCAGAAGTCTAAAATTGTTTGCACCATAAATTCGTCTGTCATTAGCAGTCCTTTTGGAATGCTTGCGTCTCAAGTACCCAAGTCCGAGAGTTTTTCTGAAGAGTCTATTATTACTGCATATAGACAGTCTTCCTCTGAGAATCGACAAGCCTTTTTAACCACCTGTCTTAAACCTGACTTGGAAGTTTAGAATACCCCATACCCTTTGGATATAAACTTCTTTAATGACAATACCCAATTGGTCCTTTCTTCAATAGCTCAGTTTTTAGGTTTGGATACAGATATGTGGGTGACAGAATTACAGTTAACTTTATTATTCAGAATTAGCATCAGTTCACCAGGAACTGAGAACGATTCGGTGCCATGTTTCAAATTCTAAGACTTTTTAGCAAAAAGAATTCATTTAGAGTTGAGCAGTTTCTCCAATACACGACATTTTAGGTTTCAACGCAATTAATGAAGATGGTTATGTTTAGCAACATAGAAGATTTACAGTTCTCACAAATACTCTACACAGATACCTTAGAAGATAATGTATTCAATCACATGAATTATATTATATCTGCGGTATATAAAGTGATTTTTGGAGAAGAATTACCAAGGGTTTTACCTGAAATGGAGTCTTTGATGCAATTGAAATATGAAGTAGCAGTAGGTGATTGGTTTTTATTGAAGGATTTCACAGTGATTAGATTATATGGTTTTGTACATGAACCTTATAAATTACCCGCCTTCTTAACTCTGAGAATTTTTGCTCTCAAATTTGTCAGACAGAAATTGACTTTAGAAGACGAGCAATTCTTAAAGTTTAAAAAGGGTTCTGATTTAAAATACCCATGGAAAGTGCGCCCATTCATTATAAAAATCAAAGATGCTCTTTCAGATGTGGAAAAGTTATTGGAGAATATTGAGTTTAAGAAAGATGTATCAATTGAATTTGACCCTTTACATATCATATCTAAGAGGAAGAAGAAAAATAATATGAAGGATTTTGACATAAAGAAACATAAGGATTGCTAAAAGGACGAAATTTATTTCGTTATGAACCTGACGATGAAGAAATTATAAATTCACAAGTGGGAGATCTTATTTTGACAGACTTAACAATATAAACAGATCAGGCACTAGAAACTTTGGAAAATGGGAGAAAAAGAGATTTGTAGGAGATTATAGATGCAGATAGTGAAGGAGGAATTGAAGACAAAAGGCTTAAGATGGAAACACAATACGAACTGGTTATTTCAGCAGACAGTGAAAGATGTGAGGAAGAAAAGTCTTCAGTTCCAGAAGTCCAGATACAAGAATATAAATTTCAAGAAGTTAAAGATAGTGGTGATGTAAATAAATTTCAAACTAGGCTTGCCATGTATAAACATTATGGACAAAATAAGCAAGCCTCTGCCCAAAAGCTTTATAATTTACTGCCAACAGTCATGGATTTATCAAATTCAGAGACTCCTTTAATAGCAAGCAGGGATATAAAAGAGAACACTTTAAACTTGACAGTGTTAACAGAAGATAGAATGACTGAGATAAAGGTCAATTTGGAGAAAATACCAGTACCAGACAAGATGCAATTGCATAAGCAAATTGGAGAGGTGATATATGAAGATTTTGTGGAAGCAACATTGAAAGTTGCTAAACTAGAAAGTGCTGTAAATAAAATGGAAGGTCAATTGAAGCAAGAAAGGCTAGAGAATAAAGCTTTCCAACAACAAGTCAAAAAATTACAATTTGACTTAGTTGCAAGCGATGGTGGAGGTAAAGCAAGCAAACGATTGTTGATAGAAAAAGATAATTTAATTCAAGTGTTATAGAAAAAGATGAAGATTCCAAATACTCAACTGATTCAAGCTCCTGAAGAAACAAAGCTAGAGCTAGAAAAAGAAGCTTTGCCTAAGGAAGTCAATGATATAAAAGAAGAATTATTGAAATTTGCTGAAAAAGAAGCTGGCTGGGAAAAAGAAAAAATAATTTTGAGAAATCAGATTGATGATTTGAAAAATAACTTGTCAAATTTGAGCATGCAGCAAATAGGTATAAGTCAGAATGAAAATGTAAATGATGTTGATAGTCTTTTACAGGCTATGTACCAGATTAGTTTAAAATATGTTGAGATTAAATAATTAAGAGAAGAAGCTCAGAGATTGAAAGAAGAAAGTGAGAAAAAAGATGAAGAAACAAAATCCTTACAATACAAATATAGGGAACTGATTGAAGCTAACAAAAAGTTGGCACATCAAGTGACAGGGAAAGCAGCTATGCAAGGATGTAAGTACATGGTATGGGACTTAATCATTAAAGAAGCTCAAAATTTTAGACCATATTTGTATTTTATGAGAGTAAAGGAAAAATTAACTAAAGATGCTTTTACAAGTTGTACTGCAATAAGAGAAAATCTAAACAGGAAACCCAAGGAGATTGCAGAAAATGCAATTACCTTTTTGAATAGTTTCAACAGAAGAATATTTTGAAGGTCTCAGGTATTAAAAACAGGATTACGACAATTACAGCGGCAAGAAGAATTTTAGGAAAGCATGCACACGTCGAGAATGTGGAAGCCAAAGCTAGAGCAATGAGAAGACAAGTAACAGAGTTGAAAAAATGGTATGAAAAATTGGTGGAGAAGGGATTACCTGCATTCTGGGATGAAAATCAGGAGTTAATTTCTCAAGATGAACATAAAAAATTATTATTCAATATAAGGATGGTTCATGAGAAGTTTCAACATCTAAATCATTTGCTTACAAGGAAAATTTTAATGGAAAAGATTGCAGAAGATTTTGAAATTCTGAACAAGTTAGTCTCAATTGGTGAAAGACTTCCACAAATTTTCCTTGCAGATCACATTGAAATGAGAGTTATGGTAAAAGAAATGGCGAGTTACGATCTTCCAACTATTGATCAATGGACAAGCGTGGAGAGATACGGGAAAATGAAGTACACAATTCGTTCTTAAAAACAGCTGTTGGATCCTACGTCAAGTGAAGGCTGAGAAATATTTTTATTTTAAAGAAATTTGTAATATTTTTATGACTTTGATTCAAAGACATTTGGCAAGTTTAGTTAAGTTATTTCAGTTTTTAGTTAAAAGAAGCAGTTAGGTTTTGCTTCAAGAAAGTTTTGTATAAAAGACAATGAAAGCCATTTTTGAAAGGGTTGGAAACTTTTTGAGAGACAAGAACTCTTGTATCGAGTTGATATTTTTGATATAAAAAGCCACACAGGAAATAACACTTTTTACAGAATCAGAGTTTCATATGTTGATCATTATTACAGTCTGTATTTCTCTCTTCTTATATGTGCATGTTTATCTTCTTCATTATACTTCCATTATGTTATGTCTTCTATGCTCAGATGAACGTTGAAATAAATTGAGATTCATATGTTTATGCCTTGATTTATCGTGTCTCTTATCCATTTCTTTCTCTAAAGTTGATAGTGGATTCATCTAAAATCTAGTGCCCATTATTGATGGACTGTCTTTCTTTCTTTCTAAATCAGATGCAAAAAGCTTTGACAGTAATATGACATCTACCTTGCCTTTGTGAAAATCTTTATTGTTTTTTATCTGCTGGTGTAGTAATTCCTAAGTTTGACTCCATGCCCAATGTTTCTTGTTTACATTTAAACCAAGTATTCATTTTAAGAACTCAGTCATTTTTCATATATCCTTAGCCATTTATTATGTTTTTGAGAGAGCCTTCTCTGGTAGGGAAAAGGCTAATTTCCCTCCTAAAGATTGGTTTGAAATAGTTTCCTTAGGGTTTATCCTTTTACAACCAAAGGGTAAAATCTGAGCGATAACAGGTGGTAATGCTTTTAACCCACATTACGGAGGGGCTAACACCTAGCCACAATGGACACACACTCAAGGGAATAACTCTCTCTCTTTTGGTTGGAGCAATTTTAGCAATGTGTTTGCTTCACAACCGGTGGCTGGGGGCAACCCCAACCAATAGTACACAAGTCAGGCTTTAGGTGGTTTTTCCTACCAAAACCCTACTAACCAAGTGCCATTTGCTAGACGTCATTTACCTTTTCTAGAAACTCTGAATTTGCCAGACCTTTCATAACTTACAAATGATCCGGTGTGGCATCACCCTGCATGGCCACCTCTCCCGACCAAACTACCTTTTGACATCCCAAAGTTTGAAGGCAAGGATAGGGAGGTTCCCGGTGATCATTTGACCACTTTTCATCTCTGGTGCTCTTCAAATTCGTTGAACGACGATTCCATCATATTGAGGCTCTTCCAGAGAAACTTGACCAATGCTGTAGCCAAATGGTACATTGAACTTCCCGCGGCTACTTATGGCACCTTTTGGGATCTAGCTACTATTTGTATGAACCACTTCCAACTTCCTATCCAGTATGATGTTGGTATAGACCTTCTGTCAACCTTTCGACAGAACAAAGCCACTCACTTATTTGACCATATTCAAGAGTGGCGAAGGAGGAAGAGGCTCATTAAAGCTGACATCCCTCCAAAGTTCTTATTAGAGTGGTATCTCAAATCATTCCTTCCTTATATTTCAAAGGAAGTAGAAACCTCTGGGATGTCCTTCGAAGAAGAAGCCATCCTTAGAACCCAGCAGCTTGATCTAGTATACGCTCAGTCTGGGCACTTATATTAAATTATTCCTGATGCACCGATATCTAACACAGATCTAGGTAAACCTAAGCCTGGACCACATGCTGATGGCGTTGTAGGTTCAGTAGATTTTGCAGTGTTTGATGCTTTAACAAAGCAGGTTCACGCCTTATCGGTCAAACAGTGTGCTGCAGAAGCAACTTCATTTGCATCCTCCCCTTCGAAAACAAAATCTGTAAAACGAGTGCAGACGAACCAAAGGGCCCTTGGAATCCCAACAACAAAAAGAAGGGAAAGAAAGGGGATGGAAACCACCAAAATCCCAAAAACACTGAAAATGTTGAGGAGGGAAAAAAAGAGAAAAAGAAGGTAAAGTTTCCTTGAAAGCTATGCAAAGAAGATCACCTTACCCATCAATGCCCTCTGATGGAAGAAGCCCAGAAGCTGCTCCAAGAAAAGAAACATGTTGTCTTAAAAGACCCATCCCTCACAGGAAAGGTTCATCTTTTGGCAACTCTAGTGCTGGGGGCACTCATCATGCCTCATCCACTAGTACAAAATGAGAGATAAGTGATAAAAAAAACGACCAAAATCCACATATAAATGACCACTTTTGAGTTGGTGACCACTGGTAGCAAATTAGTGGCCATATATCATGCAACCAAAAATGTGGTCATATTTAGCTTGGTCATTTATAGCTTATCTTGTGGTCATATATTTGGTCGTATATTTGATCATTAATTTGGTAATATATTTGGCCATTAATGGTCACATAATAAATGACCGCTAATTTGCTACCAGTGATCGCCAACTCAAAAGTGGTCATTTATATGCATATTTTGGTCATTTTTTTGGTCACTTATCTCTCATGTTGTAATGGTGGTCGTTTATATGCAAATTTTGGTCATTTTTAAAGTCATTTATCTCTTTTTAGAGGTTTCAGAATATAAATAGGGCATGGTGGAATCAAACCACCAACCTCCTGCCTATAAGGCAGGTGCTCTACCATTGAGCTAGCACCCTTAAATAGAATTCCTTATGGATTGATATGAGAATAAAATTCTCAACAGTTAACACCATCTTGCCAAATTCTGGAAAAAGGGTCATACCTAGGTAAGAAACAAAGATTACCTAATTGTCAAAAAAAATGGTCATGTTAATGATTAAGGTGCCATTTAACACAAACATTTTTGTATTCCAAAGAAATAAAATTCATTTCAAAGCTTGATCTAGGGGGCAAAACAATAGACCCATAAATACCAGAACTCCCTAATGAAAGTATGACAGCAATATTAAAAGCCCTGATTGTCCTAAATCAAACGACTACCATATAGGGAATATGATAGACAGTGGAGCTTTAATTTCAGCAATAGGAACGTGCATTAACAATCGAGATTCATAAGCTATGTTCAAATCCACAGAGTTGTTCTAGGTCCCAAAATAGGCTTTTCTAATAGCCTTTGGGCAAGGCAGCTCTAACTTTCTAAGCATTGGCAGTTTGGAGCGAAATATTACAAAATGAGAGACCATGACAAAAAGTAAATGCAAAGGTCCAAATAAGATCGGAATGGAAAGAAAATTCCTATCTTAAAGTACCTTCTATGTTGCCTTGAAGTCACAGGTCATTGATTATTGCTATTTAAATTTAAGAAACCACTAAGAGTAGTATTTTAGTTCAATAACCATGTTAAGAAATTCATCAAGGCACCACATCTCCACTATTGTGAATGCCCTCCTTAGGAGTCCTTGGTATTGCTACAGATCTGTCTAAAGTGTTTGGAAAGTAATTAAGATAGTTGAGCATTGGTGTCAAGAACTGTAATCCCAATATTCACTTCATCCTGTATGGAAAAAGACTAGAACCAAAATTTTCATGGAAATGGTAACAAATTTAACCCATCCACACCTATGATAAAGACAATAATATTGAATACCAAGAAATAAACTAGGATAAGATATTATGTGCTTTGCATATCAAGCCTTTCGTTGCAAACACACCAAAAATATGAGTTATTTCTAGCATTTTATGTGTGCCTATTGTTTGTAAACTAACACTGTATAAAAACCATTTACATTTACAAAGCAGATCCTACTAATGCACAGGGAAATATTATCCACTTACTGAAATGAAAGAGTTACACTACCTAAAATTTTCATGAAAACCTTGGTTGGTCCACATTCATTTCCATTAATAATATCCAATGTAAGACAAAATGCAACATATCTTTATTTTACAAGGCATTGACATTAAGTATAATTCTACTCACACTCTGGAGCTGTTGATGAAATCCATCATCATCTGAATCCTTTAGATCACTAAAGGAAGGGCGCACAGGTGATGTATGTGTAGGCTGTGAAGTGGCTAGTTGAGAAACATCAGCATCTTGGGAATCACGATCCCTCAACCAGAGAAAAAGGTGCTAATACAGTATTGCCAAAATCATCAATCGAAACTTTATTAGTAGGAGGAACACTTTCTTTGGATTTCAAAGGAGAACTTGCTTTAGCTTTTGTGCCAAAACGCATCCAACTTTTTGAATCAATGTGTATTTTGTCAGAATTCCTTGGCAATACATGTTCTTTAATACCATCATCCTCATTTTGGATCAATAAATACACTTTTTTTGAATGAAAATCCCTTAAAAGAGATGTGACCTCATATTTTCCCAGGGTAGAAGCCGACTGGCAGAGAATGCGCGGTTGCATTATAATGACTAAATTAATAAAGTGAGAATAAATTCTTCTTGAAAAAATGCACCTCCTGAATGCTGTGAAATGAATCATGCGCACTGCTAGTGAAATGTGCAACCTGAAATATGCCTATCATTCATGCAAACTGGACATTGCTCATGCAAATTCAGTCTTCCCACTGATCTTGCATGCAAACTAGGATATTGGCCATGCAAACTCATGCATGCGTGCCTTTTTCACCTCGTTTTCTTGTTGTTATAGATGGTAATATTATTGCTACATTGAAGCATGTGAACTGTATGTTCGAACTGTCATACCACACACATTGTATGCAATCTAAAGTAAGGTGATGATCCCATCCTTATAAACAACCCAATTCATTGCATTCCTTCTTAAATTGCTTTGCAAGGTTGACATACCAGGTTTCATCCACCGATGTGACAACTGCTGATGATATTATCTGTAGGTGGATGAGTTGGCACAGAGCTCAACAGTGATTACAAAACAACTACTATCTCCTAAGCTTTGGATTCAGATACACTGTCTAGGTGGCAACTGCTGATGGTATTCTCTGTAGGTGGACGAGTTGGCACAGAGCTCAACAATGGTCACAAAACAAATACCAAGTACTAACCATCTCCTAATCTTTGGATTCAGATACACTATCTATGTGTCGCTCCTAATATTCATTTTCAGCACAAAAATCTGGACCAGATCCATGATTGCAATTGCAGACCTGCCCACAGGGAATTACGGAAAGAACAGTCCTTGTATCTTGATTACATGGTAGTATTAAAACAAAAGATTCTATTTTAGTGACAAATATTGCCGTAAATGTAGCCTTAAAAATTGGTTTCGAAATGGAACCAATAAGAGATGATGGATCTTCACCAAATTATGATCAGCTTATTTATAATCTCTCCTAAATTCTGCCATGTCTTTGTGTTAGGATCCATTAGTAGGGCCTTTTTGTGGGTTCTTTCCCTCGCCTTCTTCATAGAATAATTCCAGAATCTGCAAAAGTATAGGTAACAGAGTGCCTGAAGGAAGTACCTTACTCATGAGTCTGACCACTAAGAAAACTTGTAAGCCTGAACATGAACTCAAAAATGAATTTTAAGAAGCGTGCCAAAGTTCACCCATTTTGGACAAATTTATGTGGTCAGATTCCCATTAACAGAGATCAACTATGGTAAAGTGCTCCAAACAGCTTCAGAAAAGAGGAAATATATAAATTATTGTTATTGTATGTGTTGATATAAACCAGGTGTAAAGCAACAAGAGAACAATTTCACAATTGAAGTTCATAGGGCAAACTGAGATTTTAAAAAAGATCTGAAAGTTATATTTATATACACATTCAAACAAATGCTAAAAGCTTCCTAGTCTGTGGTTTTGGATATATGGCCCTGAAGGGTAAGTGCATTAGGTGTAATCCACCTGGGACATGTCAAATGAAACATGCATCCCATGTGCCCATCCTCACACATTTCTTGGCTGCAAGTGAGATATATGTTGCTAAAATGAATAACCTTGGTTGAGATGACATTTTATAGCTAATTAAGTGGTTTCCATGACAAACATCATTTAATTTCATCGAACCTAGAAACTAAATACAAAGAGAACTTCCAGCCCAGCCATTCTATATATTCTCTATGCATGGTAAAGGAGGAGATCATAGAACCTAGAAACTAAATACAAAGAGAACTTCCAGCCCAACCATTATATATCTTCTGTATGCATGGTAAAGGAGGAGATCATAGCAGGGTCTCGGAATCCTTTTTTGATTCCATGATATCTAAGTGAAGGATTTCTCATAGATGAATGTGAGAGTTTTGTTGTGCACAAAGTGCAAAGACCCTAAGGGTTGACATTGATTGATGTCAATGCATTTGTAGGGAGGAGCCAGTTTATCCACCCTTTGAAAGGTATTGACCTAAGGACCACTAGCAACAACTTCCACAGAGAACAGGTTTGCCAACATTGCCAGCTTTCAGATGGGTTTCCTAGACTAAGAAAGTGATGGACATTGTCAATATCTAGGGTGTAAACTTAAGTAACGTTCATTCAAACATAATTTTGACTGCCAAAAATTTGCTATGTGAATATTTTTGAAGGAAACAGTATAAATACTATACGATTTGAACCCATATACAACTAAAATCAGTCCAAAATGTATAATGTTTAGATAATTTATTTTGTAAATGATAAACATACTTCAATTCAAAATATTTACAAATTAGGCGTGGAGACAGATAAAATGGACTTGGAATTAAGAAAATGAGGTAATAGAAGACTCGCATAATCCTTCTTCAAATTGTATCAGAAAATCATAAGATTACAGTCACTTGACAATTCATAGCATTAAGGGCCATTTTGCAATTTGCACAACTCTGTAAATGAAGAGAAGCTCCATACTTTCACAAGAGAAATTAAATGTTCAAATAAATTTTCACAAATGCCGAGAAACTTTTGTTCACCCATAAAAGAGAATCCTTCAAGTTAGTGTGGTATACAAGCTCGCTTTCCGTTGATATTCCTGCTAGGAGGCTTCTTCAGCTCCGTTCCATGAATATGGAATGAAGAAACTCCAGGTTTTCTGAGGTCCTGTAAACAATCAATTAGCTCATTCAAACAGAGACAAACCTATTAAGCTGTTGGTAAATCATTGTCATCATTGTAAATGTGCTCTGACATCTGCCACACTTGAAGAATGTTGTCTTCAACAACACTGGCAATGACCCATTCTTCAGTTGGATTCCATGAAAAGTCCGAAATCTTGCTTGTGTGTCCACCATGTATGAATAGCATCTCAAGAGGTGCCTCTCCAGCATCCTCTGGATTTTGCTCATCACCAATTCTATTGCAAAAGAAAAAGGGACTAGTGTCACTTAGCAATAGATTATAGAAATTGTACATGTTCTGCTTTATAATCATATACATCAGGCCTGAAATAAGCTGATTTTTAAAAGTGTATCTATATAAATCCTTCCTAATCTCACCTACTGAGGTCCCAAACCATGAGTCGTCTATCTGATCCACATGATGCTAATATAGCTTTGTTTTGGGGACTCCATCCAATTTGGAACACTTCTTCTCTACAAGGACATATACATAAATGTTAGTCATTGTTTAAGGTAGATTTCCACTGAACCACTCTCCCTTTGTCTCTCTCTCTAAGCCAATAGAATCAAAGAAAACCTCTTACAGATTGAAGCTATACTGTGATACTTTTATATAGTAGGTATCATTTCATTTCTCTAAGAAATGTCAAACATGTATATAAGAAAAGTTAAACAAGATTATCTAAGCAACAACTTCAGATTCTATTTATATTTCCAAAAAATAAACATAAAAAAGAATCATACATGTGGTGTGCACAAGTATGAAGAACTATATCCATCTTGCGAATATCATGGAGTGCAACAGTTCTGTCTACAGAGCCGGTAGCCACAATCCATTCATTGAAAGGATTGAAAGCCAAACAGTTAACCTGGGCATCATCTCCACAAACTATTAGAAGAAAACAACTTTAGAAAAATATGTACAAGGAAAACTTGAAGTTATATGTAAAAAAATTTAAATCCACCTACAAGAACAAACAAAGAAATTCCTGTAGAGATCCCTGAATGAATACACTAGTAAAACAAGGAGTATCAAGGAGAAAGAATATAACTATGCTCGATATAACATGCAGTCATGTAAGCTGCATCTTTGACAACTACTTTCTCTTACAATAGGTGTTAATATTTTGACCTCTAATAGGAAACCAGGAGAGTTTTGAATGTACTAAACAAGGTAATGATACCTCAAAAGGTGATGTCTGTAAACGGAAGGATAAACTTTTGATATTGAAATATGTGTTAAACAAGTTTTTTTCTGGTCAAATTTTCCACCAAAAACAATTCAGATCATTTAAGGGCTATTACCTCAGCTTGGTGAGCTTCAACGGTATGAAGTGGCTTCTCAGAGTCTTTCCTGATATCCCATAGAATAAAATGATGGTCATCCCCTATAGACCCAAAGAGATGGTCATGAACTACATGCCATGCTAAATCCTCCAACGGTCCATCATGGTACTACATCTCCAACCAGAGTTACCACAATATTAATGAGTACCTTACTGCTGTTATTAAACAAAAAAGATCACAACACCTAATTCAACTGAACGAAACTCCCCCCCCCCCTACACATACATTTTTAACCAACGGGAAAAATTACACAACATGAATACAAGAGCATAGAGAAGAATTATGATCCTTCTGGTAGAAATAAGCACTTTAATTCCCAGATGAATCCCTCGTTATCAAATTTGTAATTTATCATTCCTTTCGTGCTCCTTTGCTAAAATATATATGGTGTTTGAATAACTAACCATTTTAGTTATTATATGTTAGAAATATTCATCCCATAGATATTCTCAAGCTCTCAAACCCACACACATGCTGAAATTTACATCAACAATTCAACAGATGAAATTGTTAAGGATTGTTATTTTTGAGGAAATGTGAAAAATTAAGGATATGATTTACATTGAATTATGTTTCATCTTGGAAATTATTTTCAAAATTAATTAAATCTTGAAAATCCAATGAACATTGTACACGTAAAACTTAACTAAGCATCAGATGCTTAAACGCCCAACTCAGAGGAAAGACAATTGAGGCTAAAGGGAAATGGGAGACCAAAGAAAAGTATTTGCCAAACATTTTAACATTATCCCATTCTTGTATCTATGTTGAGGAAAAATTATCCTTTGCCATCCAATGCGAAAGAAAGATAGGGGCATCAAATGGCTGTGTTGAGTTCATGCTTATCAATCTCCTATGTCTAGGAATCTTGCAGTTTAGTCTATTTGATACTGCAGATAGAGGGTAGCCTATGATTTTGAGAACTTTTATCTCTTCTATTTTAATGGCATCTCTCAAAGTTGCACTATTGCAAGTTGATCCATGTGTGCAAAATAAAAATAAGGTGAAAATGTAAGTTCAGGTGCAAAATCAAAATGTATGCATCTTACAAATTAAGAAATCGTTTCCTTGATCTTATTGGCAGCTCTCAAAGTAGTGCAATTGTATTGTAGATTTCTTGAGTGTAAAAGTAAAATTGGTTGAAAATGTAGTTTTCAACTGTCTAAAATCAAATTGCATTATAAAGGAGTGAAGGTTATATAATAAATTCCTCCCCAAGTTTCCAAGACGTCGGGATGCGGGAACGGGGAAACACAGAAAAAAATATGCAAAAGTACTAAATGCATCTAATTTAATCAGCTGCTACTAATATTTCACAAGAAATCTAGACATATCACTATAGTTTGAGTTATTTGATGTCCTTAGAGAATAGCATACAATGGTTTCCCACTGCATTGTGAATTGTGAAGCATACAATGACATCAAGAACAGAGCAAAATTAGAGAACAGCAGTTGGGATGGTGCAATCCAAGAGGTCCAAGTAAAGGAAATGGCCAAGATAACCTCAAGGATGATGCACATTTGAGACAGGTCACTAAAAGACAATCCAGCTAGGTCAAGAGACCAACCAATAGCATCAAATCCAGATTACTAGTCCAAAACTTCATTGTACCACTCATTTCATTTTATTTCATTTGAATAATGGAATGATGCATCAAATGTAACCCTTTCTGTCCAATATGCTAGTTGGCCTCATGGACCTTATAATAAAATTCACCCACTTTCCCTGAGCAGGTACTATAATTTTCTGCATATGTACATTAGACCAAAAATAGATCATTGCATATGTATCCTTGTTGCTATCATAAACTAACTATATTAAATAATTATTGACGTGGATTAACTAATTCTCAAGGTGGATTAACTGATTGGTCATCTATGTCACACGGTTCAGGTTCCGATTCGAGTTCGACGACCTTGAAATTTAGTTCGAATTCAATTTTGTTTTTGAGGCTCGGCATTAAGTTCGTCAAATATATATATATATATATATATTAAAATAGAATTTTAAATTTTTAAATATGTTGAAAAACCCTTAAAATATAATTTTTAAATTTTAAATATGTTGAAAAACCCTATATAAAGCATAGTTTATAAAACATTAATCGAACAAAAAATAATACACAGTCGGGTGTCAAAAATTAAAATCGTACTTTAGAATATAATAATAATTTACAATGCAATATACTGTTTGTTTCCCATCGTCGTATCCCTCGTCTTACCCCCATCTACCGTTTTAGGAAATCGCAGTAGGTATCAAGAATGGAGTGGCCCCGCGCGGTGGTCCTCGGCTCCTCGCTTTACGCCATCGATCGATGGAGGGATTTGTCTTACAAATTATCAAATTGCGATTTGCATCAAGTGTGTAGCCCGCAACGAGCGCCCTGGCCCTAGCAGCATCCATCATCAAAGAGAATGGAGTGGCCACGGGCTTGTCTCCAATAGGAATGGAATCGAGGAGTCGCCCTTAGCTTTAGTGCCACATCCTTGACATTGCATCAAGTTCAACGAACTTAAACGAATTTCAATTTTTTTTTAGGGTTCGCCGAATTTTGAACTTCATCCTTGAAGTCCGGCGAACCCTGTGACTTAGCACTTGATTGTGTGCTCCCTCCACACTTTCAACAGACCCACAACACATTCTTCCAAGCTTTGCTATCAGTGTCACAGAGAGATAAACATACTCACAAATAGCTATGGTTTGGGGATTTATATGGTAGTAGATAAACTATCAAATTGTGAATGGGTAGGGCTCAAAATTATGGGACTATTCTCCAAGGTTATGGTATAAGCTAGATGTGATGTTCTTTACTCCAGAGGCCATCATCAAAATGGATTTTAACTGTCCTGAATCATACTGTTCACCAGAAGCAGCACTTCTAACTCATTTTTTACGGCGTCATTGTTGGATTATTACAGCAGTTGGAAAAGTAGCGCACCCACAATTAGCATCAAGAGTGCTAATTTTTAAGGTTGAATGGAAAAATATTCATGGCAAACAAGTGGATTTCGGGTGCAAATTTGATGGTGATCGCATTCAAATACATAAGCATGGGAGTCAAGTACACTTCCTTTCAAGGAACTTCTTCAATCACACTGAGTATGAACCTGGGATGTCAAGGGTTATTCTTGAGAATGTTCAAGTGGACAAATATATCTTGGACGGTGAAATGCTACTCTGGGACAATGGTACCAATCATATTATAGACTTTGGAACAAATCAAGAAATAGCAAAATCTGCTAGGGAAGGCTTAGAAACCAATCAAAAACTTTGTTATGTGGTTTTTGACATTCCTTATGCTGGGGACACTACTAAGATACACCAAAGCTTGCGTGAATGCTACAAAGATTTCAAGTGAGGTTGTGAAGTCTTTGGAGGGTCGATTAGAGCTATTGTTTCCTGAACACAATTTCAATCCATGTCGATTTTTTGGTGATCCTCGTTGATCATTTATCGCGAACAGTGTTGAAGAAGTTGAAAATTTTCTTACAAGAACTATTGAAAAAGAAAAGATGAAGGCATAATTCTGAAGGATTTAGATTCCAAATGGGAATGTAGTGACTGAAGTGGAAAACGGATAGCAATCATTTTCTCTACCATTTGAGGATGTGAATTCTGTTAAGCTCCTGAAGGCCTTACTTTGTGCTGTCTGAAAGGTCTTCATGGTCATTTCCATCACAATATTGCAATAACTGCATGTAAATCACTAAAAGCCCAAGGAAAACATGTCAAGATTTATGCTTAGCAAGTTAGCATAACACAAATTTGTAGAGTGCATAAATATTGCAGCTAATGGTACTTCTCTAGCCTTGAAGTATGGAACACAAACTTGTACTCCTTTCCTAGATGGTAAAACTCAGCTAGCCCCCAATCAATGAGACGAATCTTTAGATGCCCATGGTCAATCATTACATTATATGGTTTGATGTCATGGTGCATAATGCCCCCAATCAATGAGATGAATCATTAGATTTCCATAGCAACACTGGATCTCCCTCCTCCAAATACACATTTTTTAGTTTTTGATCATACTCCATCTTAAGATTAGCAATAACCTAGTGAAAATTTTCCTTTACTCTGATAACCTTTCCAAATTTTAATCAATTCTTCATCAGCAACTAATCATCCCATTCCCATATTTCCATTATCGCCACACAGAGTGAAAGCACCCAAAACCCCATCAACCTTATAGCCTCGTGCCTAAATGCTTCAAATATGTGGTGATTGGACATAATGTTTTTCTGAAAGTAGCATTAGAATGATTCATCAATTAGTATCTGGGAGGCTCAACAGGGTAATGATGAGGGTTAGACAGTTCTGACCGATTGTTCTACAGACATGTTTCAAACTTTACTCTCCCAAGTAATTGACCAAGTAAGGATTAATCATTGGTTATCGTGCCATCTATGAAACTCAGAATGAAGATATCTAATTGATGAAAGGTTGTGTCTATTGTCCACTGAGAATAGACACAATCCATGGAACATTGTAGTGCGTGAATAAATAAATGGAATATTGTTGTAGCTTCGGTCGAAAGATGTATTATTAACAGCAAGTCTGTAGAAGCCTCACAGGACCAAAGTTCAAGTTGAATTAAAATGAGTGTATTGTTATACCAATGTTAACATACTCGATGTGGAGAACGACAACGAGACCGAAGAGTAAGAGTTGACTCATAAGACTTGGGAGAAACTTAGAAGAGGAGTCAAGAACTACATAAACAAAACATACACTAAAGGTCAGAGAAAAAGATATTCTTCCTTAATATTGAAGTTTACAATTTCTATATAATGAATATTTTCAATAATAAATTGTTTCAAAGTACATACATGATACTACAGACTAAAAAATGCCATGGATTCTAGATAGCTGACAGGTCTGCTGGTTTCTTTTGAGAAATCAGATCTGAAAAACAAGCAACACAAGTACTCTTCATTTATTTTTTCCTATCTCTCATAGACAAATGACTGAATCAGATTCACTCTGTAATTCTGGCTCACTATTGAATAACATATCTGAGTTAGACATGAACCAGTTGAATTGACTTGGTGTCCTCAAGGAACAGAGTTAAATTTGGGAGTCAACTCGGATTCAGAAATTTTTAGTAACCTTTTACATATCCTACATCTTTTGCAACAAAAAGTGCTCCAAACTAAGGATGATAGGAAGAGTGAGATGCCAAAGGACTAAAAATCTTGATGTCAACTAAGTATAAGACAATGGAATTGGGATTCCAATGAGTCCTTCAAATACTAATGCTATCATTGAATTGAGATATATGTGAATCCTGTCGAGTTCTCGTTGGAAGAACAACATATATAAATGTCTAAAACTTAGATGAAAAATGAAATAAATTTCTTGTGAGTTGACTTTACATTTTGCATTTTCAAGTCGTGTTCCCACACTAAACAAATGTCATCAAATACATTTAATGGAAGAATAATAATTCCATTCATAAGGAGTATAGTATAGAATAAACTATGCCACATGGTTCGGGTTCGAGTTCGAGAAGGATGAAGTTCGATTCAAATTCGAATTTTCTGATGAGGTTCGATAAAGTTTGACATTAGGTTCGTCCATATATATATATCCTAAAAACTTTAAAATATATCTTCAATATTGATAAATGACATTTAACTTGGGCTTATGAAATGAACCTTTTTGTATAACAATATTTTCTTATCTCCATATTTAATAAAAATGTCAATTTTCAAAAAACAATAAATTTTATGAAAATTTATTTTTATTTTCAAAATATCTGTCTTATAAGGTATACGCATTAAGATAAGACACTTAGATGCTATGAGTCGGACTTCATCCATTTTCTGTACCTCATTGGTCATCCACCTCATGGGTTGTTTCATCGGTGCAGATCGCCATTCATGTTACTAGATTCCTCGCCCTATTCTCTGCACCATATTAGTTGGATACGGTTTCAAAATTCTGTCTTGCTCGTAGGAATCACTTGTGGTTTTTAGCTGCCAGAACTTAAAGCGACCAACTTTAAAACCTCAATTCTTTGGTGCTCTACTGCAACAAACCTTATTTACCGCCAAAGAAAACTGCTGAGAATTCTGCTCCATGCCGAGATTCTAGCTTGATTACAGGAAACTCTTGGTTTGGGGGCGGACTGCTCCCGAATTTAAATCGGGTGAAAAGGTAGCTTGTTGACAGCAGGAAATTGCTATTAGGTCTCTGGGCAGTATTCCAACCATTTTTTCAATCCACGAAAAGGAATTTGATGAAGTAAAGAGCCCTTTTATCGGCTCATTGTCACCCTAGGGAAGAAAGAAAAAATCAGTTACCACACTGTACATTGAACTGACAGATTTCAAGGTCGAACCCCAACGAATTTTTTTCTTTTCTTTAATTTCGCCAAATTTCGAACCTAAAGGTTCGAGTTCAGTGAACCCTGGGACTTGGTTGGTCATTCATCATTATTCAGTTTCCTGTTTGTTTTGTTGGCAACTTGGCAGTGATGAGGATAGACAGACACAATATTTATTACCTAACTTACTATCAATGCTAAACCTTGTTGTAATCCATTCTTTGAATAGATTTTCATCCAGTTTAATGGCCATAGGAAAAACACAATAATTAAAAAAATTAGGCATTCTTATGAGTTGAGCCTAGATTCAATGCTACTGCTTGAAAATTAGCAGCTATAAGATGAGGTTCTGGGGATTGCACAGGGAGATTGAAAATCTCCAATAAAAACTAATGCCAAACTATAGCAAGCCATTGATGAAATGAAATCTCCTTCACATGCAACCTAGAAAACCTACATGTAGTAATATCCCATTTATGTTGCATTTTTTCCCTTCATGTACCCAAAGCAAGCAGATTAAAGGAAGACACCAAGGAGATAGATACAATAGGAATGTAATAAACAACATTTTCATAGTCAAAGAGAAATCAGGTTTCTGAATGGTAGAAATAGTATATTTAAATCATATGAAGGACAAATGATCTTACGTTTTCAGGTCCAACGAGATGTCATCATCAACACTTCTCTTTCCATTTGCATTTCCTGGCATGGTACAAAAGGAAGATTAAACCTTTTGGCAAAAGAGTAAATGAATTAGTTTTAAAAAAAAAACAACCAAATAGAAGAACAGGCTCTACTTTAATCACATACCTAACAAATATGATGCAACCAACATTCGATAAAAGAAAAAATTATTTCCTAAAATACATGTGAGCTAAAAGAAATAAGTTTGCACAATGTTTTAAAGTAAATATTTGCAATAGTAAGGATGATCTAAAAGAAAAAACATGCCCAATGCTTATTATATCTTTTATCTACTGAAGTAGGCTACTTCACATTCAATAGTGCAGTCAATAAATAGAGATCCCTTCCAATTGTAGTTAGCGTACACATGCCTCGAAATAGGGGAATGAGATAACTTAGAGAACTCTTTCTGGTTTCTATTGCTAATTTGCTGACTCTGAACAACTTCATACTATGTGAAAAAATGAATAATACCCTAACTAGCTTTGATTATCATAGTGAAGCTTCAGGGGGGCTGAGCATAATAGAACTCCATCCTGACTGTTAACGACTCGGAAGGGCCGTGCAAGGGTTTATGGCCTCCACGCAGGCCTATCATAGGAATTGAGGTGGTGTTGCTGCGTATTGGCTGGGGTGCCCACAAGATGTATGCATTTAGTTTTGTTAGAAATGACAGCCATTCAAAACTCAATGGCTTGTAACTAAATAATAACAATTGGGTGCAGCAGAATCAGTTAAAATTGGAAAGAAACCCTAGCTTCTTTGCCGGATACAGAAACCCTAATATATGGCTAACAGACACGCCCTGGCTCTGTTAGTCGGTAACCAGCAATAAACGTCGCCAATCTCTCTCCTTATTTTGCTACAAAGATTTAGAACAGCCGCATAGGATTGAGGTAAGAAACATTGAAGGGTGTCTAGAATATATTTCAACTTATGGTAACCGTCGCATATCTGTTATAGAACAGATTTCTTGGCAAACTCTGGGTCACTGCACCTCTGCAAAATCTCATACTCTGCACGATTACTCCGGTCTACAAAAGTGTTGCCAAACCCTTCCTGGGCTAGGGAACGCGCGACAGTGTTATCTTCGGAATAGATATGCTCCAATTTAAAGCTCCCAAACTGTGAAGCCAGTTCCCGAACTCTGTCACAGTACCTCTTCAGCTAGGGTTTGTCCACTCTGCACATACCCATCACCTACAAAACAACCAATGAATGCCATGAAACGAAACAATCTAATCTTATTTAAATGCAGTGCTAATTTATTAATTATAAAGGCAAAGAGAGGACAAGGCTTGTTACCTGCTGACAAATGAGCTAAGCATGTTCGCGGCAGTGATGTGGGTGATGCCGCAACATAGAGCATGTTGAAGGCTAGCAATGAGGGCTTTGTAATGGGAAACACTTCTAGGACATGAGAAGCTGAAGACAATCTGTCCGGGGTAAAATGCAACCGCTGGTGCAACTTCAACTGCTGGTGGTTATGCTGTTTATCGGGATGCTACCCATGCCCTCGTAATGGAGGTGCTTATACCAGTCTGGATGATGTTTGGGGTTTTGGTTCAATGAGGCCAACTGGTACTGAATCTGGATATGCCTCTCGAGCTAATGCTTGTGCCGAAGCTTATGGATCTACTTAATCTAATTCCGCTATCAATGGAACTTAAATTACCACTCAAATTGAATCCAAACCAATCTAGCAGCTGACCCCACAAAATAAGCAACGGTTGGATTCATAGATTTAGCTGACCTGCACGTGTAAATAGGTGTAATTTAGTTATGTTTCTTTGTCCACTTGGTTCCTTTCTTTCCTCTAATGCCCCCTCGTTTGAATCCCATTTTGTTGTTTGTATATTCCATTCTATATAATAGGATAAGTAAGTATGCTCGGTCACAGTATGTATCCTATATATATATAACCAGGAGCGGGCTATGATTTACCATCGACATCTCACTCAACACCGCTTCTAATTGTTCGAGAGTCGCAACCCACAACATCCCTTCATGCCTTTTATTTCCTTCACCGCAATGTGCAAAAAGTAGGAACATGTATGCTGGAAAAACAAATTAAGCCCTCATATCAAAGCAAGTAGTTGTAGACTTGTAGGTTGTGTCAAAGTGTGCTATGTGTATTTTTTTAAGCCGAACGTTATTAGGGTGGAAAAAGAGGTCGTGTCAGAAGCTCATATTTACAAACTCTTTCTTCCAAGGAAAATTGGAAAATTTAGTAAAGAAATCTTCAAACAACCATTTGTTCTGGGAAGTAAAACCTGCCAAATGGCATTTCATATATTGGTGGGATTCCACTCTTACAATGTGATCAAATTGATCATTTTGGATTTTTTTATGAGAAAGGGGTTGAAGACACTATTCTATATTCGTCCTTCTTCGGTAAGGATTTGGTTATAGGTCGATATTTATTTGTTTAATTATAAATTTATATTATATTAATTTCTTTTTATATTAATTTCTTTTTAATTATTGTTAAATTTCATTTAAAATTGTAAAAGTTTATATGTTTTACATTAGAATGATTCACTATGGTGTATAAAATTATAATATGAAATGCAAAATGCAAAATTTTAAAATTAATTATTTTAACTATAAATTTAAATTTATAGGAATAAAAAAAAATTAATATAAAATTTTCATAAGTTTAAAATAATGATGATGAACTATATTAACTAAAGTTAGAATGTGGTAATATTTCTATACTTTGATACTTAATTTTGTAAGTAGAAAGATGACAAATATCCAAGACTCAACTCAACTGACACGCTATGATGACGCACATGATGCAACTTGTTGGATCTATTAAACGGATAATACGGAAACATAAATGGTGAAATAAGATATGGACATGATATGCACATTGAACTCGATATTATATGAATCCCTCTACAATGCTACAATTTACTAAATTTTAACACTGCAGATGGATTCAGAATTTTGACAATGAATTTGTACAAAATTACTAAATTTTAACACTACAAATGGATTCAGAGACCCCCTTACTAAATTTTAACACTGCAGTTAAAATTTAGTAATTTTGTACAAATTCATTGTCAAAATTATAATTTCCATTGTCGGAGTGACACAACTAAAAATGACCAAATAAATGACCAATTGTTATATGGTCATTTTTTGTTTAGTTCTTATACCATGACCAAATTGGTCATTTATCTTGGTCATTTTTAGTTTAGTTCTTATACCATGACCAAATTGGTCATTTATCTTGATCATTTTTAGTTAGCTCACTTAGAATTTCTCAATTTTGGTCATTTATCCCTTGAAAAAACTGTGGCAACCAAATTTTTTGGTCGCCTGGTCACTTATCTCTCATTTTGTACTAGTGATCTACTGATCAATCGTTCATTAATATGGTTAATTCAGATGCTCTTTTACAAACTCGAGCTACAAATTACACCCTGTATCTGTAGAAGAAGGATGTTCCTCAGTCATCTACCCCTATCAACATCAAGAGACCGCTGAATTCATTGCCAAAGATCCTGAAAGGTGTCTACAAACGGGATGTGCACAACCTTAACGAGTGGGATGCCCCCAACTATGATGTTGTGGAGGATTTAGCCCAAACCCCCTGTGCCATGTCCACTTTAGAAGTACTGCAAAGTTTCCCATTTCAACGCAGTGCACTTCTCGCAACGATCGGGAGTGTAGACTCATCCAATATGCTTGCTCAGTTTGATATGACCAATATCAAACCCCGGTTGCCATATCACATCGCTCTCCAGATAGAGGTAGTTCATGGTCCCAAGACCATCAAACAAGATGTTGTAGATGAGGGCGCGTCTACGTGCGTAATGTCCATTTCTTGTTGGAAGGATTTGGGTGAACCCGAGTTAGCTCCCTCGAATACAGTACTTACTGCCTTTGATGGAAGATCTTTCCGTCCAAACGGATTCTTACCATCATTCGATATTGATCTTGCAGGTAAGTTAGTATTTGTAGAGGTTGAAGTTTTGGATGCTTCGCTTGACTACAACTTGTTGTTATGTAGGAGCTGGACATATGCCATGCAAGCAATGCCATCAGTCGTTTTTTGAGTTTTAATGTTCCCTCACGAAGGCAAGATCATCACAATTGATCAACTTTCATTTGCTCAGAAAAATAGCCAGAATTCATTGGATTCAACGATTCCATTGGTTGATTAGTCTCACCCAGTTACTGAGAGTTTAGGAGCAGGGATTTATGGGTCATTAATAGGAACTTTTGACCTACCTTCTCCTGTCCATTTTATTGGTTCTGAAGAATGTTCTTCATTTGAGATTTTCACGGTCAGTCCAACGACAAATCCATGGATTCTCCCCACCAAATCAGAACCAGTTGTGCCTTTATCTGTTGCAGAGGTGGCTTACTTAGATTCACAACATGCTGTAGCAAAACATATCATGACTCCATTGGTCTCTGCTGAGTCAGATATGAAATATGCCCCTGCATGGTTAGTGGACTCTATCCACTCTTTTGACTATATAGACACTGTTTTTCCCTTTGATGAGGCAATCTTGGAAGCAATGATTGGCCTGAACCATCCTTGGGAACACATGCACCACAGGTCTTATTTTCTTCCTCATCTAGACAAGATTGAGAGAGGTGAGTTTTCTATGAGACCCGGTGGGAATGTTGATTTGTCCGCTATTCATTCTACTTCAAAAGTTGTTTATGCTGAAGGGAATATGGAAAATATATCGAGAACTAATCCAATCAACATTTCCATCAAACCTGGGGTCGTGGGAAGTATTTTCATTGGAGCAGACTATTCTCCTGAGGATATCATTTTGTATACCAATCTCTTTAAAGAATTCTGTGATGTTTTTTCCTGGTCTTACGAGGAGATGCCCGACATTGACCTCGCCATTATTGAGCATGTCATCACAATGTATCCCATCACTAAACGTGTGAGAGAGAAGCTCCGTCCAGTTAACCCTCGAAAAGCAGCTGCCATCAAGGCAGAAGTAGAGAAATTGCTCAAAGCCGGATTCATCTATCCGATAGCTATGATGGAATGGGTTTCAAATCCTGTTCCAGCTGACAAAAAGAAAGGTACCGTTAGAGTCTGCACGGACTTTTGGAACCTAAATAAATCTTGTCTGGAAGACAATTACCCCACACCATTCATAGATCAAATCATCGATTTGTGTGCAGGCCATGAAATGTTCTCTTTCATGGATGGGTTTTCAGGATATAATCAGATATAGATCAAACCTGAAGACCAACACAAGGCAACTTTTATTTTTCCTTAGGGAACCTTTGCCTATCGGAAGATGCCATTTGGCTTGAAGAATGCTGGAGCTACCTTTCAACGAGAAATGAAATTTTTTTTTCATGACATCAAGCACATAGTAGAACCCTTCCTTGATGATCTCCCAACACGATCTCGCAAGAGACGGGAGCATACAGATCACTTAAGACTCACGTTTGAATGGTGTAGATACTATAAGATTTGATTGAATCCCAACAAATGTGTATTCTGCGTCGAGTCTGGACGATTACTGAGTTTCATAGTATCCAGTCGTGGCATAATGGTTGATCCATGGAAAGTTGAGGTGATTGTAAATCTGCCTCCTCCTCAAACCATGAGACAACTTCAAAGTCTGCAGGGCATGTCCAACTTCTTGAGATGCTTTATCATTAACTATGCCAAAATTACAAAAGGTTTCATGAGACTACTTAAACGAGACATCTACTTTCTATGGGATGAGGCTGCTCAAGCATCATTTGAGGCCTTGAAAAAGGCATTTCTTTCAGCCCCCTTGTTAATCTCGCCAGACTATACGAAGGATTTCCTCTTATATCTGGCTGCATCAGTATACACAATAGGCATAGTACTTGTTCAAGAGGATGGAAAGCTCCAAGAGCATGTCATTTATTATCTGTCGTGCGCCTTGATAGCTCCTGAGATCAAGTATTCTCACGTAGAGAAGTTGGCATTAGCTGTCGTCTATGCTGTTCAGAGGCTACGCCAATATATATTATTGCGAACTACCACAGTGGTTGTGGAGGTCAACCCATTTCAATATGTTCTCACTCGACGCATCATCGGTGGGAAATTTAATAAATGGATTGTAATCTTGCAAGAATTTAACTTGGTTTTTCAGTCCGCTAAGTCAAAGAAATCATTGGTGTTCGCCAAACTGATTTCTGAATTCCCTAGTGATGCAGTACACGTTGAGGAAGATTCATCATTCCCGGATGAACATATCTTTCTCAATGCATCCTCTGATCCATGGTACGGGGATATCCTGGTATATCTCTAGACTTTGAGGTGTCCCACCACTTTCTCTAGGAATGAACAACGCAAACTTAAGAGTCATGCGAAGAACTACCTCATCATTTCTGACACTTTGTATAGACGTGGGGTAGATTCCATCTTACGCCGTTGTTTGACCCTGGAGGAAGCAGAATCAGTATTGAATGATGCCCACAGTGGAGCCTGTGGGGGTCATCTTTCTGAGTTGGCAACAACCCAGAAAATACTGCGTGCCAGTTATTTTTGGCCCACAATCTTCAAGGATTGTGTGGAAACTGTGAAATGCTGTCAGCGATGTTAGTTTTTCACTAGGAAGATGAGAGCAAACCCAGCTCCTCTCCATCCTATAATCACAGCAGGCCCCTTCACTAAGGGTGGGATTGATTATATGAATTGTAATCTAGTTTCGTCTGGAGGTCATCACCATATCATTGTTTCTGTCGACTACTTCACTGTTGACGTCCATTTTGTCACTATTTTTTATCATTTAATTTACTCGAAATGGTGTTATTTCTATCATTTTTGCTATAGTAAGTTGTTTTATTTGCCATTCATCCCATCAAACAGTACAGGTATGCACATATTTACTTACTATGCAAATCTTGTTGATATTTCGTTATATCATGATTTATTTATGTTAAAGTGACATTTTATGGGAATAATTGGTATTTATGTTTTAATTTGTAGGCTATGTTTCTCAAATGACCCTTCATTCAGACCACGTGCTTATGTGTTAAGTTAAAACACGTTCAGCTCATCGTTCATCCCTTCGTTCATCATGCGGAATCCATGGTTGACAAATCTCAGACTGTTAAATGCAAAAAAGGGCACGTGGGTTCTATTTTCCACGCAATCGGCACGGTTAAGGAGCTTTGGTTCTGGAAGATTCATCCCTAGGCCGTCCAAGCTCGACATCACACTTCTCATCCATGTCAACACCCCCACGCTCTGATTCTTCTGCTCGTTCGGCTAAGGATCATTCGCACCTGTTCACGCTCTTGCACATCGTCGTTTTGGAAGGAGTCCAGCCTGTTCACATTCAGTTGGATGACATAACTCCCATGCCCACGCTCAGTCTGCCAACGTAGCTCCTTTGCACACATCGACACTCTAGCATGTGCTTCTGCTCACGTTTTGAGGAAACGAATGCTCAGCTATTCGTATTGGATGGGATTGACGCCAAGGAGCTGGGTAGAGCGACGTTGTAGCTTCCCTGTGAAGGAATCAACTCCGTGAAAGTATGAAGAACGCTGCTTGCATTGGCATGTGTCAATTAAACCAACAGTTACAATCATTTAAACACTTTTATTATTAGATAGGTCGACTCTGTCGACCCCCTCACCATTTGTAACTTATAAATAGACACCTCCTTTGGATAAACGTAGCAGACATGAAGGATCCATACGAATATAGACATAGATAGATAGGTTGTTCTTTGTAAACACTGTAATTTTCTCAGTTAATGGAAGTAGCAGTTCGTTGATGCTCTGCTGACAGTCACTTAAGCTGGTTTAGTTTCCCCTCTGATTGCTGGGAAGGGCCCCTCATCAACCAGAGGTTTTTTTTTATGTTTTTTGCATTTCTTTTCTTGCAATTAACTAGTTTATTTCCTGTGTGTGTAATCTAATTTGTTTTCCTGTGTGTATCATCTTCATTCCTCTATAATTAATATTCTATTGTTAATATAATCTCCCTTCTTCTGAATTAGGAAATGGTCGACCAATAGTTTATTAGTTTTGTAATTTGTTTTCAGTTTTCTCCTTCCATCATGGTAGTTAGAAACTGCTTTCCAACTTCCTCTATGGTGTTAGTTCTCTCCCTTCTTCTCTGTTAGTTTTTCTTCCTATTTATTGTAGGTTAATTCTTCCTCCTTTCATCTTAACCTTATTCCTACTTCTCATAGAAAGCATTCCTCTGTCGCTATAGGTGACTTCTATCTTCCATCATTTTTCTGCAATGTATCATAGAAATAGTTCCTCTTTTAGATAATGATTAGAGTAATCAACTTCTTATTAGTCTAGATTCTACATAATCATCTATTGCTTCTACATAATCATCTATTGCTTCTTGTGCACTATAGGATCATTTACATAAAGCTAGCTGGTAATTAAATCATTCAAAACTCTTCTTTTCCCTAATTTAACTCATTTCCCTCCATTTGGACTGTCATTCGGACCGCCACTCAGACCGGCATTTGGATCGTCATTCCGACCTGTGTGTTTTCTGCATTGTTTTAGGCCTTCTTCAAAATCCAATTTCCTTTGCTCTCCACTCATCATTCTTCCTGTTCCTCCTTAATAGTTTTAGATGTAATTCAATATCGCTTCTTTTTATTTAAAATTTCTAATTAAGTTTTGTCATCCTTTCCTTCTTCTTTACTTCCTCCTTATCCTCTTCTCATCCTTCTTCCAAAGTTCAGATCTGTAGTTCTGTTTTGCTAACGAGTTACTGTTTTTTTTCAGTAATAGTTTAATAATTCCATCTTCCAAGTTGTTTTAGCTTGATAGTTTCTATTTAATAAAGATGTTCATGTTTTAAGATTTGGATTAATATTAAATATCTTTATCAAGTTTTCTACTTTTTTTTTTCAATGTGGTTCACTTTAATCGGCTTAGCCGACCGCTACATCCACGAAATAATTTCCGACGGACCCGCCCCGAAGGGGTTTCTGCCCTGCGGCCGCCTGCGTGCCTAACCCCAAGAGGGTCTATGAGGATGGATCCCGTGACCTCGCATGCTGGGAGGCCTAACTTCCGAGAAACCAACCGATCAAGCTAACTCTTGGGGCTATCAAGTTTTCTACTTGTTTCCATAATCAACACAATTCAGTTAAACATCTTTACTAAGTTTTCTACTTGTTTCATTTGTTAATCAGTTTCCTATTTTCATAGTTAGAATAAATTCTTGCATTTGAATTATGAAAGTCATGCAAGTAGTTTAAAATCATATAGTTACATGTTAGCACATTTGCATCTTTAGTCAGCTTAGGTTAGTTCAAGCCTTCAATCCTGCACATATAGTGATTGCATCTCATAAGCTCCCCCCTCGGGTTAAAAATTTAAATATTGAAATTATTTATCACATAATAAACACCAACATTTTGGCGTTGTTACTGGGGAGGTGCTAAGGGGATTGGTTTCTAGGTATATAGGTTGCTTTTACATTACACATCAAGTGGGAGGGGAAATGGTAAGACACAAAGACGACCTCACTACGGGTTTCCACAATGTAATAGCCTAACGCATCCACTTTAGTGGGTTTCCCCAAATCCTTGTTGTTCCTTCTGCACAAGTATGATTTCCTTTCTGTACATCTGAGTATTTAATTTCCTGCAATTTATTTCGTAAAGTTTGTCTTCCTTCTTTTCAGGTGTGTTATTCTTTCAGCAAGTGTGGTATGTTTTAGTTCACAAATTTTTTTTAGTGATATAAATTATTTTAAAAACAAATAAAAAAAAATTTGGGTGCTGTAAGAACCCATGGACTAATCCATGTGTGAAGTAGGATCTATCAACCAACAAAATGGATTCCGAGGTGACCATCAACATGAGATAACTCTCTTGAATCCTAATAGTAGCTGGGATCTCAATATCTTCTTCTCAAGGAAAACACATCTTGACAGAAATCAAGAATTTATCTACCTCTTCAAGAATAATAGAAGATCCACAGTCCCATGAGCTACAAATCAAATCTCCTTGCCAATCTACCAAGGAAACTGAAAACTTGGAGACTACATTTGATGGAGAGAGACCTGAAATTGAAGAGTTCTCCACATATCTATTGACAGATCTTTCATGTACTCAAGCAATTGAACATTCAGAAGAAAAGGATCTGCATGGAATTAGGAAGGAAGGTGAGTATTAGGATTACATCGAAAGATGCTTCCAAGAGGTAATGAGGCCACAATACCATTCCTTCATTCAACACCTTCTATTGCAAAAGCAAGTAAGTCGGTTGATTCTCCACATCTAGGTAATCACTGCTTTAAATTTTTCATTTGTGGATATAGGTATGTTTTTCATTTTGCTTCGCACATGGTTACATTGGAAAAGTTCTTACACTTGAATAAAAGGTTTTTCTTTCTTTTAGATAACATAGGATAGTATGTATATAAATAAAAAGTTGTATGTGGTTAGTTAGCTTTAGATATTCATACAACTTCACTTTATATTTTCCTTTAAAATAAAAGAACTAAGAATAAGATCATGTTAATGACTAAACCAAAGCAATCTTACATCATACATGCATATTTCTTATTATATCAGTTACTCGAAGACCTACTTTAATTATTATGATCTCCACAAAACTCAATCTTACACCTATGGACTCCTAGTTCATCTTGGACTCATTATCAAAACTTGTCTCTAAAGCACCTTTAAAAGGTATCCTAAAAGTGGGTGATATTTTCTATTTTGTGGGGAACATTACTGACCTTTTATGTAGAAGATAGACTATGAAGTCAAAGAACAGCTTTAGGTTATTATCTTTTGACATGATCTATAATTTAGGCCATTATAAATAAATTTGCTCATAAGGTTCATGCTAAAATATTGAATTATGTGTTTAGCAGGATTAACACACTCTAGTGCCAACCGGCTTTCTTACAATCTATATATATATATATATATATCATTATATGAAGCAAACCCACCGGGGTACTGAATAGGCTCACTGGCAGCGGGTCCATGCTAAGAAAAATCTTAAATAAGGAAGCTTGGTAAGTGCAAGTAAACCCATCGGGGTACTGAACAGGCTTGCTGGAAGCAGGGCTATGCTTGCATGGCACCAAGATAAACCTGCTGGGGTACTGAATAGGCCTGCTGGCAACGGGGCAATATCGGGTAAAAGAGGTTTGGTTAATGCCTTGTTATTCACATAGCTCATAAAAAACCTGAGTATACAAACACATGTTTAGGCCGATTATTTATACTATCATTAGATAATGGCTGTAAGTTGGACTTGGACCCTATCATCTAATTCAAACAAATACCCAGGATATGAGTATCCTAGAAATGGGACCCATAATTATAGTAGATCTCCCAAACTTTACGGTGAACCTTATCTATATTTTTTGGATGACAAGAGATCTTTACAATGAGTCATGGACGACTAGTTTTTCCTATGGCATTTTTCGCATCTCTTACACTATTATTCTTTATGTGGTCTTCATGAGCATAAACTGATGAATTTGCATGTATTGAAGAATCCAACTTAGTATGATATTGTTTTGGTCATATCATGAATACTTCTTTTTCTCAAAAAGTTATAGTTTTTAGAATAATGATGTTTTTTAAATTTTTCTGCTAATTGATGTTGATCTAGAGTGTTTACATAAGAAGCATACAACCCAGTATTAATTTTTTAAAGGCTCGAGGACGTGCCATTCCTTCGGTTTAGGGGAGGATTCAAAATCATTTATATTTTATCTGTTTACTAAGATTTAGAATTGCTTCTATTTTTCTGTTTACTTATAATTAAAGTTCTTATACAATAATCTATTGTTTCAGGAATAATGCGAGTAACAGAAGAAAAAAAAAACTGTTCTGATCCATATTAAACAAAGAAGAGAGACTAAAGATTTCATAAAAGCAGGTTTACATCATCCTTTTATGTGCTGGCAGCCTCAAAAAATTTCTGCATAATTAGCAACAATCAGATCCAGCAAGCACATCTTGTACAGACAAATGGTCTGTATGAAGGGTCAAATGAATTGAATGAATGATGAAACCATAACTTATAAAATCATGATTAAGTGTGCTAATGTAGTTAATTTTTGAAATTTTATTGATAAATCTAATTGACTAACCATATCAGGGATTAATCGAATATCATCTTTGCACACAATCTCATTCCTTTAATTCATCTCGACTTCACCAAATGGATTAATTAATCATGCATTATTGCGATTTTCAGAATTATTATCTGTTATCATATGGTTTTAACTTTTCATTAAGTTATATGCAAAAAAAAATCAACATGCGAACCGTCATTTTATTAATCAGAGATCATCAGGGTTTTTAATGCACTATGTTATAATTCCATGATGAAAATTTTCTTTCAACCTGTCCAAATTTTACTTTGGACATGGTTGAATATTTCACAAACCATATGAATTTATTAACAGACATATCTTTATTATGGTATACGTTTCAAAAATTCTGAATAATGGCGTGATCGTTTAAATGTACCAAATTTCCGTCTCATAATTTTTCAAACATTCAATTGGACCTTGTTTTAAAAATTGACCCTTGTTTGATCCTCACCATCACTCTACTCGCTCTCATCCTTTCCGAGTCCATCCAGCCGCATCCACTTCTTCCTTATTTCTTTTTCTCTTTGCTCAATGGGACCTGGCATATCTTCGGTTTGGGGGAGTGTTGATGTCCATTTTGTCACTATTTTTGATCATCTAATCTACTCGAAATGGCGTTATTTCTATCATTTTTGCTATAGTAAGTTGTTTTATTTTCCATTCAGCCCATCAAATAGTCCAGGTATGCACATACATACTTATTATGCAAATCTTGTTGATATTTCGTTATATCATGATTTATTTATGTTAAAGTGACATTTTATGGGCATAATTGATATTTATGTTTTAATTTGTAGGCTGCATTTCTCAAATGACCCTTCATTCAGAATGCGTGCTTATGTGTTAAGTTAAAATGCGTTCAGCTCATCATTCAGCCCTTCGTTTAGCCTACGGAATCCATGGTTGACACATCTCAAACTGTTAAATGCAAAAAGGGTCACGTGGGTTCTGTTTTCCATGCAATGGGCATGGTTAAGGAGCTCTGGTTCTAGAAGATTCGTCCCCAGGCCGTCCAAGCTCGACATCACACTTCTCATCCACGTCAACACCCCCATGCTCTGATTCTTCTGCTCGTTCGACCAAGGATCATTTGCACCTATTCACACTCTTGCATGCCGTTGTTCTAGAAGGAGTCCATCCTATTCACATTCAATTGGACAACATAACTCCCACGCCCACGCTCAGTCTTCCAACGTAACTCATGTGCCCACGTCGACGCTCTAGCATGTGCTTCTGCTCACATTTTGAAGAAACAAATGCTGAGTTGTTCGTATTGGATGGGATTGATGCCGAGGAGTTGGGTAGATCAACGTTGTAGCTGCCCTGTGAAGTAATCAACTCCGTGAAATTCTGAAGAACGCTCCTTGCATTGGCATGTATCAATTAAACCAACAGTTACAATCATTTAAACACTTTTATTATTAGAGAGGTCGACTCTGTCGACCCTCTCACCATTTGTAACCTATAAATAGATGCCTCCTTTGGAGAAACGCAATAGACATGAAGGATCCATACAGAGATAGACAAAGATAGATAGGTTGTTCTTTGTAAACACTGTAATTTTCTCAGTTAATGGAAGTAGCAGTTCGTTGATGCTTTGCTAATAGTCACTTAAGTTGGTTTAGTTTACCCTCTGATTGCTGGGAAGGGCCCCTCATCAACCAGAGGTTTTTTTTTATGTTTTCTGCATTTCTTTTCTTGCAATTAACTAGTTTATTTCATGCGTGTGTAATCTAATTTGTTTTCCTGTGTGTATCATCTTCATTCCTCTATAATTAATATTCTATTGTTAATATAATCTCCCTTCTTCTGAATTAGGAAATGGTCGAACAAGAGTTTATTAGTTTTGTAATTTGCTTTTAGTTTTCTCCTTCCATCATTGTAGTTAGAAACGACTTTCCAACTTCCTCTATGGTGTTAGTTCTCTCCCTTCTTCTCTATTAGTTTTTCTTCCTATTTGCTGTAGGTTAATTCTTCCTTCTTCCATCTTAACCTTATTCCTACTTCTCATAGAAATCATTCCTCTGTCGCTATAGGTGACTTCTATCTTCCATCATTTTGCTCCAATGTATCATAGAAATAGTTCCTCTTTTAGATAATGATTAGAGTAATTAACTTCTTATTAGTTTAGCTTCTACATAATCATCTATTGCTTCCTGTGCACTGTAGGATCATTTGCATAAAGCCAATTGGTAATTAAATCATTCAAAACTCTTCTTTTCCATAATTTAACTCACTTTCCTCCATTTGAACTGTCATTTGGACTACCATTCAGACCTGCATTCGGATCGTCATTTGGACCTGTGTGTTTTCTGCATTGTTTTAGGCCTTCAAAATCCAATTTCCTCTGCCTTCCACTCATCATTCTTCCTGTTTCTCCTTAATAGTTTTAGATGTAGTTCAATCTCGCTTCTTGTTATTTAGAATTTCTAATTAAGTTCTGTCATCCTTTCCTTCTTTACTTCCTCCTTATCCTCTTCTCATCCTTCTTCCAAAGTTCAGATCTGTAGTTCTGTTTTGCTAACTAGTTACTGTTTTGAACTTATTAATCTTGTTTCTAGATAGATTGTTTTTGTTTCAGTAATAGTTTAATAATTCCATCTTCCAAGTTGTTTTAGCTTGATAGTTTCTATTTAATAAAGATGTTCATGTTTTAAGATTTGGATTAATATTAAATATCTTTATCAAGTTTTCTACTTGTTTCCAAAATCAACACAATTCAGTTAAACATCTTTATTAAGTTTTCTACTTATTTCATTTGTTAATCAGTTTTCTATTTTCATAGTTAGAATAAATTCTTGCATTTGAATTATGAAATTCATGCAAGTATTTTAAAATCATATAGTTACATGTTAGCACATTTGCATCTTTAGTTAGCTTAGGTTAGTTCAAGCCTTCAATCCTGCACATATAGTGATTGCATCTCATAAGCTCCCTCCTCGGATTGACAATTTAAATATTGGAATTATTTAACACATAATAAACACCAACATTCACCAAGTGGGCCAAGGCAATACCTGCTATTAAGGAAGATGGGGAAACAGCCACTTATTTCATTTTCAACCAGATCATTGCAAGATCTGGTATACCCAAAGAGATCGTGACTAATCACGGTCGTCATTTTCAGAACAACATGATGACTGATCTATACACCATGTTAGGTTTTTGGTAGGAACATTTGTCTTCGTTTTACCCGTAGGTGAATGGTCAAGTCGAAGCGGTCAATAAAACTTTGAAAACCATCTTACAAAGGATTGTTAATGCCAGTAGAACTAACTGGAACACTATGTTGTATACTTCACTTTGGGCCTACCGAGCGAATGTGAAGACTGCTACCAAGTTCCCTCCCTTCCAACTTATGCATGGGATAGAAGCAGTCATTTCGGTTGAGTGCGAGATTCCTTCATTGAAGTTGGTTGTCCAACTACTACCTGACACTTCAATCTTGGAAGAACATTTGATGCATTTAGAACATCTAGATGAGTAGCGCCGCGATGCACTTATAGTAAACGAAGCACATAAGAATAGAGTCAAGGGATAGTACGATAAGTCTGTAAGACCTAGGTTTTTCTCGAAGGAGACCTTGTTCTGCTCTAGGATTAGGACAAGGAACCTTTAGGAGCTTGCAAGTTTAATTCCATGTGGCTCGGTTCCTACATAGTTTCTAAGGTGCTAAAGAAGGGAGTATATGAGTTAACAGACTATGAAGGTAATAAGTTGTCGGAGCCTAGAAATGGGCTCTACCTGAAGAAGTACTATGCTTAGGCATCTGTGCTTTTTCATGTATTATAGCTGTACATTTTGTAGAGTTAGATTTGTTTACGGTTGTCGTTATGTCTTATGCATTTATTTCTTTATGTTTTAGATGTCAACAAAACACTTTATAGGGTTTGCTGATGGCGCTAGACACCACACCCGTCAGTTGGCTGCAGCTACTTGGGTTGTTTACTCACCAACTGGCCAACTGGTTTCTTTGGCAGGGGCTTGTTTAGGTCCCACAACGAGCAATGTGGCTGAATACAGTGTGGTCATAGAGCTACTCCGAGAGGCTCTGTTCCATGGCATTTCACATTTGGAGGTACGGCTCGACTCGCAGTTAGTTGTTTTTTAGTTAATGGGTATTTATCAGGTTAGATATCCTAGTTTGCCACATTATTTTTTGCACATTAAGTTACTTGAGAGACAGTTTGATTAAATCACATATCAACATATTCCAAGAAATTTGAATGCATTAGTTGATTCATTTGCAAACTATGTTTTAGATTGGCATTTGCATCATACACATACATAATAATTCATGCATAAAAGACAATAACACACATGTAAATAACACCGATATTGTATATATATAATCTGTATCAAAAAATAATATGAGTTTGAGTCATAAGTCTGTCATAGAGTCATGTCATAATATACAAAAAATGGGCTCGATGGCCTCAAAAATATACACATATATGTCCTTATCCTGTGAAGAAGGAGGGGCCTCATCTGCCTCTACTGGGTCTTGATAGCAAATGACCAGCCTAGCTACTTTCCTTAGTAGCCTAATCCATGCTGGGGGCACACCCACCACATTCTCCTGCATTTCGCGCGACATCCGCTCGATCCTGTATGTCGGAATGTCGTGAGTCAACCGACTCATATTCCCCTCTATGTTCGCCAGCATGGCATCAACTGCTTTTACTATGACTAGTCTCACGAAGGTACGAGGGTGTCCCTCAGGACGCACTGGTCCAACATCTGCATAAGACATTTTTTTTTCTAGACTTCAAACTCATTATAAAAATCATATATATATAATGAAAAAATAAAATAATTTTTCAAAAAAAAAAACTTACCAATCTCTCCCCAGGCTACTCCTGGAGGAAGAGCCAGCTCATGATCATTGCAGAAGTCTATGCCCGCATATGGGAACTACTCAAGAGCTGGTACCTGCCGGTCCCACGATGCCCATAAATCATCCTCATTTTAGAAAAAGTTGCTCTCGCCACCATCTTTGTGTAGGAAGATCTTTCCCCAATGACCCATCAGTGGCTCACGGGGGTTAAGTGGGGATAAATCCATCCCCAGACTCATGGCAGGCACCCTTTCAAAGAAAAAGGTGCATAGTATGCTTTCATACCCAAATTTCTTCATCCTCTCGGTCTTACACCCAGAAATTTGAAGCCTCATGTTTGCCAGTAGACTTGAACACCAGTCAAATACTATTCCCCATAGGCATTCAGTACCCATGTGCATGAAGTTCCTTGAAGCTAGATGTTTCATGGCACTTATGGCCATCTAGTTGAGAAACTCAAGATCACCTTGAGTGGGAAGCTCGCAACAGTAGAAATAAGAACCTAACTACCGGTTTTCTTTGTACCCAGTACACAATAGGTATTGATGTAATCCTGCACGGATAGGGCACCCACATTGCGAGACGACCCTTTGAGATTCACTGCATCTCCCCTTTGGGAGAGTCCCATGATGAAATAGATGTCATCAACTGTTAGTTCTAATATCTTCGCTTGGAGATTGAATACCAATGCATTGGCATCCCAATATTGAACAAGCCTCTCAAGCAAGCGGATTTGTGCCCGCATGTTGACCGTTCTATAAAATTTCATGCATGCAAGGTTAATGTATATTGTAAACCTTCTCGATCCATCTCCTCATGTTCCCTTTCATGCCATATGAGCACCATCTTTCCATTAAACCATCAAACGTTGGTCATTTGTAGTTTTTTGCCCTATTTTTTGCGGTGAACGCTAGTGTCTATCATAGATAGTAGCATCCCGAATGTGACTATCTTATAGGAATACTAGCACACTTTTGGGAAGTGCGCTAGTTTCTTGCAAGCAAACAAGCACTCGCGCAGAAACGTATTTAAAAGTTTGATAAAAAATGATTTTGACCACAAAAATTGAAAAACTTTATATGTAAATGAAAGCTAAGGATGAGACTACTTACTTGGTGAAAGGAGATTTTGGATTGGCGACCCTATTCAACCGCAATGAGCAAAGGTAGCTTGAGGTTTTTTCTCCACTTTTTCCCTAATTTTCAAATTGTGATATTTGATTTTCAAAAAGGAAACTACTTATAGAAATTGCTTTTTAATTTTTACCCACTTTTCCAAAAAGGTTATAGTTTCATTTTGTTAGTTTAATTCATTAATATTTTCAAATTTTTGATGGATTAGACTAACTATATATTTCGAATTATCACTATAATTTCAACATCGAACTATTAAGGCCTGTTTTCTTCATTGATAGGATCAGTATAGGTACCATATTGTTTCAATATTTTGTCATTTGAGAAAATTTGTCCTGGTTACTAACTTGGTTGTCGAGATTTCATTACCTGGCAAGTCATGAACTTGCGATCTTTGAAGCTGTTTAAGTCATTTTAAGCCCTTGTTTTGACGTTTCAAAAACAAACAAGATTGTCGAGTTTGCTTGTTCTCTTCAGACTCATTAAAGGAAGTGAAGGAACATCCACTTAAGTATAAGTTTAACCCTTTTCTAGACTTTTGCGGATTGGTTAGGAAAAAGGAATACTCTAGTCATTCGTGGCTAGAAGAGTTCTTCTCTCATTGTTTTACACTTTTTCGGGTGAGGAGACTAATTGTACGAAAAAGGACTTTTGGATTCTTCTTTAGGGTTTTCGGGCTCTCGAAACATGAAAATACCAAGCGAGCATTCACCTACTCCGGCTCGAAGTGAAATCCATGAGAGGGTATATAGAGGATTGTTTAAGTTTTTCAGACTCTATAAACAGGAAAACACCTGCGAGCATTTACCAACCTGGGCTTGATACTAAAATCCACGGGTAGGTGTATGGAGTTATTGTTTAAGTTTTTCAAACTCCTTGAAATTGAGAACACCGAAGAGTAAGAACAGATCTTGGCTCGATATTAAAATCCAGAGATGAGTATTATAGAGTATTCTTCTATCTCTTCTTCGAACTCTATAAACAATGAAGAAGGTCCTGAGTCTTCCTCCTATGGGCTTGTTAAACTTTTACATGGTTGGGTTTATTGAGTTTGCGTTGTTGGACTCATTAAAACAAAAAGAAGGACATTCTTTTACCAAAAAGGATAATGGAAGAGAAGGGTATATCTACATCTTTTCAATTTCAAAGGCAGTTAAGTCAGTCATGTCCTTGAACACAACACCTATTTGAGTCCATCATTCAGTTGGGTTTAGATTTTGACCTTAGGGTGAACCTGATTTGAGAGTTTGTTACTCCTCCAGTTGGTTATTCTTCCAATCATATGGAGATTCTGCTAATGTCTCCTACATTGCAGGCTTATATCACTTCCCCCTCATGTTAAAAACTACCTAAGTCACTTTGTGTCGTACTCACTATTCAAGGATACATTCTGTGTCGGCCATTTTGCAGTTACCTTGACTCCATGTGTTGGCCATCCTAGTGTCAGTCTGTTTCATCTTGTTACTTGTCCTCCTCCACATCAGCTCAAACTTGTGAGTGTTCCTCATGTTGGATGATGGAGGATGCACTAAGGCCTCCCTTCCAGCGGACTTCTTCCCATTGACTTCAACTCATTTTGCTCTGGGAATGAAGTTTAGAGTTTCGATTAGTACCTTGGGGATTGCAGTCATCAGTGGCAGTTTCCCTCGCTGTTGAATAATGGGAATACATCAATGTCTCTTATTTGACAGGTTCCTCAGGTGTTCGACTTCAAGTCCACTTATTCACACTTGTTGGAACGTACTAAGTACCTTGGACCCCATTATCATTATCCATGGAAGTGATCGTGTTTGTTAACGGTAAACATCAATGACCGGTAATCAAACGATACCCCCCATGTTCAACTCTAGCTCATTTATTCACATGGTTAGGGTTTGTACCTTGGGTTGTTTGGATGAAGACCTTGGGACTCTGATAGGATCACCATATTTATGTTATCTCCCAAGCTATGCAAGACTGAGCCTCACTCATTTTGGCTCTTCATGAGACATAGATCCAGCTTGTTGTAATGGCTATGATCTCTTATATGTGTCATGGATCCACGCTTGTATTTCAGTGGCCATGCTATATATACATCTCCCAATTATGTATTGGAGATCATGTTGTATCACACCGAACATCTATATGATGTCAAGATTGTAATTGCTAGCTGACCTTGATCGTTGTTTTCAGGTACTTTTGTGACTTGGTTCTGCGGTTTCTTGCTCCTCCTCTAACTTAGAATTATAATGTATTTCGGCCATCATTTCCCTCTGACCTCACACATTAGGGGGCATCTGTTATAGGTCAAATCTGCACTTCTCCATCCGTGATCCAATTGCTCTGTCAATCACACAAAAGGACACTATGGATGGAAGAGCTAGATTGACCTTGGATGAGTTATTGCTGAGACTACACTCTTCAGCTGAAAAATCTTATTTTTTCTACAGTTTTCATGACATGTACGCTACTAATTCCATAGTGATCTAGCGTTCTGAACGCTAGTCTTATTGAAGACAACCTACACACATCCTCCAAAATGTTGCAAACATTGGTCGTCAAGTGCAAAAGTTGCATACTGTGAGCTAGTCTTCTTGTATGAAACCTACACACATCTTAAGATGAAATGAAAAAATATATTAAGATTATGAATTGGGATTAGTTGAAGTTGGTTCTGCAACTTCCCCAACATCCCAATTCAACCACCTCTCGATTTCAACTGCCTACCTTGTCCCATAAATACAAAGGGAAGCCATGAGAGAGGGGCACTAGAAGGAATGATAAGTTGTTGTTACGTTGGAGGAATTCCAAGTCATTGTGAAGAGGAGCAGCTCAGGACTCGGTTGCCGAAGTGTCTAGATAGACCAGGTATATCTATACTTATCTACATTTCTTTGACAATAAAAGGTGGAAATACCCTACCCGTCCCAATCAAATGTCTATCTGATGGAATGTGTATTTGATTGAATATATGATTGTAGTTGATGTTAATTTATTTTTGATTTCATCATATTTATTATAGTCAAGATACGCTGAGGAAGGTTAAATTTGTTTTGTAGGTTCATCAATGTGGAAGGTCAAGTGAAAGCTAGGACCAACCATCGTTAAAAAGGTACGACATTCAGAATCTTAACCCCTTTCCATTTGTAGTAACTCATGCAAAACATGAATGTGTTTACCTGTCACCCCACTCAAGTTGGTAGTGTCGTCTCCCCACTATAAGGTATTTTCCCTGCACAACAATGTCTTAATTGGAATCCCAAACACTCCATAACTTTCAATAAATCAACTCTTGGCTCACAACTTTAGCTCCGACTTCTATCTTTGGTTATTGACTCTATCTCTAGATGTTGCTTTTTTCTCTAGATATTTGTGTCTAAACTTATTCTTAGAGGTCTTTCAAATATTATATCCAAGAATCTAAGAAATATTTATTACCATTATTACCTTACAATGACAATAAGGATACAATTTTAGAAGTATTTGATTTTCATGCTTGCTTCTAAAAAAATTTACCTTCTTCTTTCAATGTTTCTCTTTGTACTTTTGGTACATTCTTTCCTTATTTCCCACTTTCTCTTTTCCATGTGTCAAATTCTATATGTGTCATGGGTGGATCTAGGTTACTAGAGAAAGCTTCACTTAGAATTTACCAAACATTGACAAGAAAATAGAAGAAATATGAAGAAAATATTAAGTAGAACACAAGAGAAAAACACTCATGTGGATTGATCTTCCATTACATTATTGTTCAACAAAAAGTGTACAATATATATATATTCTCTCAAGAGACAAAATTGAGAGGCTTAGTGGGGATTTTAGTAGCTCTCATTAATTCTAGGATTAGTGGAGTAATTCCCCCAATCTATGACATTGTGCCAAGGGTAACTCTTGTATTGGGCCATAATGAGGTCCAATGAACCTATGAGGACCGTGAGGAAGTTAGGAAAGTCAATAAATGTGTATGAAATCATTATGAGGGAAAATTAGGTGGTTTAGGGATTTGTTAGTGGCCATTAATGAGCAATTTGACCATTTATAGTGCATAAGCGCCCTTGGTCCAACCTTATCCCATAAAATAGGGAAGTGGTGCACCTTCCTCATTAAATGCATTAAGTAGGGCTCCTTTGACTCCCCAGAATAAGGAAATGGGAACCCTTGTGGACAAACTTGGCTATAATGACAAACCACTAGTCTAATATGTGGACAAACCCCCCAGACCAGGCACTATGAAGCCAAACCATGGAACAACTTACATTAAACACTTGGAACCTTATGCAAGCATTATTAACCAAGGTTTAGATGGCAATTCTGTTCCAACACTATGCAATGGTATACCTTTTTATTCTTAAAGTGAAGCTTTAGATGAAAATTCTAGCACTTTCCATCCCAATGCTTGGTCAACTTGTAATTGATGCAAAAGTTCTTGATTTTAATTAGCTTATTTTTCCTTTATCTTCAACATAGTTGTAATTGTAACATGTGCAACTATTTTTCCAACAATTAAAACTTGTATATAGATATGAACATTGTTGTGCAAAAATGTCATATGTTGTTGCAATGATAGCAAGCAATGGGAATCTTGTATACCTGTGCTAGTTTTCATTTTGAAATTCTAATGTATTTTCCTTTGGATCTCTACTCGAGATATTTATCCTCTTTCGAATTTTTCCCTTACTTTATATTTATGTGACTTTCTTCTCTGCATGTCCGTCCAAAGTGTTTGTCCCTATTGGAATGCCACCCTCACTTCAAAGTTCTTCTTTTTCCATATGAAGAGGTGCCCCCCATTCTTTGGAACGTTTTCATGTCTTTTGAGTTGCAGTAAATTTTCCTTTGAACCTATACGTTTCTATATTTATATATTACTAATGTTATATATATATATATATATATATATATAATTAGTGTATGAATTTACCCACTTTCAATGTTCCCTACACACAAATTTCAAATCGTCAAACGAAGCCATGTGTTAATTACATATATCATTTCCCCATGTTTGTTAGTAGCTTTACTTTGCAAACTTTTTTATCTGACCTAGTTATTCTTTGATCAAGTGTCTAAAGTAGATCTCTAAATATTCGAATGCAAAGAGAAACAAAAAAAACGAACCATATCTCTTTATATTTAAGTGAGAGCAGAAAGAAAAGTTGGCTCCAACAATAAGAGGATTTCTATATTTGAGTAATTATTTGTGAATATCTATCATAGATAGATTAAGGGAATAATATAATTTGATTTTCTTCCTTCCTCCCCAAAATTCGGCAAGATGCCCTCATATAACTTCATAGTGTTAGTAGCAAAATTTTCTCATAGAACTTCATGGTGTTTGTAGTAGAATCCTACTAATGTATTGGGATTTAAGCTAACATATATTATCCCCATACCTATGTTTGGGTTTCTAGAGTGGTTGGTTTATCATAATATGTTCCCTAGTTTATATAGTGTTATGTTTACAATAATCGCAATCTATCACTCTTTAAATGCCTTCTTTCTTCAAGCTTTGAGATTAAATGTGTCACTATTCATTGTGTTTGACAACATTAATGGAAGTGCATCATGTCACTAAACACAAGTTCATTATTTATTAAATTGTTACTATGAATGGTTTTGAATTATCTTTAAATTGTTAGAGTGTTTGAACACATATGCCTGCATTGAATGATTGTTTTTAAGACCTAATGAAACATTAAATTTTATTCTCTTCAAAACTTTTATATGAAATGCCCAACATAGTGTGTATAGTTCTTAATCTTGATCTAGTGGCGATGTGACTATCAATATGTGTTGCATTACTATTTAACCAATTGACAAGAGACTATGAACAAGGACGAGAAAAAATCATTGGGTATGGTAATAATATATTATAATCACTAGTAGCTATCTTATTTTCAGTGCTCAAGTAGCTCAACCTTGTCAACATTCCAATCTATACATTTTTATCCGAAAGTAGGATTGAATCGATTTATTCTTATTCATAAATAAGGGCACATAATTGTAAGTAATCTCTACTTCAAACAACGACATAGTTGGTCCAATATATCCATGTTCATTTACCAAAGTAGATGGATCAGGTAGAATCCAACGATCATTCCAAATATTACATTTTAAATGATGCCAAGAACTATGTCTTAGTATTCCTACTTGAGGGAATATCCCTAGAATTTATAACAATTAACAAGATTGCATATATTTGACAACAATCAAGATAGGCAATATTGTGGAGGAAGATTGAAAGATCCGATCTATCTGGAATACAACCCACCACCCATTTTTTGTGCACCCTCATGGAATTATAAAACAATAGAACATTTGATCTTATGAAATTAGCTAGATTGAATATACAGTATGACAACTAGTCAATAGTGACTATCTTTCCTTGGTGGTGGAAATGAATTATACAAAAGACTAATGATACTAGGACAATCATAGAGTACATCCGACTACGTCCCAAGAGGAGGTTGTAATATAATAGATCTTTGAAAACCTCAACCTCTAGTGAGATGACCTTGCCCCCCAACTCAACTAGAAACAAGGAGATGATTCCATGAGGTCTTAAATATTGACCATTGAAAGGTTAACATAGTGGGAAAAGGGGAAATGTTTCGATAGCCTAGTGCTCTCCAACAAGATAGAAACATAACACATGCTAATGATCCTTCATAAAAAACAATAATAAAAATGTTCATACAACATGATGAGACTTGAATCTAAAGCATGGTGTGATGAGGGAGGTATGTGTTATAACTATACATATCAAAGATTATTAAATGAGCATCAAAGTAATAAAAACCACCAATGGTCAACAATAATGCATTTTGTTACATAGTGAAACTCTAAAAAAACTCTAAGGAAGATGTGGCACATAGAGCCTGGGCTAAGCTCTCAATAGTGTATTATAGGTTGCTCGACAATCCAGATGGACATTGGTGGCCATCCACCTAATCCACTCTCTCAAAACATAGTTTTCCATCTTGGTTGTTATGATTTTTTGGGTCCTAAAATTTCGAGGTCATTTTGAGGCCCTCAACAACATTTTTTTGGAAAACCAATGTCTAGAAGATAGTCGAAGATGGTCTTTAGCTATCTGCTAGGTTGTTTTGAATGTTTACATCTCATATATACCTTTATGACGGACTACCAAGCACTCTAAATGGAGATCAGGTTCAAAAGTTATGCCCTCGAGAAGTTGATGTATCAGCTAACCACAATGGGGACCACAAACCTTTTGGCATTTCATCTTATGGAGTTAGGGTTTTGGATGTTTAGGGTTTTATAATCGATTATTTATGTTAAAAGGACGCTTTGGCCTCATTGCAACTCACTTCTTGTAAATGTGCATAGCTTTCACATCTCTTCTTATATATAAGTTGCCACCATTCTAGCTACGAGTTCGTTTCACTTTGCAATTTGTTATCATTTCTACATATTTCTTTGAATAATAGAAGTTGAGAATTATTATATCTCCGTATTTCATAATATTTATGTGTTTCATTCCATTCCCTTATAAATATGGATCACTTAGGCATTAGGATTTTGTATGGCCTCTCTCAACATGCTCTTGAAAGGGCGAGGCATCACATCAACTACCATTTTTTTATCTGAAGGAGGGAAATAGTTACAAAATGCATGCTTCTTTGTATTTGGAATCAAAGGCATCATAATTATTCACTCTAGGATGAACATCAATCTCCTACTCAAACATGTAAACATTAACATTCAACGAATTTCCCCTTGAGGACAGGATCCCTAATTTTCTTCTTCCTGAGGTGCGGGGTTAATTGGGACACCAACAATTATTTGTTGCACCTGCAAAGGTGAAGGGATTTGTTAGAACAATGGGTTATTGAGGCACTTCACGTATTTACAACAAGCATTGAGCTTCATCCAGTTTAGGGCATTGATAAGTAAGATGGTCATCTTGACATAACTTACAAGGAAATTTGACCTTATTTTTCTCTTTTTTAACCTCCAACAACATTGTTATTCTTATTATTTATAGGCCCATGCTTTCTATTTTTATTCTTTTCTTTCACTTTCCCTTAGGTTTGTTGGATCCCTTTCTAATGATAGGTATGAATCAAACATATATCAAAGGTTTGTGTAGGGCCTAAGGTGCTATAATTTTTTTGAAAAGTAGTTAATGTATTCAAGTATAGAGACATCTATCCCATTTGAATCAATACTTGGCTAGTTGTAGAATTATTGCACCGAGTGAAATGAGGTGCTCTACAGCCCAGTATGTGGGAGATGTTGTAACATGTGTGATGTAATGTTACATCGTGATGTAAAGTTTGTTACTAACAAAATTATTAAAAAATTTCATGTCGGCTCATAAAATAAAAAAAATAAATTATGGAAAGTATTTAAAAAAAATCCATGTTGGTTCATAAAATAAAATATTATGAAAATAATTAAAAAATAGATGATCGTTTATAAAATAAAAACTTAAAACTTAAACCCGGATCTATCAATCAAGAGAGATCGAATTTCTTGAGTTTAAATTTAAAAAAGAAATACACCTCAAGAAATTGGATCCCTCTCAGTGCTTGATAGATACGGGTTTAAGATGGATATATGCTGGTAAATAGAACCAATCACACCATCAACATGTAATGTAGGTTTTGGTTTAGTCAATTCTATTTCGACCCAAGGTGCATTAAGTAAAACACCATAGGAAACCCTGTAATTGGGAGTAAAACCAATCAAGTTCTTGGGTTCTCATGATGGATTAGTATTAACATTAGGGGAGTTTTGATTTAAAAAATGGGACTCAAAACTAAAAATGCACTATCAAAATTTACTTTATAAGAACCAATAGGATTCAATATGATGACGTCAACCATGGGGGTAAAATTTGAAAACACTTTGGAGGGATAAAGGAAAAATTACTTTTTCTTATTGCATTTTCAACATATCTCCTTATCAGTTTACCAAAATTTCAAGATTGAGCACTTGTTGGATGCATAATTCAAATATTCATCCAACACATACCCACATTACATACTTTTGAGACACCCACGGCACTGGAAATGAAAAATTCAATAAAAAATGTATTTTATGTATTAAAATATGTTTGTTTATTGAAAATTTTCATTTTTCGTGTTGGGATTGCCTCAAAAGCATGCCATGTGGGTATGCATTGGATGAGGATTTGAATTATGCACCCAACGAGTTCCCAAACATGAAATTTCGGTAAACCGATAAGGAGATATGTCAAAAATAAGATAAGAATAATTAGTTTTTTTTTCCCCTCCAAAATTCAGAAGTCGTATTTTATTACTTCCAATAGGAGGCTCGTTTTAGACCTCAAAATTCCCCTAATTATGATGACCCCAAATAAGGCCACATCCTTGGCAATGTATTATTTCATGAGCCAGGAAACTAAGAAATCATAGGGTCTTTTCACTTTGATCATAAGACACCTCCTCCTCCACTCATGATTGTGATAAAAAATGTGGGTGGTGGTGTTTTGTCAAAACAATGTCAACAGTTTAGTCCTCATCTTGTATTGTATTTGGAATTGGAAATGCATAAAAAAGGTCATTGCTAGGACAAAAAATCACTGCAAGTTATGCTTGGAAGCTCAATATACCATTTTGCAACAGTCCTCACCAAAATCCATTGGAAAAGCATAAGTCTAATATTTTCATCCATCAATGAGTTAGAGGAATACCATAGATGGAAGGACATTACATGATTAGTAGGGTATTTTGAGGTTTTTCCTTAAAATTTTGGTATATCATAAGGACAATTTTTGGGATGGCAGGCCAATTCAAGCTATGTCACACTGGATCATTTTTTAACTTTGCCAAATCTAGAAGATTTAAAATTTCTAGAAATGGTAATTTAATTTGGGAAAATAAGTTCCAAGTATTTTTGGATTGACCCACCATTGGACCGTACATTGTATTTCCACTAGAGAAGCTCCCCTTATTGGATTTCCACCACTAAGAACATAGGGTTGTGCTGTAGCAACAATAGATCCCATCCAATTCAAATAAGATGGGAGCCCCAATTTCAATCATGTTTGTAGTTAGCTACTGGATTTTTCTTATTTTCCAAAGTTATTTAATTACTTGTTTAAGGCTTGTTTGAATCTTGCTAAACCACGCTTATGCTCTAATTTTAAGCAAATTAAGTCTTTTTTACATTTAATCAACGCATTCGTTTGTTTTATTGAAAAGTCAGAAAAGTCAGAAGTCAAAGCTAAATTCACCAAAATTGGTTTAAGTCTGCCGACTTCCCCGCTCAAAATTTTTTGCAGAAGTCGAATTTCGGGACATGTTGATCTTTAATTATGTTTATGTCCCCGACTTCTTAAAGTGAATAAAGTTGCGAAAGTTGGAAGTTGGGATGGTTTAGTTCAATCTCAACTTTTCTCCCTGACTCCCAACTCCCAACTTTTATATGCACACAATGCGGAAGTCGATAGTCAGCGTTCTCTCACGTTGATATTATTTTTCATCCCTGACTCCCAAGTCCCGACTTTTCACCACCTTGAATAGCAGAAGTCGGCAGTCGAAATTTTTTTGATTTCTCACAAGTTATTCACCCTGACTCCTGACTCCCGGCTATTTTGTGACCGTCAATGCGAAAATCGGCATTCGGATTATTTATGATCAAATTCCAAAATTCACCCCTGACTCCCGACTCCCGACTTTTGCGGGACCCTATGTCGCCAATCCAACTTACGCGTCTGATGCCATATCCCACTTAAAACGCCAAAATGTTTCGAATTGTGTGCTGACCAATTTGGTTGATCTATGGTTTAAAACTTAACTGTCATTCCTAGTTCGCGAACTACTATAATTAATGTGTAATTAATGGTGATCTGACTTAATCTATACTTAACCAAAATTTTAATTTTTCGTCCATTACAGCACAATAACTTCTTGCCCAAACGCCTCACTAGTTCGACATTCACTGTTCGATTCTTTCTATTTGCTTGATTTGCTAACTCAATCATAGGTATGGTTTGGTTATTGCAGTCCCAATGTGTTGTTTGGGAATTTATGGATTACTTATGTTAGCATTCGGATTTTGCAGACGTGGTTGTTTCAACATGGAAAAGAGAACCAGGTCCAAGGATGCGACTGAGGAATTGAAATTCAAGGACCCTAACTTCAAGTTCTATTCAGACAACGATGCCAGAGTTTCAGACACCCTCCGCCTTGACTAGTCGAGGATTTATAGCATTTTCGATGGGGATGACTTTTTCGAGTTCAAGGATGATGCCCCACTGTACCAAAATATCAGTAACTCCCACTTGCATGGGATCAATGCATGGCCTGTAGTAATGCCATTCACGAACCTAGTGAGATGGATGATTGATTATGCAGATATCCCAACCAGTACTTTCAGGGATTCCGACTAGGTTGTCTATGCATCCTTCAAACCTGACACTTTTCCCAAGATTTATAACCTAAAGAATCCCTAGCAGTTGCTCATGCAATATTTCATCAGATCATTTGAGTCAAAGTATGAACCTAACGTGTTGTTTAAGTCCTGGATGGCTAACCCAGACACATTTTTCCTCGGACCTAACACGAAGTACCCCATTGCTCTTCTCAAATAGACCTACAAACTGCTAGTAGATATGTTGTGTCGATTCTATGGATCCGAGACTTGTTGATATTTCAAACTAGAATGGGATCCCCTAGCTCATTACAACATTGTCACAAGTAATATTTTCAATTGGGCCCAAATATTTTCAGTTACATTTCGGGATGCCATTGCGGTAGTACAAAAAACCTCAGCAGTCAAGAAACCTAGGTTTTTTATGTCAGTGTACATGATGGATACTGTGTGTGCATCATTTTCCTATGCTGCAATGAACTGGCATTGGACCAGGGAGAAACCCCCCATTCATATATACTATTCCATTTTATGGTTAGGCAATTATGCCCCCCACATCTATGACATTTGTGACAAGTTTATTAGTGCATCTTATTATGCCATTTTCAGAAGGGTTGCTCCTAGAATTTTTGAGGATGCCATTTCCCTAATTTGCACTATGGGATATTGGTATGTGGGAGAAAATTTCACTTATTTGAAGATTTGGGGAAGAAAGTTAGTCCACCTCCTTCCCAGGATTGTTCGAGATAGAATGGTTCTCTCAGAGGTATCCTTTCAGACTGTGTATGAGGGAGTTCATGTCCAGTGTCATTCCTCAAAGAGGAGAGCTTGGACCAAATTTCCACTGTATATTGGACATGTGGTCATTTCAAATGCAACCCATGGCATCACCTTAGCAAAGGAAATGGATGGCTCAAGATAGGGTTTGCAATAAAAAGAATGCATGAGCCAAAATGTCTTATATTAGAAGAACATTTTGTCCAAGTCCACCTAAATAATTCTTATGTACATGAAGTCTAACCTGATGACTTCAGATATCAAAATGATCATTATTTTGAGGAAGTGCTCAACAAATTACCCGATGTGGGTCAAATAATTCTAGTACATGAAGCATAGCAACAACATAAAGTCAAAGTAGTGAAAGAAAGGAACAGGCTCTTTCAACAACAAGAGTATGCTGCTAGAGAAGCCGTGGAAGCTGCTAACAAAGGCATAGTCTTGAGCCCAGTTGTATTTCATCCCAACACATAGCAAGAGTTGGAAAAAAAATAGGGTAATCAGCCTATGGTACACGGTCCTTCTACCACTCCTATCCAAAACCTCAACCTACTTATACAGAAGACCCAGGATCTCCAAAGTAAGTTGTCCATTCACACTCAATCTATTGATGATGCTTCCTCTATTTCTAAAATACTTTCTGATCTTTCTGTTAAGACCGAGAAGTAAGATAAATTGGTAGTCAATCCTTCTATGCAAACTTCTACCAGTGAAATTATTGACTTGGAAAAAGAGCGACCTATAGAGGTAATCAATCCAACACCAGTGATTCAAGAACCCTCACAACCATCTGTTGATAACTCCGCTCAAGTTTTCAATGGTAATAGCCCTCACCAATCCCATGATAATGGCATGTCAGATACACCTACTGTAGATGAACCTATGCAACAAGATGTATCTAGTTCACCTCATAATGCATCTACTACACTTAACCCTTTTGAGACAGCCACGCGTATTTTTGATCCACCCACTATCACTACATTGAATACTCTAGCTGATCAGACCATTTATTAACAACCTATAAACACTCAAACTAGTCTTCCATCAATCCCAAATGTGACTTCTATACAACCTCAAACCATCACCCAATCTGCTACACTTCTTCCTTCCACATTCTTTGCCATGTATTCTTCCTCTCAACTTAATCCATTGATCTCTCATAGCCCATCACAATCTATGACTGCCACTATGAGTCGAATTGATTATATTTTTCCATCTACTAGGATGTTGACTTCTACACTAGAGGAAACAACATATTTTGGTGAAGATGTTGTGGCGGTACTAGGAGATTATTGCTTCAACAAAAGAAGAAAAGCAATACTTAAGAAGGCTCCAAAGAGGAACACCTCAGGGTAAGTTCAAGTTGGACCAACTCCGAACCAATTCATTTGGAAACAAGCCACAAATGATCCTCAGAGAGAGAAAATTAATGTTGATGCTGCCATGGGGGTTTTTGCTGGAGCTAATTTTGATTCTTTATCTACTTTAAATGCTACATTGGAATAGGAAAATACTTAAAACTTGGCACATCAAGCAGAGAAATATTCCCTTCAACAAACCCTAGCAAAACAGATTGAATATTTAAAAGCTAAGCATAACACTATCCTACTGGATTTCCAAAGTCAAATCCAGCAGCTCACATAACAAAAGTAGATTGCTGAAGAAAAGGTGTTGGAGCAAGCTAATGCTTTAGTTGATCTTAAATTTCAACTAGAGAAAACTAAAGAATATCCTTCTTTCTCTGATTTTTTCAAATTAATTGTTCAAGAATTAAACTATGAAGCTGTCTCCTGCAAAAACAAACTCAAGCAGACCCAAACTCAATATTTTTGGGGCCTCATTGAAATTCAAGATGATTTTAATTCCTTTGAGGGTTTGACAGATCATTTGGATTACCATGTAGATAGAATAAAGAAATCACATTCAACTTATGAACAATTGTGTGAGTGGCAGGCACATTTGAAAGATATCCCACAAACTATTCCTCGGCTTCATCAGGTGAAATTAATGAGAACCAGAATTTCCATCAAGTCTTGGGGATTCGTTTGTGAAAAAGTTGCTCAAATGATTGAAAAGGGGCAAAAAATATGTGCTAGACAATGGATGTTGACAGATAATCAATTGGAGAGTATGGAGATGCATCTTTTTACTGAGTTGGCAGATTCGGTGCCAGCTAAGTTGAGGCCTGTTGAGGTGGATGACCAGAGGGGATAAAACTTCTCAATCCATATGTGATGCTGCTCAACTACACATATCTCTTTTCAGATCCTTCATTCTAGTTTCGAATCAATTGGAGGTTACCTAACATAGTTTTTTAGATTCATGGTCTAAGCTCTGCAACAAGGATATTAAATCCTATTTGTGCAAGGCCCGACTACAACTTGAGCATGCAGATTATCCTGATATTTCCCACATGTTGGATGTATATGCTACATGGAAGAATCATATAACTAATCCAGATCAGGGAAATTATATTTGTATCCCTTAAATGTAGGATAGTTGCCCTCCTTTTGTGGATCCATGGCCTGACTTGTAATAGTATTTATTTTGATCTCAGCAAAGAGAAAAGGGGGGTTAGAAAGGGGACAAGCTGGGGAAACTCTGATGTAAATTTTTATGTCATCAATGTTAGAGCATCTATCTTTAAAAGACTTGATTGTAATTTTTTTCAAACCTGTTAATGGAAGATTGATCTTTCCTACATTTGGTTTCCACATGGAGCGAGCTAAATTTTCCTTTTTTTGGATGTTGTTATTTTGATTTTAATTGAGTTATTAAGATCTCAAATGTTAAGATTCATAATATTTTAATCGGAATGTGTTCATTGTTGATGTTTTATGATTGCAGTGTAATAAGAATGTTTTCTCATTATTCATTATAATCATAGGTGCTCTTTTGGATTGTTAACACTTTGAGATGTTAATGCATAATTCACTAACTCCTTTACTGTGTTCATTGATTAGATGCTATGTTTCTATTATATTAAGATTGATCTGATCATTGGATGTTTCAGGTGATATTTATCAATAAATGGTTTTATGAAATAGGAGGATTTATCTTTCTGTTGTATCCATTTTTAAAATGTTATCAGTAATAGATTTTAACAATTAAATTTGACTTTCTTCGGCGAGATGTTTATGTCTAAAACTAGATATTGCTTTTCTTTATCCACTAGTTAGGTTACATATAACGATCGGCTTTTTTTTTACCTTAAGTATCCCTTAAGGAGCAGAACAAAACTTAAACCAAGCCGACATAGGTTTAAATCCATCCGAAGTGGTCATTTTCAATGACTGGGAAATAAGGGAACCTTTCCGCAGAGTTCCTTGAAGCTCCTGGATCGAATCACTTTCCTTAAGGTTTACCCCCAACCTAATACAGTGACCAAAAGGGCTGTCAAAAAATGGTGCTAGAATGAGTTCCATCTAGAGTTTAATGGATAAACAGAATCAGAGTAGACCTCCTCCAACACTTTCTCCAACCGCTACATGTATCCACACCAATCCACTTGTCACATCCACTCCTATCACTTCTTTGCAACCCAATACCATCCCCACACCATTTCAACCATTCACTCAACCCGAGATGGGAACTGTAAGTTCTCACTTCTTTTCATGATGATTTTGCACTCAGAGAACAGATAAAAAATTCATGAAAAATATTGGCTAGATCAAAGTCTAGGATTTCCAGGAGCCGCGAAATGCACGAGCGATTAGCTCGATGATTACAAACCGCTTCAACTGATAATACTCATCTTGAAACCACTACATTGGTAGAAGCCGGTCCATGGTTGGAACCCCCGAACCAACAAATTCATGATATATTAACAGGACGAGCCAATATAGACCCTACTTCGGGACCATACGACGCCTTCTTCCAATCTGATTATCAAGTCAGAGAATCTTCATTTCCCGATCACCACAAGTTGATTCCTGAGGAAGGCAGATCAGGTTTACCACCTTCTCCTCCTGACTCTCCCTCTGAATCACCTCATGGTGACATTTCAAATGAGAGTTCTTCCAACCATCATTCTGGTGATTCTTCTGATGATCTCGATGACCGAGATAGAGAAAATTGACATATGGCTAACAAATAGAATAGACCATGGCTGGATCAGCATGCAGTGGTTGTTCCAGGTCTACAACACCCTCTCCCGAATAATACTGAAAAGTTTCTACCTAAATATGATCCTGATAATAAGAAACCCACCGAAGATCATATAAATAAATTTATGTTGTCTATCCGATTACAAAATGTGCAACTTGAGGACATAGTTTGCAGACTCTTCCCCTACAATTTTGAAGGAAGATCCTCAGCCTAGTATTTTTCTCAAGAACCTCATACCATCCAATTGTAGGCACAATTTGAGAAACTCTTTCTTGAGAAATTTGGTGATGATAGAATGATGGAGGATCTGATCATGGATCTGTCTACTATGAAAATGGAGACTAAAGAGAGAATCAAAGACTTCAACCAAATATTTTTAACCTTGAAAAGTAAAATTCCTGCTGAGTCCATGCCAGCTGAAAATTTGATCATAGCCTATTATGCCAAATCCCTTCCTCTACCCATAGCTATGTGGGTCAAATGATCTCACAAAACCACTATCTAGAAAGTATTTAGTGAAGCCATTTTAGTCGAGAAAGACATGTTGATCCTGAAGGGAAACCCAGATTCCGCAAATGAGTAGCCCACTACTTCCTGAAAGAAACTAGAATCTATTGCCAAACATTCTGCCCCTAAGAAGGACCAAGGAGCATTATACATGGAGAATATCCATAATTTATTACAACAAGTTTCTAATGAATTCATTGACCTCAAGAAAAACATAAATGAAGGTTCCCAAAATTTAGATTTCTATAGGAATCCTTATAGGAGGCCTTATATACCTACATAGAATCAACATATACTCCACTCTGAGGGATTGAATGTTGAATATATAGCTTCTATTATGAAGGTTGTAATTAATGGCCCTTAACCTCCTTCCAAGGAAGGGGAAAGTAGTTTTGCTGATAATAAACAATTTTATGATCAATTCCCCAACGCTGAAAACCCTTACGATACTGTGAACTATTTCTTGGAATTACAAGAAAAAATTTTAGATGATGAATTTGAAACAATCTACTGACTCTATGCCATGCAACATACTTATAATACTCGTGGAAAATCACAATTGACTCAGGATTCCCCATCCACATCAAGTCCGAATAAGAACGTCCCTACACACCCTAGAGTCACAACACCCAAGGAGAGTATAATGTTTGATATGGACTATGAACCCATTGAGGACATCAAGAAAACCTGTGCTGATATTTCTTTATTTGATTTAATGAAGGTTCATGTAATTCGTGGAATTTTTTTGAAAATTTTTACGTCCAGTGATTCATCCGATCATAACACTTTTGAAACCCTGACCAATCATAGTAGTCACCAATCAGCTACTGCTCCTCCTAAAGTAAATAAGTTAAAGACTCCTCTATTTCTTCTATCATTCTAAATCTTTAACAAGAACATACATAATGGTATGATAGAATCGGGGGCCTCATCCAATGTGATGCCTCTCTTTGTATGTAAGAAATTTAATGTGCAAATTGAACCATCACCGACTCAAATTGTCCACTTAGATCGGTCTAAGGTGAATGTAGTAGGGGAATCAAAAAATGTTTTGATCAGGCTATCCTCAGATCCTCAAATCCATTAGACAATCGATATTATTGTAGTTGACATCCCAAAAGCCTATGGGATGTTGTTGAGTCGATATTGGTCTCGGAATATTAAGGGTTATTTTTCCACCAATTAGTCTCACCTATGGCTCCAATATAACGGTAAACCAAATAAGATCTGATTCGATAGGGAACCCTACTTGAAACAAACAGTCATGGATCTCAATGACCCAAGTGAACCCGCCTCAGTCCCTATTCCTAATTTTGGAAATTATACTATAGAAACACTTTTTGGTGACCTACCAGTAGACGTATCACCGCATGTAGTCTCTGATGAACAATCTGAGGTGATGCATTTTGTGCAGGTATAATCATCACAAACCATGTTACATAATGTATATAATGTAAATACTAATTTTCGTCTAGATAAGAGTTGTTGGAATTTTTTTTTTTATGGTTCTAGATCCAAAGAAGGAGCTGGAGATGGGTGTGTTCTGATCGATCCAACAAGGAATAAAATCATGACAACCTATAGGTTGGAGTTTGAATGCACAAATAATATAGCTGAGTATAAGGAACTGATTCAGGGCTTGAAAAAATTAATTGATTTAGATGTTAAACTCATTAAGGTTTATGGAGACTCATAAATAAGTGTACGACAAGTCTGGAATGCAATTCATTGTGTTTCATCTCATTTAAAGAATTATCAACGAGAGGTATGGGATTTGATTAACTATTTCCAATCCTTGAATATCCATTTTTTCCCCGGGTCTCAGAACTTTAACGCAAATCTTCTTTCTAACATTTCCTCTAAATTGATGCCTACAGAAGGGTTTTCCCCTTATGAATTTTCTGTAGAGTTGTTGTACAGACATTTTATTCCTAATAACATCAGTAACTAGAAGGTCTTTGACGATGACCATCAGATACTGGATTTTCTTACCTCCCAGGATACATTTATAGATGTTGCAATCGATGAAGAGAGTCATGATCGATCTCTGTCTTCTGATCAAGATCCTATCAGGTCCAATTCAAACACTCAGACGGATACTGATCTGATGCCTAAACCTGTTATTAGACTATAAATTTTTTATGATCTACAGGACAAGTTTAAAAAGTCACCAATTGTAAAACCAATAGTTCCTGTATGAATTATTAGACAACAAATCTAGGAATTAAACATAACCCTCATCACATTAATCTTGGTACATAATGTTCCCCTACTAAGCGAGATGCATTTATCAAATTATTTTGAGAATTTAAGGGAGTTTTCGCATGGACTTATGCTAATCTCAGAACGTTTGATACAAATATTATGCAACACAACATACCTATGAATCCAGACACTAAACCTTATCAACAGAAACTGAGAAAAATTCACCCTAGTTTAGAACCTATGGTCAAAAAAGAACTTGGCAAGCTTCTTTAAGCTAGAATTATATTTCCTGTCAGGCATACCCAATGGGTTGCAAATCTGGTTCCATTACGGAAAAAGAATGAGGATATACGTCTCTGTGTTGATTTCTGTAACTTGAACAGGGCCTATGAGAAATATAATTACCCTGTACCCCCAATGGAATATATATTACCAAAAGTATCTGGATTTGAAATGTTTTCATTACTGGATGACGTTTTTGGGTACAACCAGGTATTAGTATTGCACCTGATCAACTAAAAACTGCATTCAGGATCCCTTGGGGCACTTTTGCTTACAGAAAAATGCCTTTTGGATTAATTAATGAAGGTGCTAATTTTCATAGGGAGATGGATATAGATTTCAAGGGTTTGATTCATAATTCTGTTGTGATTTATTTGGAGGATGTCACAATATTTTCTAAAAGAAGACTTAACCACCTTTCGCATCTGAGGTAGGTTTTCGAACGATGTAGGAAATACATTATCTCACTATACCCCAAAAATTCATTTTTTGTTGTGACTGAAGGTAAGTTACTTGGGTTTGTAGTCTCCAAACATGGTATCATGATCAACCCTGAACGAACCCAAGCTATATCCCAGTTAACTTTTCCTGGTACGACAAAATCTACGCAATCGTTTTTAGAGAAAATTAATTTTGTAGGGAGATTTATTCCCAGTTTCGCTCAAATTGTTAAACCATTAAAGGGAATGATAAAAAAGGATGCAACATTTAAATGGGATAACCTTCAAAAGTAATATTTTTGTAGAATTAGGGAAGCAATTAAGCAAGATCTCGCATTAATGTCCCCCGACTTTGCAAAATATTGTCTTTATATACATTTTCCACTAAACTTTTGTATGTTGCAGTCCTTACATAGAGAAATACTGAAGGTGTTGAGATCCTGATATCCTTCATCAGCTCGAATTTTAAGGGAGCATAACTTAGTTATCCAGAAATGGAAAAACAAGCTTACGCAGTCTATAAGGTAGTGAAACACTTCATACCATATCTCCTCAAGTCCCGAACCAAAGTTATAGTTCCACATTCAATAGTTTGGAACATTTTAATCCAGAAAGAGTTAGGGGAAAAGCATGCACACTGGATCACTACATTATAGGAATATGACCTAGAAATTAGACTGACCAAAATTGTTCGTGGTCAAGGATTATGCAAGTTAGCCGCACAGTCGGTCAGCAAAGCATCACGAAGCGGTGAAGAAAATATATAAGATGATTAGATTTGTTTCATATCTACACCTGCGGATTCCTGGTATAACGATATTAAGTTTTTCTTGATTCACGGGTATGCCCCTCTCAACCTAGAACCTAGAAAAAGGAGAGATATCAGACTAAAGGATGCTCCTTATTTTCTAGTTAATGATGTTTTATATAGAAAAATATTTGATGGAATTCTATTATGATGTGTTGAGAAAAATGATGTTGAAAAGATATTAACAGAGCTTCATGTAGGAGCTGGTGGTGGTCACTATGGAGCAGAAAACATAGCTCACAAAATAACGAGGGTTGGGTATTATTGGACGACCATGTTCAAAGACGCACATGCCTTTTCTCGGAAGTGCAAAGATTGTCAAAAAGATGCTGGATGTCATGTCTCCTCTTAACCATTTTTTTTTTTGCACAGGTCTATAGACCCTATAGTACTATTTATAAAATACACCACCAGATGTGAACTTTACTGAAGTTCTATAGTCTTGTAGACTATACGCACCCTTATGTCTTACGTGTTATAAGATATAGTTCACTTGAACCGGTGTGTGTGCGCTAGAGGTCTCTTATGTCGACATGAGTAAACATACTAGCCTCTACACAAGCGACAGTAACACATGATGTCTAGCTGAACCAAGGGTATATGTATTTACTTAATGGCTTAAATAAATGCACTTACGCTTCTATTTAAATGTTGTACATAAGAAGGTACGCTAACCATTCTTTCCCTAGGTTTTGATTCCTTGTTAGACTTACTGCACATGTATATATATATACCACACTATATAGATATATGTGCATAGCTATATATATCAATATGATCAATTAATATGTGTATTCACAATTTACAAAATCTTCATAGTTTAACTAGCCATTCTAATACTTTTGAAGAAATATAGATTAACATGGGAAAAGGCCATGTATTAATACATATTCCATATGTATTAATATTATATATATAAAATACACAATATAAAACATGGATTATTAATTTAACATAGACAAAGATCTTAATTCTTGCACCAACGTATAAAACTAAGTTCACACACGTATAAACAATTAGTTATAAGTGTTAATACATAGGGAAATAGTCGTTTGGGCCCAATATATAAAACAAGGGCTATTTATTTCTTTGCACGAACATAAATAACGAAACTTCACCCAAAATATAAACATATGGTTATATATGTTAATGCATAAATAGAGATTCGTTTCAAGTGCACATAAAAACAAGGTTAAATATATATATATAAATATATGGTTATATATTTATATATCTAAATAGTGCGCTTTGAAACTTATGGCTTACATAGCCATCACACCAAACATACGAGGAAAAGGTTATATCACATAATATACATATATGTATCAATATATCATTACAAACGTTGGACGCTTATGGAAGCCGACCCCACCACCATAAAGTTTTTACTAAGCTTAAATCATAACATTATACATGGAAATATATATGTATCAACTTAAATGAACCACCTCCCATGTAAGTGACCATAAGCCATGATAAAACGACGTGGAGCTTCATTGTGGCATCACGCATTACTCCCGCACTAAGCTTGAATAAGGAATGCTATTATGGGGTTGGTCCACTGAGGTCTCGATCCAACCAGTGGCCTGAGTGGTGATGTGGCTTGCACCACAAAGACTTGACCACTACCTAGACCATGTTTTAAATTCATTTTCTATTGCATTGATGGCAAGCTTTACGCTGTGCTCGTCATGTGGATGAATATTACAGTTGGCTACATCATGGCTTGTTGATGCAGTGAAGGTAGGTCGCTCCATTAATGGAGCTCCCAAAACCAGTTGTGCTTGTTGTCCGAGGAATACCCTGCCAAAACGTACCATGTACCATCAATTTCAAGGATTGATAACTCGATGGCTCTGGACCGTTGATAGTGATTAGATCCAGCATAGGGGTAGAAGAGGAGGGATCCTCTCGATTGATCTGGGTGATAGAATTTTGTACCAACAAACTCTACATAAGCATTAAACTCCTTCCAACACTGATTGCAGTGGTTAACCACCTGCTCTACCTGGTGAAATGTTGTTGAAATTCTTTGGACTGAGGCACTCGGGTCATTTTTGAATTTTGGCGCAGAGAGATTCGGCACTGTGCCACCAGTGGTGTAAGGAAAACTCACCACTACTGCTCCTTCGTCGTCGGGGTGTATCACTAAACCAATTTCGCACCATACTTCTGCGTTCGTCAACATGGCTAGGTAATCGTCATTTAGTTCTGCAAGCTTTATGCTTTAATGGTAGCTGTGTTGATTGTTGGTTTAATTTATACATCTATATTATCAATTGTTTTGACCTTCAATGCATTGTGATGCAAGTACCATCGGAGATGAGATACGCAACTACTCCCTCCTTCTTCACGGTAATGTTGCCTGTCACTCGCATGCAAACTTCGGTGTGTTGTTTGAACTTTCGGTTAACAGTTTGAGATATCCTGGAGGTTTAACTCGTGCCACAATTACTATGCAGGTAACAACGACCAAGGTGGAGTGGGGCTCACTCCGTAAAGCTCGCAACCATTGTGTAATATGTGGAAGGCTTTCTAAGTTAACAGGTAACTCATCAACCAACCACCTCAAGTTTGGTTTACCTCGTTGGTGGGGGCCGAGTTACTTAGAACGTTTGGTTTGCTAGTGATTAGGGTTTCTTGCTTTCACTTTTGTGGATAAAAGGGGCAAGGTAGTCAACCAAGCTAGTAGGGGCATGAATCCTTCCTGCAAAGGGTCCTCGTGACCTCTATGTGCTCCCGTCGGAAACCTAGGGTAGTCTACACATTTAAGTGATATGTTTTGAGGTTCGACACCCACTGCCGTGAGTGCCTTATGTAATCCAAAGATGCTCTGCCCTGGGCAGCTGCGTCGAGACCATGCATAAAATAATGCTCCACTTATGTTAATGGAAAGATGTAGCTTAAAATGTTAAGTCTCTATTTGTATGTATGCGTAATAATGTAAATTAGTTATGGTGTAAACATGCATGACTCTGTGGATTTATAATGCCTCTCTGCATTTTTGGCCAAGACTGTTTAAATTCTTTTTAATGCAATATGCAAAGGATACGAAGCTTGCTTGAATGAAAACTTTGCTGCACTTGATTATTATAACAATGCATACTTTACATTGCAGCAAATCTGGGCATGTAGGCAATTACAAATTGCATAAAAGACATACTGTGTTTATCATGGTTATAAAATGGAACGCCTTCGGGCTGCGCATCTTTGAAGTTTAGTTGCATTTAAACATTGAATTATTAAGAATATAGTAATATCCTTTTACCCTTGAATGATTAAAGGTTTTGGGTGAAGGCGATATGCCTGCCCAGCCTATATGAGAAATGGTTATGCATTTATACATATTGTTTCTCTGTCAGCAATAAACTCTAAATGATTTCATATTTATTTATATGCTCCTTGCGCATAATGTTAAGCTCGATCTCTATCATAGCTTAGGTACATAAATACATATATGTTTATAATATATATAGAGTGTATGAAATTCCAGTCTCTCAATACAAAGAAATGTTGAATGATAAATGCATAGATTATGATAATTCCCTTCAGGATATGGGTAAAACCCTCATTTGCATATATGATGTCCTTCTGCATAGACGCATTCATACAATGTCTATAATATATGCAAACATACTGCATGGTGATCTAAGTCGGCCACGATTCGTTCAGTGCCTTAGGCAAATGGAAATCATATAAATGTTAATATATTGAACTTGCAATGCTTTCTGTGTAAAATTATAATGGTTCATCCTAGCATGGGATTTATATCAATGCTTCAGCTCAGAAATAAAGTGGTAAATAGAATAACTTAGCTCATAAAATGGTTACCCAGAAATGTGATACTACAACAAACAGTCATCCAGTACAAACTCATCCAGAATCTCCAACTCTGATGATCTATTTATTCAAAAATACTGTAGATCTGAACATTAGTATTTCAAGGTTTTTTCTACAATACAATCTAACATCAAAGAGTTAAGAAAATATATGAGGGCTAGACATGTAAACCTCACGGTTTACATGGCTTTCCTATTCACAACATTATGATAAAATATATAAAAGCTCTATCCAAACTGGAATAAATCTAATACAAAGATATGCAGTTATAAATAGGATCCATAAAACCCTAGGTTAATATATGGACCATAATGCCTTGTATAAATTGATGTTGATATATAAAACAGCATAGGGATTTCAATGTTCTAATTATACTGTAAATAGAATGTAAGCATCCTCACATTAAATCCCCAAACATAAATATTCCATATCTTCAAGTCTAATCATGAGATAAAACTTATTACAGAGATCTATCATTCTAGCTGAGATTTATGCTCAGTAAAATCAACAATACATTCTGAATCTAGTCAGATGTGATAAATAGGTCATTCAACTGTAAATCAGAGATATTAAGAAACACATACAAATACTGCTTCATAAACAAATATCGTACAAGTACAGCATATAGATACTTATCTGAAATCCGTTGGCCAATGGAACCAAGCACAAACCTCCTAGCTTTTTACCAACAAGTTCTCCTTGCTTTCAGGTCACGCTCAAGCTGAGTTCATAGTCCCCTAGGTAGAGTATAGATTTTAAATTACCCTTAACTTGTTTTCCCCAAGTTATTTAGGATTAATTCAGAGGCAGAAGGAAATCCAACACCCAACTCAGTACTCCTGAGCTCCAGGATGCTCCAGGGGATTTTAAGCCTTAGCCATTAAGAGAATCAATAAAACACAGTCTATTCAAGTAAATGCAGTACTCCTGTAGCTTGGGGTAGTTGTCCTACCTGCACACAATTAAGTGGCCAAGATCATACCAAGCTGTATGATTCCTCTTAAACTGGGCCATTTTGGTTCTCCCAAAACTACCCTCAATCACTTGGCTTAAGGACCGGTTTGGTTCTCCCAAATCTGTCCTCCCTCACCAATATTCATTTGTCTCAGGGTTTTGTTTTTCCCCAGCACCCATTTCTCTTGTGTGTTCTCATCATGAGAATGTGAATAGTGATAATGATGAATGAATTAGTGTTTCAATGAATTTCACTTTTTATTCACTTAGGTGAAAATTCCTCATTTTATGATTTCTTTTAATTCATTAGTTTCTCCAATCTCTTCTTTAGGGTTTGCCATTTCTCTCCAATAATAATTTCTTATTATTATTATTATGTGGCATTTTCCCTCCAACCCTTAGGGGACTATGACTACCATCTCATTAATGTGTTGGTCCACATGGTCATTAAAAATCAATTTATCAGATTTATGAAATCACCTAAGTAAAATGAAATAATATTTAGGAGAAATATATTAGGGTTCAAAGTCCAAAATTGGGGTATTACATTTCCCCTCCCCTTAAGTTTTTACCGTCCTCATTGTTAAACAATTTTGAAAAACAAAAAAATCATAATAAACAAAATTCAGTTTGTATCATGGTCTTCTTCGAACAAGAAAGGGTATGCTGCTTGCATTTCCCTTTCCATTTCCTAGGTAGCCTCTTCAGGCTTGTAGTGCTCCCATTGCACTTTTACCTGAACGATGGTTGATTCCGAAGTACCACCTCTTTCCGATCTAGTATGCATAGAGGATTTGTCTGGAAGTCTCCTTCTAATTCCACTTGAATCACATGCCAGTTTACAATATGCTTAGGATCATATACATATTTCTTCAGCAATGAAACATGAAACACATCATGTACTTTAAAATTTGTTGGTAAAGCTAACTGATAAGAAACAGGTCCTACTCTAGCAAATATTTGGAAAGGACCACAAGATCTTCGTGCAAGTTTGGAATCCTTTCCCAAGCTCAAAGAAATTTTCTATGCTTTCACTCTTAGGAATACATGATCCTCGAGTTTGAATTCTTTGTTTTCCCTATGCAGATCAGCATAGATTTTCTACCTGTTTTGGGCAGTTTTTAAGTTTTTCTAACTTTCTGCACAATGTTTTCTAGTTCAGGTAACATTTCAGGACCCATCATTGTCTGATTCATTGGATCATCCCAGGTCATAGGGGTCTTACACTTCTTTCCATACAATACTTCGAAGGGACTCATTCCTACAAAAGTTTGATAACTGTCATTGTAGGAAAATTCAGCGAAGTGTAGGTAGTTTTCCCACTATTTTGGGTTGTCCATGACATAAATACAAAGCATGTCTTCAAGGATCTAGTTCACCCTCTCAATATTCCCATCTATTTGTGGATGGTAGGTTGTACTAAAACTCAGTTTAGTCCCCAAACATGCAAACAAATCCCTCCAAAAGTGTGAGGTGAACTTGGTGTCTCGGTCGGATATAATCACCTTAGGAATTCCGTGAAGTCAAAAGACTTCTTTCATGAAAACCTTTGCAATGTTTATTACCTTAAAAGTGGATTTGACAGGTATGAAGTGAGCCACCTTTGTCAGCTTATCCACCACAACCATGATTCCATCATGTTGCTTATTGTTTTTAGGCAATCCGGTGATAAAATACATGGAAATGGTTTCCCACTTCCATTCTGGCACTTGTATGGGTTGCAACAAACCAGCCGGATTTTGATGTTCTATTTTCACCCACTGACAATCCATACATTTTGCAATTTCCTATTTCAGTCTTGGCCAATAATGTTGTTTTTTAACAGCAGTCAGCATTTTCTGGTAGCCAGGATGACCAGAATATGGTCTCATGTGAAATTCATCCCTAATCAATTGTTTTAATGTTGTCTGATACGATATGTACAGCCTGTTTTTAAACAACAGCAGTCCATCCTTGGAAATGATGAAATCTATTGCTTGCTAGTCCGAATTTTCTGCGAGATATTTTGTCTCAGATTCAAATATTTCTAGTCTTTTTCAGCTACTGTCTGGATCTACGATAGTAAATAAGTCTGAAAACTGTTAACAGAAGCCATAGTTAGTCGATGCATTCGTCTACTAAGTGCGTCAACAATTTTATTTTCTTTGCCTTTGATATGCTGAATTTCAAAGTCAAACTCGCTTAAGAAAGCTAGACACCTTGCTTGTCTTCCATTTAAGTTTGGTTGTTCGAAAAGATATTTCAGCCCGATGTGATCAGTTTTCAAAACAAACCTTTTTCCAAGAAGATAATGTTGCCACTTTCGTAAAGCATGAATGATAGCAGCCAATTCTAAATCATGCGTTGCATAATTTACTTCATACATCTTCAACTTTCTAGACTCATAGTCGATTACAGAACCATCTTTCCTTAACACGCCTCCCAAACCATCCTTTTGCGCATCTGTACATACAACAAAATCACCATATGGATTAGCTACCTTTAGAATAGGAGCAGAAGTGAGCAACTTTTTCATCTTTGCAAAACTTGCCTCATACTTGGCTTTCCAAAGGAACTTAACTTCCTTTCTCCGAAGAGAGGTAATGGGATGGGCCATTTTAGAAAATACTTCAATGAACTTCCGGTAGTACCCGACCAATCCCACCAAAGAGCGGACATCGCTCATGTTTTGGGGAGTAGGCTAGCTCATTATGGCCTTAATCTTGTTGGGGTCCACCGCGATACCTTGCGCTGAAATAATGTGACCCAAGTATTGTATTTGGTCCTTGTAGAAGTCACACTTGGATAAATTTGCATAAAGCTGATTTCCTCTTAGAACTTGCAGCACCAACCTTAGGTGTTCCTCATGTTCTTTTCATTCTTCGAATATATGAGGATGTCATCAATGAACACTACAACAAATTTATCGTTGAAAACATTATTCATTAGGCACATAAACGTGGCTAGTGCATTCGTCATACCGAATGGCATCACCCCAAACTCATAATGTCCATAGCGAGTACGGAAAGTTGTTTTATGCACATCCTCTTCCTTAATCCTGATTTGATGATAACCCGGCCTTTCATCAATCTTTGAAAAGACTGTAGCACCCCCAACCTGATCAAAAAGATCATCTATCCTTGGAAAGGGATATCGATTTTTGATGGTTACCTTGTTCAACTGTCTATAATCACTGCAAAATCAGAAAGTGTCGTCTTTCTTCGGTACAAAAATCACCGATGCCCCCCACGGGGATACACTTGGATGGATATAGCCTTTTTCCAACAGCTCCTCTAATTGTGCTTTCAGCTCAATCAATTCAGGTGTACTCATCTAATACGGTGCCTTAGAATTTGGTACGGTTCCCGGGGACAGGTCAATGGTAAAATATAGCTCTTGTCTAGGAGGTAACTTCGGATTATCCTCGGGAAACACATCCTTAAATTCAGCCAAAACATGTTGTTTAGTGAAATGTGCACTTTCAGTTTTCTGATTTTCTTTCATGTGGATAGCATACAATTTGCACCCCTTTCATGCGTTTCTTTTCAATTAAAGAGCGGAAATTTCCCTTAATTTCACTGCTCTCACAATCCCTTGGATCTTTTCGGGATGTCCCAAATCATTAGTAAATTTAACATATTTATGATAACTTCTATAATAGCTCTATGTTTTTCTAGCCAATCCATTCCGATGAACAAATTGTATGATCCTAATGGAAAACCATTCAAATTTTCGCTAGTGAAGGATTCATTTAAATTCAAGGGACACTGATTCACTACTTCATAAACTTTCCTTTTTGTCCTGGTTTCCATTTGAACCAGCCAAGGCTGCATGTACTTGTTTTTACTAAGCTTCCATGACTCACACAGTTTTGGGTCTACATAACTTTTACATGCACCAGAATCAATCAAGATAGACACGGGTGTCCCAGAAATAATACCTTCAACCTCGATTACCGAAGCCTGATGTTCTGCTTGACGGTTGTTCAATGAAGTATAGATTTTTTGGCTTCGTGCTATGTCTTGAACCATTGAAGCCTCTTGTATATTATGCATAGGTTTGCTTATGTCCTTTTTATGAGGACAATCATACCATCGATGACTTTCTCTGTAACCCCAACATTTGAGTGGTGGCTTCGATGGTGCTTGTTCCGGTTTTCTAGTGCCTTCCGTGTTGAAATTTTTAGTGGGCAGAACAAATTTGGATTGTGGCTTCCTGCCCTCAAACTTGTTGCTGAAAGGTGCCCGCATACTTTGGTTTCTGAAATGGTTGGGCTTGTGACCCTTCTGTCTACTTTCAGATTTGGTCTTCTTCTTTTCGTTCCACCTTTTTGATACATCAGCTTCTGTCCCCGTTCATAACACAGTCTAGCTCTTATGAAAGCATCATCCAAGGTCTTGGGATTGTCAAACTCTATCCGATCCTTGTACCCAAACGGTAAACAATTCAAGAAACGCTGAATTCTGACCTTCTCATCTTGTATGTAAGGAACATACTTGAGCAGTTCCATAAAATTATTGATTATCTCCTCCATGGTTTGTTGTCCCAACTTAAGGTTGTAAAAGTCTTTTACCTTTTTATAAAAGTACCTTTCAGACAAGTACTTATGTTTGAAGAATGTTGCAAAAGTTTTCCACTTTACCTTTTTCTCATTGATAGAGCGGGTCAACTTGAGATCATCCCACCAAGTTGATTCCTTACCCTGCAGGTTAAAAACAACAACTCTATCCTTTATGAGGCTGGAATAGTCAAACATGCATAAGTACTTTTCCATGTCTCTCAGCCACAGTTCTGCTTCTTCTCTAGTTTTAATTTCTCCGTTAAAAGTAGGAGGCTCGATTTTCCTCAATTCTGAATATAGGTGATGTACTTTCCCAATATTCTTTTTCTTCTTGGGAACGTACTCTTCAGAATCTTTGCCCCATGACTCTGCGTCACTAACATCCATATTATATCTCACTGAATTCCTTGGAGGTGTAGCTTTAAATTTTGAATTCTTTTTGTGACTGATTTTTCTTCATGCTGCTCCTTCGGTGTTGGGAGATGATTGTTTTCCTTCTCTGTTAACTTTTGTAGCAGAATAGCATTGATTTCTCACTGTTATTCAAAGTTTTTAATGTTGTCTTCTTTAATGCTCATTAGCTCAGCTTTTAGGCTTTTGACTGTTTCCAACATCTCACTGGATGTTGTTTCTCCCTCTGGAGAATTCTGGTTTCTTCCCTACCTGCTAGCCATTTCGCCTTACTGACTAGATGTTTCTACAGCCAGCCTCCCTTCCTGTTCCACAACATGTATTTCTGCCATTAATTGTTTCAGCCACCGAGCTATTGAAGTTTGGCCAATCAGCTATTTGTTGGAAGTTATAAACAACAATGTAATTAATGAAACAATGTAAAAGAGTATGCTACAGGAAGTTTAAATATTTAATTCTGAAATAAAAACACAGCAATCATGCAATGAGCTTAAGCTCCTAGTGTAGTGACCGTGCTCTGATACAAATTTGTCATGTCTCCTCTTAACCATTTTTTTTTGAACAGTTCTATAGACCCTATAGTACTATTTATCAAATACGCTACCAGATGTGAACTTTACTAAAGTGCTATAGTCTTGCAGACTATACACACCCTTACGTCTTACGTGTTATAAGATAGCGTTCACTTGAACTAGTGTGTGTGTTCTAAAGGTCTCTTATTTAGACTTGAGTAAACATGCTAGCTCCTACACAAGCGACAGTAAAACATCTAGTTGAACCAAGGGTATATGTATTTACTTAATGGATTAAATAAATGCACTTACACTTCTATTAAAATGTTGTACAAAAGAAGGTACACTAACCATTCTTTCCCTAGGTCCTGGTTCCTTGTTAGACTTACTGTACATGTATATATATCTACCACACTATATATATATACATGCATAACTATATATCAATATGATCAATTAATATATGTATTCACAATTTACAAAACCTTCATAGTTTAACTAGCCATTGTAATACTTTTGAAGGACTATAGATTAACATGGGAAAAGGCCATGTATTAATACATATTCCATATGTATTAATATTATATATATATAATACACAATATAAAACATGGATTATTAATTTAACATAGACAAAGATCTTAATTCTTGCACCAACGTATAAAACTAAGTTCACACACATATAAACAATTAGTTATAAGTGTTAATACATAGGGCAATAGTCCTTTGGGCCTAACATATAAAACAAGGGCTATTTATTTCTTTGCAGCAACATAAATAACGAAACTTCACCCAAAATATAAACATATGGTTATACATATGTGAATGCATATATAGAGATTCGTTTTAAGTCCATATAAAAACAAGGTTAAATATATATATAAATATATGGTTATATATTTATATATCTAAATAGTGTGCATAGAAACTTATGGCTTAGATAGCCATCACACCAAGCATAGAGGGAAAAGGTTATATCACATAATATACATATATGTATCAATTCATTGTTGCAAACGTTGGACACTTAAATAAGCCGACCCCACCACCATAAGGTTGATACTAATCTTAATTCATAACACTATACATGTAAATATATATATATCAACTTAAATGAACCACTTCCCACGTAAGTGACTATAAGCCATGACAAAATGACATGGAGATTCGTTCTGGCATCATGCATTACTCCCGCACTATGCTTGAATAAAGAAATGATGTTACGGGTTTGGTCCATTGAGGTTTCGATCCAACCAGTGGCCTGAGTGGTGACATGGTTTGCGCCATGCAGGCTTGACCACTCCTTAGACCACATTTTAAACTCGTGTGCTATTGCATTGTTGGTAGGATTTACGCTGCGCTCGTCATGTGGATGAATATTACAATTGGCTGCATCATGGCTTGTTGACGTAGTGAAGGTAGTTCGCTCCATTAATGGAGCTCCCTCAACCAGCTATGCTCGCTATCCAAGGAACAACCCACCAAAATGTACCATTTACCATCAGTTGCACGCATTGATACCTCGATGGCTCTGGACTGTCGATAGTGATTTGATCCAGCGTAGGGGTAGAAGAGGAGGGATCCTTGCCATCGATCTGGGTGATAGAAGATCACTCCAACAAACTCTACATCGACCATTAAACTCCTTCCAGCACCGGTTGTAGTGGTTAACCACCTAGTCTACCTGGTGAAACATCGTTGAAATTCATTGGATTGATGCATTTGAGTCATTGTTGGAGTTTGGCACAAAGAGCTTCGGCTTTGCACCACCAGTGGTGTAAGGAAAACTCACCACTATGCCTCCTTCGTCGCCGAGGTGTATCAATGAACCAGTTTCCCACCATACTTCTGTGTTCATCAACATGGCTAGGTAATCATCGTTTACTACGACAAGATTTACTCTTTAATGGTAGTTGTGTTAACTGTTGGTTTAATGTATACCTCTATATTATCAATCATTTTCACCTTCAATGCATTGTGATGCAGGTATCGCCATAGCTGAGCTATGTAGCAACTCCCTCCTTCTTCACGGTAATGTGCCCTGTCACGCACATGCAAAATTTATTGTGTTGTTTGAACTTTTAGTTAACTGTTTGATATCTCCCGAGGGTTTAACCCCGTGCCTCAATTCCTGTGCAGGTAACCATGACCAAGGTGGAGTGGGGCGCACTCATGAAAGCTCACAGCCGTTTTTAATACGTGGAAGAGTTGCTAAGTTAATAGGTAACTCATCAACCAACCACCTCGTGTTTGGTTTACCCCGTTGGTGGGGGTCGAGTTACTTAGAACGTTTGGTTTTCTAGTTATTAGGGTTTCCTGCATTCGTTTGTGTGGATAAAAGGGGAAAGGTCGTCGACCAAGCTAGTAGGGGCATGATTCCTTCCTACGAAGGGTCCTCGCGACCTCTGTGTGCTCCTATCAGCAACATAGGGTAGTCTACACATTTAAGTGATATGTTTTGAGGTTTGACACTCGCTGCCGTGTGTGCCTTATGTAATCCAACGACGCTCTGCCCTGGGAAACTGCGTCGATACAATGTATAAAATGATTCTCCACTTATGTTAATGGAAAGCTGCAGCTTAAAATGTTAAGTCTCTGTCCATATGTATGCGTAATACTGTAAATTAGTTATGGTGTAAATATGCACGGCTCTGTGGCTTTAAAATGCCTCTCTACGCTTTTGGTCGAGATTGTTTAAATTATTTTCAATGCAATATGCTAGGGATACGAAGCTTGCTTGAATGAAAATTTTGCTGTACTTGATTATTATTATAATGCATACTTTACATTGCAGCAAATATTAACATGTAGGCGATTATGAATTGCATAAAATACATAATGTGTTTATGATGGTTATAAAATGGAATGCCTTCGGGCTGCGCATCTTTGAAGTTTACTTACATTTAAATGTTGAATTCTTAAGCATACAGTAATATTCTTTTACCCTTGAATGATTAAAGGTTTTGGGTGAAGGAGATACACCTTCCCAGCTTGTATGCGGAATGGTTATGCATTTATAAATATTGTTTCTCTGTCAGCAATAAACTGTAAATGATTTCATATTTATTTATATGCTCCTTGTGCATAATGTTAAGCTCAACCTCTGTCACAACTTAGGTATATAAATACATATATGTTTGTATTATATACAAGGTGTATGAAATCGCAGTCTCTCAATACAAAGTAATGTTGAATGATAAATGCATAGATTATGATAATGCCCTTCTGGCTATGGGTAAAACCCTCATTTGCATATACAATGTCCTTCTGTGTAGATGCATTCATACAATGTCTATAATATATGCAAACATACTGCGTCGTGATCTAAGTCGGACATGATTTGTTCAGTGCCTTAGGCAAATGGAAATCATATAAATGTTAATATATTGAACTTGCAATGCTTTCTGTATAAAATGATAATGGTTCATCCTAGCATGGGATTTATATCAATGCTTCAACTTAGAAATAAAGCGGTAAACAGAATAACTTAGTTCATAAAATGGTTACCCATATATGTGATACTACAACAAACAGTCTTCCAATACAAATTCATACAGAATCTCAAACTCTCATGATCTATTTATTTAAAAATACTGTAGATCTAAACATTATTATTCCTAGGGTTTTTCTGCAATAAACTCTAACATGAGTGCTAGACATGTAAACCTCATGGTTTAAATGGTTTCCCTATTCACAACATTATGATAAAATATATTAAATCTATGTCCAAACTAGAATAAATCTAATACATGGACCATAAAACCCTAGGTTAATATATGGACCATAATGCCTTGTATAAACTGTTGCTGATATATAAAACATCATAGAGATTTCAATGCTGTAATTCTACTGTAAACAAAATGTAAGCATCCTCATATTATATACCCAAACATAAATATTCCATATCTTCAAGTCTAATCATGAGATAAAACTTATTACACAGATCTATAATTCTAGTTGAGATTTATGCTCAATAAAATCAACAATACATTCTACATCTGGTCAGATGTGATAAATAGGTCATTCAACTATAAATCAGAGATATTCGGAAACACATACAAATACTGCTTCATAAACAAATACCCTGCAAGTACAACATATAGATACTTATCTGAAATCTGCTAACCAGTGGAACCAAGCAAAAACCTCCTAGCCTTTGACCAGCAAGTTCTCCTTGCTTTCAAGTCACCCCCAAGCTGAGTTCATAGTCCCCTAGGTAGAGTACAGATTTTAAATTACCCTTAACATTTTTTCCCCAAGTTATTCAGGACTAATTCAGAGGTAGCACGGAACCCAACACCCAACTCACTACTCCTAAGTTCAAGGATGCTCCAGGGGATTTTAATCCTTAGCCATTAAGAGAATCAATAAAACACAGCCTATTCAGGTAAATGCAATACTCGTACAGCTTGGGGTAGTTCTCCTACCTGCACACAATTAAGTGGCCAAGCTCATACCAAGTTGTATGATTCCTCTTAAACTGGGCCAGTTTGGTCCTCCCAAATCTACCCTCAATGACTTGGCTTTAGGACCAGTTTCGTTCTCCCAAATTTGTCCTCCCTCACCAATCTTCATTTGCCTCAGGGTTTTGTTTTTCCCTACCACCCGTTTCTCTTGTGTGTTCTAATCATGAGAATGTGAATAGTGATAATGATGAATGAATGAGTGTTTCAATGAATTTCACTTTTTATCGAGTTAGGTGAAAATTCATCATTTTATGAATTCTTTTAATTCATTAGTTTCTCAAATCTCTTCTTTAGGGTTTGCCATTTCGCTCCAATAAAAATTTCTTATTATTATTATTATGTGGCAGTTTCCCTCCAACCCTTAGGGGATTGTGACTCCCATCTTATTAATGTGCTGGTCCACATGGTCATTAGAAATCAATTTATCAGATTTCTAAAATCACCTAAGTAAAATGAAATAATACGTAGCAGAAATATAATAGGGGTTCAAAGTCCAAAATTGTGGTATTACATTTCCCCTCCCCTTAATTTTTCATCGTCCTCGGTGTTAAACAGTTTTGCAAAACAAAAAAATCATAATAAACAAAATTCAGTTTGTATCATGGTCTTCTTCATTTCCATTTCCATTTCCCAGGTAGCCTCTTCAGGTTTGTAGTGATCCCATTGCACTTTTACCTGAATGATGGTTCGATTCCGAAGTACCACCTCTTTCAGATCCAGTATGTGTATAGGGTTTGTCTGGAAGTCTACTTCTGATTCCACCTGAATCACATGCCAGTTTACAATATGCTTAGGATCATATACATATTTCTTCATTAATGAAACATGAAACACATCAAGTAATTTAAAATTTGTTGGTAAAGCTAACTGATAAGCAATAGGTCCTATGTAACGTCCCCTTCCATCAGTACTATGCAAGCAAGGAAATGTGACCAACCTACCGGGCCTATTGGCAATCTCAGCCTCGTTCATTACTAAGAAAATCATAAAAATTAAAAACTTCTATGTGCAAATACTTAATCAAGATATACACAGTGGAAATAAACGCAATCAATCTGCAAACTGAAATGCATCAGCATATTTATCTCAAGCAAATGATAAATCAACAGGCAGAGACTTCATATCAATTCCATTAACATGAACAATTATCATTCTGAATTAACACAGTGCAAGAAACAGAATGCATATAACTTAAATCACAGATATTTGCACACACACAAATAGCAATGCATAACATATATATCACAGCAGAGGATAGATTCAACATCTAGAGACTCAATCTTGTTCCAATGCCATGCATAGATCCCATATTAGGATAATCATTTCATTTCATCAAACATAGACAATTAACATATTGCAGAACACAAAATGCATATAATTTAAATCACATAGATAACACTTATCTTGAAGATGAGGTAGTCCAAACAACTTGCTATGTGAGAGCAATGTTCCACCCAACCATAGACCTCTGTCCAGCTTGTATTCTTTCAGCTGAGAGATCACCCCCGAGCTAGGTTGTGTATCCACTAAGGAGGAACTAGATGGGCTCACTCATAGTCATTGTTTCAATCAATAGCTATGCTAAACCAACACACAGTTGGGTTTATCAAGCATACAAAATACAAATGAGGAGGATGCTAAGTCAGTGAGCTCAACCACAGAGCTACATACATCTCAAGCTAAATTCAAGCAATCCAACCCTCTGTTCAAACATCCACACTTGGATTTCTCACCAACCTGTCAACGAATAACTCAATCCCGTCACTGGTTTTTTGGGCTGCAAAAACTGGGTTTTCCTATGGATTTCGGGGTAGCCAATACTCCCAATTTTGCCCCAAGGTTCATATCTATGGATCCCCCATTGGTTTTCACTGTCCAATACCAAATCTGGGCATTTTTGGCTCTTCAAAACGTGGGTTCTTGCAAAGTTGCGATTTCTGATTTTTCTCCCTGTTGGCAATTCGTTTTTTGGTGAAAAATGATGCTGGTCCCTTCCACAATGGAATGGGGATGAGGAAGAAGCAATCCCCATGAGGTAGAGTGACTTGTGGTACAAGAAAACAGAGCCCATACCTCCAAATATGAATTTTTGGACTGCCCATGCTCCATTAAAGCCGTGGACAGTTTTCTTCAACCACTTCCTTACAACATAATTAAATGTTAGCAAGGAAAGTCAAATGGGTTCTCAAGATGACATATTGCAGCCTATGGTTCAATCCCACAGCCCCCTCACCACTCCCTATTGGATACACATGGCCCCTTCTCATTCGTTGCCCCCATATCCAGTTTTGGTATTTTATTGCATGATGTTTATTTACATCATTTTTACAATGTTCCATGGCCAAATAACACATGGGAAACATAATATCTAATGCTTTGCCTTTTAAATAAAATTCGAGCATCCACTAACAGGGCCTTGGCCTTGAGCTCCACGCTAGGGAAACATACATCACATGTATACAATATTTACATTAAAAGCTAATATATACTAAGGGTCAAAATGGGGTATTACATCCTACTCTAGAAAGTATTTGGAAAGGACCACAAAATCTTGGTGCAAGTTTGGCAACCTTGCCCAAGCTAAAAGAACTTTTCTTTACTTTCAAACTTAGAAATACATGATCCCCAAGTTCGAATTCTTTGTTTTCCCTATGCAGATCAACATAGCTTTTCTTCCTATCTTGGGTAGTTTTTAAGTTTGTTCTAACTTTTTGCATAATGTTTTCTAGTTCAGCTGACATTTCAAGACCCATCACTATCCGATTCACCGGATCATCCCAAGTCATAGGGGTCTTACACTTCCTGCCATACAATACTTTGAAGGGACTCATTCCTGCATAAGTTTGATAACTGCTATTGTAGGCAAATTCAGTTAAGTGTAGGTAGTTTTCCCAATGTTTTGGGTTATCCACGACATAAAGATGAAGCATGTCTTCAAGGATCTGGTTCACCCTCTCAGTCTACCCATTTTTTTGCAGATGGTAGGATGTACTAAAACACAGTTTAGTCCCCAAACCTGCCATTAGAGAAATTTTGAGGTCAAAAAATGACCTCAAAACAAAGAAAATGTACTATGAAATACAACCAATCACATTCTAGTAGATGACATCATCTCCCTTGGGGAGGTGGCATTGCATGAGTTAAGAATGCTTATTTGTCAAATTTTCTATGGTGGATGAAAACACATAGTTAACCAAGGTAGTGGTGTAAGTACTTTTAAGTCATAAAGTAAAGTACTCATAATGATAGTTTTTTCATAAAATAATATTATTGTCATTTTCAAGTAAAGTACTCATAATGAATGTCTTTTCACACTTTCTCATAAAATAATATTATTGTCATTTTCAAGTGAAGTACTCTTAATTCATAAAGAAAGTCATTTCACATTTTTTTATAAAATAATATATTATCATTTTTATGTTTTTAATTTTAAATTATATATTCACTCCATTCTATTTAATAACATAATGTCAAACTAATAAAAAATAATAATAGATTTAATAAATAATAATAATAATAATAATAATGCAATGTGGATTATAATAATATTATTGACATTTTACATGTAAATAAATTCTCAATTAAATTACATTATTAAATTCATGAGAAAAGTACTAAATATAAAAAGTCAACATACAATTAAAAAAATAGCTCTTAAAAGTGTTTTTTATTATTTAATTTCATTTGCAAGTTCAAGACAAATAAATGCTATAGGACAATAAATTTTTGGAAATTTACAATGAATCTTAGTCACATCAATGTAGACTTATTTTATTAATTTTATTTCTAGTGAATTTTGAAAAGTAACTCAACCATGGTTATTTATATTGTGCATAGAAAATAGTGTGGGAGGTGACTTGTCATATATACCTACTCCATAAAACCCCCAATTCATAATATTTTAATATATCTCATATTTTTGTAGTACATCTCTTAGGAGGCCATTTTTTGACCTTAAAATCTCTCTAATGAAACAAATCCCTCCAAAAGTGTGAGGTGAACTTGGTGTTCCGGTCGGATATAATCACCTTGGGAATTCCGTGAAGTCGAAAGACTTCTTTCATGAAAAAATCTGCAAGGTTTATTGCCTTAAAAGTGGATTTGACGGGTATGAAGTGAGCTACCTTTGTCAGCTTATCCACCACAACCATGATTGCATCATGTTGCTTATTGTTTTTAGGCAATCCAGTGATAAAATCCATGGAAATGGTTTCCCACTTCCATTATGGAACTGGTATGGGCTGTAACAAACCAGCCGGATCTTGATGTTCTATTTTCACCCTCTGACAGTCCATACATTTTGCAATGTATTTAGCAAATTCCGATTTTAGTCTTGGAAAATAATGTTTTTTTTTAACAGCAGTCAGCATTTTCTGGTAGCCAGGATGACTAGAATATGGTCTCATGTGAAATTCCTCCATAATCAATTTTTTAATGTTGGTTGATCTGGTATGTACCACATGTTTTTAAACAACAACAGTCAATCCTTCGACATGCTGAAATCTATTGCTTCCTGGATTGAATTTTCTGCGAGACACTTTTGTCTCAGATTCAAATATTTATGGTCTTTTTCAACTGCTGTCCGGATTTGTGATAATAAATCAGTCTGAAAACTGTTAACACAAGCCATAGTTAGTAGATGCATCCATCTACTAATTGCGTCAACAATTTTATTTTATTTTCCTTTGATATGCTAAATTTCAATGTCAAACTCGCTTAAGAAAGCCAGCCACCTTGCTTGTCTTTCATTCAAGCTTGGCTATTCGAAAAGATAACTCAGCCCAATGTGATCAGTTTTCAAAACGAACCTTTTTCCAAGAAGATAATGTAGCCACATTCTTAAAGTATGAATGATGGCAGCCAGTTCTAAATCATGCATTGCATAATTTACTTCATGCGTCTTCAGCTTTCTAGACTCATAGCCGATTAAATAACTGTCTTGCTTTAGCATGCCTCCCCAACGATCCTTTCACGCATCTGTGCATACAACAAAATCACCATATGGATCAACCACCTTTAGAATAGGAGCAGAAGTGAGCAACTGTTTCATCTTTGCGAAACTTGCCTCACACTTGGCTTTCCAAAGGAACTTAACTTCCTTTCTCTGAAGGGAGGTAATGGGATGGGCCACTTTACAAAATCCTTCAATGAACTTCCGGTAGTACCCGGACAATCCTATGAAAGAGCGGACATCACTCATGTTTTGGGGAGTAGGCCAGCTCATAAGGGCCTTAATCTTGTCGGGGTCCACTGCAATACCTTGCGTTGAAATAATGTGACACAAGTATTGTATTTGGTCCTTGTAGAAGTCACACTTGGATAACTTTGCATAAAACTGATTTTCTCTTAGAACTTGCAACACTGACCTTAGGTGTTCCTCATATTCTTTTCGTTCTTCGAATATATGAGGATGTCATCAATGAACACTACAACAAATTTATCCAAGTATTTGCTGAAAAAATTATTCATTAGGCACATAAACATGGCCGGTGCATTCGTCAGACCTAATGGCATCACCAAAAATTCATAATCTCCACAGCGAGTACGGAAAGTTGTTTTATGCACATCCTCTTCCTTAATCGTGATTTGATGATAGCCCGACCTTAGATTAATCTTTGAAAAGACCGTAGCACCCCTAACCTGATCGAAAAGATCGTCTATCCTTGGCAAGGGATACTGATTTTTTATGGTTACCTTGTTTAGCTGTCTATAATCAATGCACACCTGGAAAGTGCCATCTTTCTTCCGTACGAAAATCACCGGTGCTCCCCATGGGGATACACTTGGACAGATATATCCTTTTTCCAACAGCTCCTGTAATTGTGCTTTCATTTCAATCAATTCAGTTGTACTCATCCGATACGGTGCCTTAGAATTTACTACGGTTCCCGAGGACAGGTCAATGGTAAAATCCAGGTCTCGTCTAGGAGGTAACTCTAGAATCTCCTCGGGAAACACATCCTTAAATTCATCCAAAACAGGATGTTTAGTGAAATCTGCACTTTCAGTTTTCTCATTTTCTGTCATGTGGATAGCATACAGTTTGCACCCCTTTTGTGTGTTTCTTTTCAATTGAAGAGCAGAAATTTCCCTTAATTTCACTGCTCTCACAATCCCTTGGATCTTTTCAGGTTGTCCCATCTCATTAGTAAATGTAACAGATTTCTGATAGATGTCCATAATAGGTTTATATTTTTCCAGCTAATCCATTCCGATGAGCAAATCGTATGATCCTAATGGAAAAACATTCAAATCTGCGCTAGTTTAGGATTCATTTAACTTCAAGGGACACAGATTCACTACTTTAGAAACTTTCCTTTTTGTCCCCATTGCCATTTGAACCAGCCAAGGCTACATGTATTGTTTTTACCAAGCTTGCATGACTCACACAGTTTTGGGTCTACATAACTTTTAGATGTGCCAAAATCAATCAAGATAGACACGGGTGTCCCGGAAATCATACCTTCAACCTTGATTACCGAAGCCTGATGTTCTGCTTGATCGTTGTTCAATGCAGCATAGATTTTTCGGCTCCGTGCTATGTCTTGAATTGTTTAAGCCTCTTGTAGATTATGCACATATTTTCTTATGTCCTTTTTATGAGGACAATCATACCATTGATGACTTTCTCCACATCCCCTGTATTTGAGTGGTGGCTTCTATGGTGCTTGTTCTGGTTTTCTGGTGCCTTCCGTGTTGAAATTTTTAATGGGCGGAAAACATTTGGATTGTGGCTTGCTTCCCTCAAACTTGCTGCTGAAAGGTGCCTGCATACTTTGGTTTTTGAAATGGTTGGGCTTGTGAACCTTCTACCTACTTTCAGATTTGGTCTTCTTCTTTTTGTTCCACCTTTTTGATACCTCAGCTCTGTTCTGTCCCTGTTCATAACACAGTCTAGCTTTTCTGAAAGCATCATCCAAGGTCTTGGGATCGTCAAACTATATCCGATCTTTGTACCCAAATGGTAAACAATTCAGGAAACATTGAATTCTGACCTTCTCATCCTGTAGGTAAGGGACATACTTGAGCAGTTCCAAAAACTTACTGATTAGCTCCTCCATGGTTTGTTGTCCCAACTTAAGGTCATAAAAGTCTTTTACCTTTTTATCAAAGTACCTATCAAACATGTACTTCTGTTTGAAGAATGTTGCAAAATTTTTCCACTTTACCTTTTTCTCGTTGATAGAGCGGGTCAGCTTAAGATCATCCCACCAAAATGATGCCTTACCCTGTAGGTTAAAAACAATAGTTCTAGCCTTTATGAGGCTGGAATAGTCAAACATGCATAAGTACTTTTCCATGTCTCTCAGCCCCAGTTCTACTTCTTCTCGAGTTTTAATTTCTCCATTAAAAGTAGGAGGCTTGATTTTCCTCAATTGTGAATGTAGGTGATGTACTTTCCCAGTATTCTTTTTCTTCTTGCGGACGTACTCTTCAGAATATTCACCCTCTGACTCTGCGTCACTAACGTCCATATTATAGCTCATTGAATTCCTTTGAGGTGTAGCTTTAAATTTTGAATTACTTTGTGTGACTAATTTTTCTGCATGTTGCTCCTCCGGTGTTGGGAGATGACTGTTTTCCTTCTCTGTTAACTTTTGCAGCAGAATAGCATTGATTTCTCACTGTTATTCAAAGTTTTTAATGTTGTCTTATTTAATGCTCACTAGCTCAGCTTTTAGTCTTTTGACTGTTTCCAACATCTCGTTGGATGTTGTTGCTCCCTATGGGGAATTCTGGTTTCTTCCCTTCCTGCTCACCATTTCTCCTTACTGATTGGATGTTTCTACATCCAGACTCCCTTCCTGTTCCACAACATGTATTTCTGCCATTAATTGTTTCAGCCACCGAGGTGTCTGAGTGTGGCCAATCAGATGTTTGTTACAACTTATAAACAACAATGTAATTAATGAAACAATGTACAACAGTACGCTACAAGAAGTTTAAATATTTAACTCTGAAATAAAAACACAGCAATCACGCAATGAGCTTAAGGTCTTAGTGTAGTGACCGTGCTCTAATACCAATTTTTTTTTAAAATGTGTCTATAGACCCTATAGTACTATTTATAAAATATGCCACCAGATGTGAACTTTACTGAAGTGCTATAGTCTTGCAGACTATATGCACCCTTACGTCTTACATGTTATAAGATAGAGTTCACTTGAACTGGTGTGTGTGCACTAGAGGTCTCTTATCTCGACACGAGTAAACATACTAGCCTCTACACAAGCGACAGTAACACATGTTGTCGAGCTGAACCAAGGGTATATGTATTTACTTAATGGCTTAAAAAAATGCACTTACACTTCTCTTAAAATGATGTACATATGAAGGTACGCTAACCATTCTTTCCCTAGGTCCTGGTTCCATGTTAGACTTACTGTACATGTATATATATCTACCACACACACTATATATATATATATACGTGCATAACTACATATCAATATGATCAATTAATATGTATTCACAATTTACAAAACCTTCATAGTTTAACTAGCCATTATAATACTTTTGAAGGACTATAGATTAACATGGGAAAACGCCATGTATTAATACATATTCCATATTTATTAATATTATATATATATAATACACAATATAAAACATGGATTACTAATTTAACATAGACAAAGATCTTAATTCTTGCACCAATGTATAAAACTAAGTTCACACACGTATAAACAATTAGTTATAAGTGTTAATACATAGGGCAATAGTCGTTTGGGCCCAACATATAAAACAAGGGCTATTTATTTCTTTGCACCAACATAAATAACGAAACTTCACCCAAAATATAAACATATGGTTATACATATGTGAAAGCATATATAGAGATTCATTTTAAGTCCATATAAAAACAAGGTTAAATATATATATAAATATATGGTTATATATTTATATATCGAAATAGTGCGCATAGAAACTTATGTCTTACATAGCCATCACACCAAGCATACAATGTAAAGGTTATATCACATAATATAGATATATGTATCAATATATCGTTTCAAATGTTGGACGCTTATGGAATCCAACCCCACACCTATAAGGTTGATACTCAGCTTAAGTCATAACAATATACATGTAAATATATACGTATCAACTTAAATGAACCACCTCCCACATAAGTGACCATAAGCCACCATAAAATGACGTGGAGCTTCGTTGTGGCATCATGCATTACTCCCGCACTAAGCTTGAATAAGGAATGTTGTTACGGGGTTGGTCCATTGAGGTCTCGATCCAACCGGTGGCGTCGCTTGTGCCATGCAGGCTTGACCACTCCCTAGACTATGTTTTAAACCAGTGTGCTATTTCATTGTTGGAATCCTTTACGCTGTGCTCGTTGTGTGTATGAAGATTACAGTTGGCTGCGTTGTGGCTTGTTGACGTAGTGAAGGTAGGTCGCTCCATTAATGGATATCCCTTAACCGGTTGTGCTCGCTATCTGAGGAATACCCCTCCAAAACGTACCATGTACCATCGGTTGCATGCATTGATACCTCGATGGATCTGTACCATCAATAGGGATACGATACGTCGAGCATTAAACTCCTTCCAGCACCGGTTGTAGTGGTTAACCACCTACTCTACCTGGTGAAACATCGTTGAACTTTATTGGAATGAGGCGTTTAGGTCATTGTTGAAGTTTGGCGTAGAGAGCTTCGGCTCTGTGCCACCTTTGGTGTAAGGAAAACTCACCACTACGGCTCCTTCGTCGCTGGGGTGTATCACTGAACCAGTTTCCCACCATACTTCAACATTCGTCAACATGGTCAGGAAATCATCGTTTACATATGAAAGCTTTACGCTTTAATGGTAGCTATGTTGACTGTTGGTTTAATGTATATGTTTATATTGTCAATCGTTTTGACGTTCAATGCATTGTGATGAAGGTACTGCCAGAGATGATCTGCACAGCAACTCCCTACTTTGTTGTGTTGTTTGAACTTTCGGTTAACAGTTTGATATCTCCCGGAGGTTTAACTTCGTGCCACAATTCATGTGCAGGTAATCACAACCAAGGTGGAGTGGGGTGCACTCCGGAAAGCTCGCAACCATTGTGTAATACATGGAAGGCCTGCTAAGTTAACAGGTAACTCATCAACCAACCGCATCGGGTTTGGTTTACCCCGTTGGTGGGGGCTGAGTTACTTAGAACGTTTGGTTTGGTAGTGATTAGGGTTTCCTGCTTTGATTTTTGTGGATAAAGGGGCAAGGCTATCGGCCAAGCCAGTAGGGGCATGAAGCCTTCCTACGAAGGGTCCTCGCTGACTCTGTGTGCTCCTGTCGGCAACGTAGGGTAGTACACACATTTAAGTGATATGTTTTGAGGTTCGACACTCACTGCCGTGAGTGCCTTATGTAATCCAATGACACTCTGCCCTGGGCAGCTGCGTCGATACCATGTATAAAATGATGCTCCACTTATGTTAATGGAAAGATGCAGCTTAAAATGTTAAGTCTCTGTCTGTATGTTTTCGTAATACTGTAAATTAGTTATGGTGTAAATATGCACGGCTCTGTGGATTTATAACGCCTCTCTGCGTTTTTGGCCGAGACTGTTTAAATTCTTCTCAATGTAAGATGAAAAGGATACGAAGCTTGCTTGAATGAAAACTTTGTTGCACTTGATTATTATTATAATGCATACTTTACATTGTAGCAAATCTGAGCACATAGGCGATTACGAATTGCATAAAAGACATACTGTGTTTATTATGGTTATAAAATGGAACCCCTTCAGGATGCACATCTTTGAAGTTTACTTGCATTTAAATGTTTCATTCTTAAGCTTGTAGTAATATCATTTTACCCTTGAATGATTAAAGGTTTTGCGTGAAGGCGATACGCCTGCCCAGCTTTTATGCGAAATGGTTATGCATTTATAAATATTGTTTCTCTGTCAGCAATAAACTGTAAATGATTTCATATTTATTTATGTGCTCCTTGCACATAATGGTAAGCTCAATCTCTGTCACAGCTTAGGTATATAAATACATATATGTTTGTAATATATATAGGGTGTATGAAATTGCAGTCTCTCAATAGAGAGTAATGTTGAATGATAAATGCATAGATTATGATAATGCCCTTCGGGCTATGGGTAAAAGCCTCATTTGCATATACAATGTCCTTCTCCGTAGATGCATTCATACAATGTCTATAATATATGCAAACATACTGCGTGGTGCTCTAAGTCAGCCACGATTCGTTCAGTGCCTTAGGAAAATAGAATCATATAAATGTTAATATATTGAACTTGCAATGCTTTCTGTATAAAATGACAATGGTTCATCCTAGAATGGGATTTATATCAATGCTTCAACTCAGAAACAAAGCGGTAAACATAATAACTCAGTTCATAAAATGGTTACCTAAAAATGTGATACTACAACAAACAATCTTCCAATACAAATTCATTGAGAATCTCAAACTTTGATGATCTATTTATTCAAAAATACTGTAGATCTGAACATTAGTATTTCTAGGGTTTTACTGTAATAAACTCTAACATCAAAGAGTTAAGAAAATATATGAGGGATAGACATGTAAACCTCATGGTTTAGATGGCTTTCCTATTCACAGCATTATGATAAAAGATATAAAAGCTCTGTCCAAACTGGAATAAATCTAATACAAAGATATGCAGTTATAAATAGGCTCCATAAAACCCTAGGTTAATATATGGACCATAATGCCTTGTATAAACTGTTGCTGATATATAAAACATCATAGGGATTTCAATGTTGTATTTATACTATAAACAGAATTTAAGCATCCCCACATTAAATCCCCAAACATAAATATTCCAGATCTTCAATTCTAATCATCACATAAAACGTATTGTAGAGATCTAGCATTCTAGCTAAGATATATGCTTAGTAAAATCAACAATACATTCTACATCTGGTCAGATGTGATAAATAGGTTATTCAACTGCAAATCAGAGATATTCAAAAACACATACAAATATTGCTTCATAAACAAATACCCTGCAAGTACAACATATAGATACTTATATGAAATTTGTTGACTAGTGGAACCAAGCACAAACCTCCCATCCTTTGACCAACAAGTTCTCCTTGCTTTCAGGTCACCCTCGAGCTGAGTTCACAGTCCCCAAGGTAGAGTATAGATATTAAATTACCCTTAACAATTTTCCCCAAGTTATTCAAGATTAATTCAAAGGCAGCAGGAAACCCAACACCCAACTCAGTACTCCTGAGCTCCATGATGCTCCAGGGGCTTTATAGACTTAGCCATTAAGAGAATCAGTAAAACACATCCTATTAATGTAAATGCAGTACTCTTGCAGCTTGGGGTAGTTCTCCTATGTGCACACACTTAAGTTGCCAATATCATACCAAGCTGTATGATTCCTCTTAAACTGGTCCAATTTGGTCCTCCCAAATCTTCCCTTAATCACTTGGATTCAGGAACAGTTTGGTTCTCTAAAATCTATCCTCCCTCACCAGTATTCATTTGTCTCAGGGTTTTTTTTTCCCTAGCACCCATTTCTCTTGTGTGTTCTGATCATGAGAATGTGAATAGTGATAATGATGAATGAATGAGTGTTTCAATGAATTTCACTTTTTATTCAGTTAGGTGAAAATTTCTCATTTTATGAATTCTTTCAATTCATTAGTTTCTCAAATCTCTTCTTTAGGGTTTTCCATTTCTCTCCAATAAAAAATTATTATTATTATTATTATGTGGCATTTTCCCTTCAACCCTTAGGGGACTGTGACTCCCATCTCTTTAATGTGTTGGTCCACATGGTCATTAGAAATTAATTTATCATATTTCTGAAAACACGTAAGTATTATGAAATAATACTTAGTAGAAATATAATAGGGGTTCAAAGGCCAAAATTGGGGTATTACATTTCCCCTCCCCTTAAGTTTTCACCATCCTTGGTGTTAAACAATTTTGCAAAAAAACAAAATCATAATAAGCAAAATTCAATTTTTATCATGGTCTTCTTTGAATAAGAAAGGGTATGCTGCTTGCATTGCACTTTCCGTTTCCCAGGTAGCCTCTTCAAGCTTGTAGTTCTCCCATTGCACTTTTACCTGAATGATGGTTCGATTCCAAAGTACCACCTCTTTCCGATCCAGTATGCATATGAGGTCTGTCTTGAAGTCTCCTTCTGATTCCACCTGAATCACATGCTAGTTTACAATATGCTTAAGATCAAATACATATTTCTTCGACAATGAAACATGAAACACATCATATAACACGTAAGACGAAACACATCATATACTAGTGTGTGTTTTAAGTCCACATAAAAACAAGGTTAAATATATATATATATATAAATATATCAACACATGAAACACATCATATACTAGTGTGTGTTTTAAGTCCACATAAAAACAAGGTTAAATATATATATATATATAAATATATGGTTATATATTTATATATCTAAATAGTGCGCTTTGAAACTTATGGCTTACATAGCCATCACACCAAGCATACAAGGAAAATGTTATTTCACATAATATACATATAGGTATCAATATATCATTACAAACATTGGACGCTTATGGAAGCCGACCCCACCACCATAAGGTTGATACTAAGCTTAAGTCATACCACTATACATGCGAATATATATGTATCAACTTAAATGAACCACCTCCCATGTAAGTGACCATAAGCCACGATAAAATGACGTGGAGCTTCATTGTGGCATCACGCATTACTCCTACACTAAGCTTGAATAAGGAATCCTGTTACAAGGTTGGTCCATTGAGGTCTCGATCCAACGCATGAGTGGTGACATGGATTGCGCCACGCAGGCTTGAACACTCCCTAGACCATGTTTCAAACCCATGTGCTATTTCATTGTTGGAAGGCGTTACGCAGCGCTCGTTGTGTGGAGGAAGATTACAGTTGGTTGCGTCATGGCTTGTTGACATAGTGAAGGTAGTTCGCTCCACTAATGGAGCTCCCTTAGTAGTTGTGCTCGTTGTCCAAGGAATACCCCGCCAAAATGTACCATGTACCATCGGTTGCATCCATTGATACCTCGATGGCTCTGGACCATCGATAGTGATACGATCCGGCGTAGGGGTAGAAGAGGAAATATCCTCGCCATCGATCTTGGTGATAGAAGTTCGCGCCAACAAACTCTACGTCAAGCATTAAACTCCTTCCAGCACCGGTTGAAGTGGTTAACTGCCTGCTCTACCCGTTGAAACGTCGTTGAACATCGTTGGACTAAGGAATTCAGGTCATTGTTGAAGTTTGACGCAGAGAGATTTAGATCTGCGCCACCAGTGGTGTAAGGAAAACTTACCACTACGGCTCCTTCGTCACTGGGGTGTATCATTGAACCAGTTTCCCACCATGCTTCTACGTTCGTCAACATGGCCAGGTAATCGTTGTTTATTTCTACAAGCTTTACGCTTTAATGGTAGCTGTGTTGACTGTTGGTTTAATGTATACATCTATATTATCAATTGTTTTGAGCTTCAATGCATTGTGATGTAGGTACCTCCAGAGCTGAGGTGTGCAGCAACTCCCTCCTTCTTCACGGTAATGTTCCCTATCACTCACATGCAAACTTCGTCGTGTTGTTTGAACTTTCGGTTAACAGTTTGATATCTCCCAGAGGTTTAACCTCATGCCACAAATCCTATGCAGGTAACCACGACCAAGGTGGAGTGGGATGCACTCCAGAAAGCTCGCAACCATTATGTAACACGTGGAAGGCTTGCTAACTTAACAGGTAGCTCGTCAACCAACCGCCTCGGGCTTTGTTTACCCCAATGGTGGGGGTTGAGTTAGTTAGAACATTTGGTTTGCTAGTGATTAGGGTTTCCTGCTTTCGTTTTTGTGCATAAAAAGGGAAAGGCCATCGGCCAAGCCAGTAGGGGCATGAATCCTTCCTATGAAGGGTCCTTGTGACCTCTGTGTGCTCATGTTGGAAACTTAGGGTAGTCTGCACATTTAAGTGATATGTTTTGAGGTTCGACACTCGTTGCCGTGAGGGCCTTATGTAATCCAACAATGCTCTGCCCTTAGCAGCTACGTCGATACCATGTATAAAATGATGTTCCACTTATGTTAATGGCAAGCTACAGCTTAAAAATTTAAGTCTCTTTCTGTATGGATGCGTAATACTATAAATTAGTTATGGTGTAAATATGCACGGCTCTATGGATTTATAACGCCTCTCTGCGTTTTTGGCTGAGACTATTTAAATTCTTTTCAATGCAATATGCAAAGGATACGAAGCTTTCTTGAATGAAAACTTTGCTGCACTTGATGATTATTATAATGCATTCTTTACATTGCAGCAAATCTAAGCATGTAGGCGATTACGAATTGCATAAAACACATACTGTGTTTATTATGGTTATAAAATGGAACCGCTTCGGGCTGTGCATCTTTGAAGTTTACTTGCATTTAAATGTTGCATTCTTAAGCATACAGTAATATCATTTTACCCTTGAATGATTAAAGGTTTTGGGTGAAGGCGATATGCCTACCCAGCTTGTATGCGAAATGGTTATGCATTTATAAATATTGTTTCTCTTTCAACAATAAACTGTAAATGATTTCATATTTATTTGTATGCTCCTTGCACATAATGTTAAGCTCGATCTCTATCACAGCTTAAGTATATAAATACATATCTGTTTGTAATATATACAGGGTGTATGAAATTGTAGTCTCTCAATACAAGGTAATGTTGAATAATAATTGTATAGATTATGATAATGCCCTTAGGGCTATGGGTAAAACCCTCATTTCCATATACGATGTCCTTTTTCATAGACACATTCATACAATGTCTATAATATATGAAAACATATTGCGTGGTGATCTAAGTCAGCCATGATTCATTCAGTTCCTTAGGCAAATGGAAATCATATAAATGTTAATATATTGAACTTGCAATGCTTTTTGTATAAAATGACAATGGTTCATCCTAGCATGGAATTTATATCAATGCTTCAACTCAGAAATAAAGAGGTAAATAGAATAAATCAGTTCATAAAATGGTTAGCCAGAAATGTGATACTACAACAAACAGTCCAGTCTTCCAATACAAATTCATCCAGAATCTCAAATTTGGATGATCTACTTATTCAAAAATACTTTAGATCTGAACATTAGTATTTCTAGGGTTTTACTACAATAAAATCTAACATCAAAGAGTTAAGAAAATATATGAGGGCTAGACATGTAAACCTCACAGTTTACATGGATTCCCTATTCATAGCATTGTGATAAAAGATATAAAAGCTCTGTCCAAACTGGAATAAATCTAACACGAAGATATGCAGTTAGAAATAGGCTCCATAAAACCCTAGGTTAACATATGGACCATAATTCCTTGTATAAACTGTTGCTGATATATAAAACATCATAGGGATTTCAATTTTGTAATTCTACTGTAAACAGAATGTAAGCATCCTCACATTAAATCCCCAAACATAAATATTCCAAATCTTCAAGTCTAGTCATGAGATAAAAGTTATTACAGAGATCTATCATTCTAGCTGATATTTATGCTCAGTAGAATCAACAATACATTCTACATCTGGTCAGATGTGATAAATAGGTCATTCAAATGTAAATCAGAGATATTCAGAAACACATACAAATACTGCTTCATAAACAAATATCCTGCAAGTACAACATATATATACTTATTTGAAATCTGCTGACCAGTGCAACCAAGCACAAACCTCCCGACCTTTGACCAGCAAGTTCTCCTTGCTTTCAGGTCACCCCAGAGCTGAGTACACAGTCCCCCATGTAGAGTATAGATTTTAAATTACCCTTAACTTGTTTTCCCCAATTTATTCAAGGTTAATTCAGAGGCAGCAGGAAACCCATCACCCAACTTAGTACTCCTGAGCTCCAGGATGCTCCAGGGGATTTTAAGCCTTAGCCATTAAGAGAATCAATAAAACATAGCCTATTCAAGTAAATGCAGTACTCCTGTAGCTTGGGGTAGTTATCCTACCTGCACACAATTAAGTGGCCAAGCTCATACCAAGTTGTATGATTCCTCTTAAACTGGGCCAGTTTGGTCCTCCCAAATCTTCCCTCAATCACTTGGCTTCATGACCAGTTTGGTTCTCCCAAATTTGTCTTCCATCACCAATCTTCATTTGTCTCAGGGTTTTGTTTTTCCCGAGCACCCATTTCTCCTGTGTGTTTTGATCATGAAAAAGTGAATAGTGATAATGATGAATGAATGAGTGTTTCAATGAATTTCACTTTTTATTCAATTAGGTGAAAATTCCTCATTTTATGAATTCTTTTAATTCATTAGTTTCTCAAATCTCTTCTTTAGGGTTTGCAATTTCTCTCCAATAATAATTTCTTATTATTATTATTATGTGGCATTTTCCCTCCAACCCTTAGGGGACTGTGACTTCCATCTCATTAATGTGCTGGTCCACATGGTCATTAGAAATCAATTTATCAGATTTCTGAAATCGCCTAAGTAAAATGAAATAATACTTAGCAGAAATATAATAGGGGTTCAAAGTCCAAAATTGGGGTATTACACTGGAAGAATTAAGAAACTTGCAGTTCCACTTCAACTAATTTCTATGGAAGCTTTGTTTCAGCAATGGGGCCTAGATATATTCGGTGGGTGGAATCCATTCAACTCAAAGTGGTTAATACCATCCATGTGATTTATTTCCTTGATAACTACATCGTAACCAGGTTTGGTGTACCCGAGGTTTTAGGTTTTGACAATGCATCCTACTTTATTCAGCCGATCTTACTCAATGTACATTAGAAAAACATATTAAAATAAAATATTAAGCCAACTATTATCCTTAGGGGAATGGCTTGGATGAGTCCACCAATAAAAACCTAGTCAAAATCCTAAAATGAACTGTAGCAAGTAATCATAAGAACTGTCACACTCAACTGTTTAATGCTCTTTGGGCGGATAGGGTAACCCCTAAAGATGCCCTTTGGTAATTCACCTTATTGCCTTGTGTATGGAAAAGAAGCCATCATGCCTCCTAATCTGCTCCTTCCCTCGGTTCAGTTATCTAAATATATTCAGGAGGATGATTTCTCTCCCTTGGAACATAGGATCAATGAACTTCTCCAGGTGGAAGAAAGAAGAGAAAAATCTAGGGACAAATTTCATCAACATCAATAGTTGCTTAAACGATGGATCAACCAAAAATCCTCTTCCCAAAGAGATTTTCATATAGGAGACCTTGTTCTAAAATCAGATAAACCCCACGAGGAAAAAGGTGAACACACAAAATTCCAACAGCTTTGGATAGGACCATTCATCTTTGAAAAGTTGGGTCCTGGCACTTTTCGGCTGTAGACACTGGAAGGGTCTCTTGAGACTTATCCCGTGAATGCCCAAGTTTTGAAAAAATATTTTTCTTAGAGACCCTGTTCGCTAGGCCTGTAGATAGTATGTTTGTTTTTCTTTGATTGGTGCCTTTTGGTTTGTTTTTTATCATTGGTTTGCTTTTATTTTCAAAATAAAGTGGTTGAATTCTCTCATTGGGGATACCCATTTCTCTAAGATAAAAAGGAATATAAATGTATTTTAACAAGTTATCTAAAACTTCATTTTTTAGTTACTATTTTTCCTATGGGTGATTTGTCTGAAGAACCTCTAAAATATCCTCACCAAGTATTTTTCATCAGAATGATCAAGGGAGGGTAACATCGTATTCTAATTTAAAAATCAACAAAACCTGGGTCACTATGGGTAGAATTCCCTTTGATAAGGATGTCCTTGACTGGTATGAGTAAAATTTGGCAAACGGTACATCCTTAAATCATTTGTGTCATTCCTTTCTCTTAAGGAGCATGTGGAGTTGCTTCCCCATTGACTAAATATTTTTATCATAAATTGAACCCAAATACCTTAGGGAAGGCTGCAAGGTGAGGGGTCTCATCATGAGCCAACTCATCATGATCATAGGTACTGATGGAATTCCATCTCGATATCAGGTTACCACACCAGGAGATGGATTTCATTTTCCTTTTAATTGAAAGCTAGGAGGTCTTATTACAAGCCAACCCATTTATTATCTATCAATACTGGTGAATGTCACTACCATCAGTTGGTCACCAAGACAAGCTAGCATCTTGCAGTCATTCCTTGAATACATCTTAAAAGTCAATCTAAAATTCGATATAGAGGACAGGAAATCTTATTACAAGCCGACTTGACCATGATCATGAATCATTGTGGAGTGACACTATCGATATTTAGTCACCAATCCTGGATGATTCCCTTTTCCGAAAGGCGGGGGGTCTCATTATGAGCCAGCCTGATCACATTCTGCAAGTTTTTGTGAATGGAACTACCACTAGATTACCACCAAATCAAGGCAGTGTCCTCTAGTCTTCATTTGGAAACACAAACATTATACTGATATTCAAATAGATCTTGAAAGTTAATGGGAAAAAATCAACCCTGTGGATTAAAAGGAAACCCTATCGGGGCTATAGACACTTGTTGACAGCAGTGACAATGCTTGTGATATTAGGATTTTATTTCGCTCATCTTATGGTCTTGCTCATCCCAACCAAAGTCAATTCCCCGCAATTTCTCCATTGTTATATTATGTTAATTTAGGCATGAAACATGTATGCCCTTTTTCCTGATCATCTTTGATTCTATAACAATTAACTTGGAAATTTTTAATAAGAGGCCTTGGATTTGTAATTTTTGAGAAAATTGGTTTTGTATTCAACAAGTGATGCTTACTAAAATATGAAAATAATGTTTGCATTTCTAGTCAGACATAAATAAATGGATCTCCCCAACGAACCTCCATTCGTTGTAGCCAGATCAGATCCCATCCAATTAGAATAAGATGGGAACCCCAATCTTGTTTGCAGTTAGCTACTTGATTTTTCTTGTTTTCCAAAGTTATTTAATTACTTGTTTAAGGATTGTTCGAATCTTGATAAAACACGCTTATGCTCTAATGCTAATCAAATTAAGTCTTTTTTACATTTAATCAACTCATTCATTTATTTTAATGGAAAGTCAGAAAATTCGGAAGTCGGAGCTAAATTCACCAAAATTGGTTTAAGTCTCCCGACTTCCCCACTTAAAAATTTTGCGGAAGTCAGAAGTTGGGACATGTTGATCTCTAATTATTTTTATGTCCCCAACTCCCGACCCTCGACATCTTAAAGTGAATAAAGTTGCAGAAGTCGGAAGTCCGGATGGTTTAGTCTGATCTCAACTTTTCACCCAGACTCCTGACTCTCGACTTTTATATGCACAGAATGCGGAATTCAACAGTCAGAGGGATCTCATGCTAATATTATTTGTTGTCCTTGACTCTCGACTCCCGACTTTTCACTACCATGAAAAGTGGAAGTCGGCAGTCAACAAGTTTTTTTTTACAAGTTATTCACCCCGACTCCCGACTATTTTGTGACCGTCAATGCGAAAGTCGGCAGTCAGCATATTTATGATCAAATTCCAAACTTCACCCCCAACTCCCAAATCCTTACTTTTGCGGGAATCCACGTCATCAATCCAACTCACGCGTCCGACGCCATGTTCCACTGCACGTGCCAAAAAATTTCGAATTGTGTGCGGACCAATCAGGTTGATCAATGATTTAAAACTTAACTGTCATTCCTGGTTCACCAACTAATATAATTAATGTGTAATTAATGGTGATCTAAATTAATCCATACTTAACCAAAATTTGAATTTTTCGGCCATTACAACATAGTAGCTTCTTGCCCAAATGCCTCAGTAGTTCAACATTCAGTGTTCGATTCTTTCTACTTGCTTGATTTGGTAACTTAATCGCAGATATGGTATGGTTATTTCACTCTCGATGTATTGTTTGGGAATTTCTTGATTACTTATGTTAGATTTTGGCTTTTGCAGGTGCAGTTATTTCAACATGGCAAAGAGAACCAGGTCGAAGGCCACGATTGGGGAATTGAAATTCAAGGACCCTAACTTTGGGTTCTATTGAGACATAGATGCCATATTTTCAAACACCCTGTACCTTGACTGGTCGAGGATTTATATAATTTTCGATGGGGATGACTTCTCTAAGTTTAAGGATGACACCCCATTGTACTAGAATATTAGTGATTTCCACTTGTATGTGATCGTTGCACGATCTGCGGTAATGCCATTCACGTACCTCGTGAAATGGATGATTGATTACGCAGATATCCCAACTAGTACTTTTAGGGATTTTGACCAGGTCGTCTATGCATCCTTCAAACCTGGCAATTTTTCCAAGACTTATAACCTAAAGACTCCCCAGCAAATTCTCACGCAAGATTTCATCAGAGCATTTGAGTCAAAGTATGAACCTGACGTGTTGTTTAAGTCCAAGATGCTTGACCCGGACACATTCATCCTCAGAACTAATAGGAAGTACCCCATTTCTCTTCTTAGAGATCCCTACAAACTGGTGGCGGCTATGCTATGCTAATTCATGGAGCTGAGACTTGTCAGTATTTCAAACTAGAATGGGCTCCCCTAGCTCATTACATCACTGTTACAAGTAATATTTTCAACTAGGCCCAAATATTTTCAAATACATTTTTCAAATTGTGTGCGGACCAATCAGGTTGATCAATGGTTTAAAACTTAACTGTCATTCTTGGTTTTCTAACTATTGTAATTAATGTGTAATTAATGGTGATCTGACTTAATCCATACTTAACCAAAATTTGAATTTTTCGGCCATTACAACACAATAGCTTCTTGCCCAAACACCTCAGTAGTTCGGAATTCAATGTTCGATTCTTTCTATTTCCTTTATTTTGTAACTTAATCGCAGGTATGGTTTGGTTATTGCAGTCCGGACGTATGAGTTGTGTGGGTTATTAGACTACCTTGCTGGGGTCGGCCCTGTATGAGTTGTGTGGGTCAAAGGGTTATTAGACCACCCTAGTTGGGTTGGCCTAGAGTCAGTTTATGTTAAGTGGTTAAGTTGGGGCCGACCTAGTTAGAGTTAAAAGTCAAGTGAGTGTGTCTCATTCTATTTCATTCACTCACTCATCCAACTCGCATTAGTTGAGAGAGGAGTGCGCACAAGTGGAGGAGGAGTAGCTGCTGGAGTTATCTATCTTGGGTTTGATCATTGTGATCTTGTATTGTAGCTTATTCTATCTCTGAGGAAGTTGCGGGGTTTTTCACCTTCTTGGTTTTCCCTGAGGAAACTTTGTGTCTCTTGTGTTTATGAATGTTATGTTGTGCTTGTTATTCTCTTAGTAGGATCCTAGATAATGTTTGAATGAAATTATCAAAAAATTAACATGGTATCAGAGTCGTGCTAAGAAGAAGACACTTTGTAGCTGCAGAAGCTAGGGCTTCTTAATATTTGGGTTTCTCTCCTCGAATCATCAAAGGTAGGAGGCTAGGATGACTCTCCTTGGAAGGGCGTATCTTTCTGTTGAGACAAAATTCAATTCTGAGCACTTTTCAGTTTTTGGCCCGTCACTGCTGTGGGAAATTAGGGTTTTGGAGAAAGTTGGAATTTTTGGAATCCGAGACCATGGCTGGATGCCCCTCAAGAAAATCAAAGTTTAGAGACCAAGATTGAACTTTTTGGTTGGGCAGAAGGTCGAGCTTCATCAAACCCTAAATCGGGATTTTGATCAGAAGGGTGGAAAATTAGTGTTTCTACAAAAGTTGAAATTTTTTGAATCCGTGACAACGGCTGGATGCTCCTCAAAAAAATCGAGAACAATATCAAATTTTTTGGCTAGGTAGAACCCCAGGCGATGTCAAACCCTAGTTCGAGATCTTGTCCAGGAAATCCGGAAGTTTCAAAGGAAATTTTGAGGGGTCGAATTTTGCAGATTTCAAAATTGAAGTATACCAGCTTGATCAGCTCAGCAAGGTGCATCTTTCCATCCATTCAGAAGTTTGGAATTCAAAGTTTGAATTTTTAGGGTTTCTGTGACAAACCCTAATCGAGCTTCAGATCCAGTTTTCAACAAATCAAGTGGTAATACCTAAAACTTTCGAGCATGGAAGTATAGGATTGGGTTAATCCTAGAAGAGAATGAATTGGACAACTACATAAACGAAGAGGTTCCAGTTCTAGAGGGAGATGAGGCTAAGGCCTTACACAAGAAGGACTTTGTCAAGGCCAAGAGAATCATTACTGATTCTATAAAATACCATCTCATTCCCCATGTGTCTTCCCTAAATCCACCTAAGGAGATTTTTGACTCCTTGACCAAGTTGTTTGAAGGAAAGAATATAAATCGGAAGATGACTCTGCGGAATAAATTGAAAGGGGTAAAGTTCCAAAATGGAGAGACCATCCAATCCTACTTCACTAAGGTCTATCAAATCAAGGAACAACTTGAAGCTATGGATGAAGTAGTGGAGAATGGAGAAATTGTCATGACCACTTTGAATGGCCTACCTAGGTCATGGGACTCCTTCATCCAAGGTATATGTGCAAGAAGAAAGTTGATCTCCTTCAATAGACTGTGGGAGGAATGTTCACAAGAAGAATATAGGCTTGTGGCCCAAGAAGAAAATATGGGAAATGAATATCAATCTCTCACAACTCACACCAAGAGAATTAATTCCAAGAGGGAGAAATATCATCACAAGAGATCTTCACACCACCATAATCAAATAGATAAGAAAAATCTAAGATGCTTCAACTGTAATGAAAAGGGACACTTTTCTTCAGAATGTCCCAAGAACAAAAGGAACTCCAACAACAACAACAAAATGAAGAGCAACAAGAAGAGATGTCATGTGTTGGGCCCAGGTCGAGACAAAGTTTTGGAAACAACTTTTTGAGACAAGCAGGGAAAGCTGATCTAAGCGCAGATTAGAAATACAATTTTATCGAAGTATTGAGGATGCGGAGAAGATGTGCGTAGCAACCAAGTTTTGATCGAGCTGTGAAGCTGTGTGCAGCATATGAATTTTAGGATTATCGCGAAGACCAATGTTGGGAGGAAGCAGTGCTACGAAGTAGTCAGGACACGTGGAGCCAGCAAAGCAGAGTGCTGAACACGAATCAGGTGCAGATATCGGATGGACCAGTAATGGTGTATTTTTGGAAAGATGCTCCGGAAGTGCCAAGCGGCGGGCACAAGCAAATTAGGTAGGCGGCCAATGCACGAGTTTGTTGAGGAAAGCGACGTCTTGGCACGCTTGGTGGGTGAAACTATTAGAGGTGAACGGTTTAAAGGAGGCAACCTGTTGGCACACGTGTGACAGGAAGGCTGATAGTGATGGATTGAATACGTGGCAAAACGCCACGATGCAGCAGACGCTACCAGATGCCAGCAAGCAGGTTTAGGGAAACCGGCACAGTTTGTAAAACCTAAGGGTTTTTGCGTTTAGGTCTTTGATTTTGTAAAGACATGAACTTAGAGGCATGATCTTTTTAAGAAGACAATTTTGTATGGGATGGGGTTACATTTTGGCTGTTCTGTGTTACATTTTGGAGAGATACTCTTAGTTTTGCGGTTACATTTGTAAAATCTCTCTGAGCTAAGAATATTGTAAAGGATTTGCAGCTGAGTGCGCAGAGGCCTATTTTTGAGAGGCAGGATAGTCTGCAGCTGAGTGCACAGACTAAGAACAGTTGTCCCCATCCCTTTCTAAAGAAATATATTACCAACCGTTCTTGTGGACATAGCTTCCCACCCGGGGGAGTGAACCATGTTAAATCTCTTGTTGTGTGATTGTGCTTACGAATGAATGCCAACATGTATTTTCTGTCCATGAATGTCTAATTGTTTCCTTGCATACCATTATGAGAGAGTTTTTATATGCATTTACCATTAAGAGAAGTATGGAAATGATATGTTAAGCTTTGCATGAATGGTGGAATGGTGAACATTTAGTCTAGTGTATGAAGGCAGTAAATTAGTCAATTCGTTAAGTATTTTCTCACGCATAGTAAAGAAATGTATAATAGTGATTTAGATCAATCGGTTATGTTTGAATCTTGATGTCTTGAGTTAATGAATGAAGGTTAGAAGGCTAGACAGTTAAGCGTCTGAATGAATGGAAATGTGATATTCATTTCAGTCCCTTAAGCACTTTCAAGATAACCCCAGTATAGGGTAAAGTTGGATTGTTCGCAGCTTCGGTAGAAGCCCCAAGGTAGAAGAACACAGTGGTGTGGACCGCAGCGTTGCCCATCACTGCGCAATCTCACCTTGCAGCACATACCATTTGTCGTGCTGCGTAGTACGTATGTCCAAGCAACTCATCACTTACTATGGAAATCTGATTCCGCAGTACCCCATAGATACACCTCGGGTGAGACCTCAGCCTGCTTGTAGGTTGTTTCCAAAAGGGCCAGTGCGAAGGGGTTTTGTTGGTCAAAGGGGAAACCGCAAAGAACCTGGGTCTTATAGAAAACCTCTGGGTCAGTTATAGCCAACAAATGGTTCCGTTGCCGTGCTAGAATCCGTGGTGAGTTGCAATCGTGATGTGTGACGAAGAATACCAGTTCCCGGAAGGATCTGATAACTGGCATCCTGAAAAGATAGAAATCCAGGCCTGGTGGGATAAGACTATAAAAACCTTTAAAAGACAAGAGAATAGACATCCGCATCTAAGTGACACACAGTGGTCAGATAGATATCTGTTCAACGATATCCATGAGATTTTTTGGGCATCATTCCCCAACGAGGTGCATTCGTGGATCTCGCGGCTCGCAAAGAAGAAAACTTGTTTTCAAGGAGGACTTCCTATAGAGTGGACTCCTGAGCTCACGATGCAGCTCAAAGCAATAGACAACCCATTGGCGCACGCAGTTGATTTTTGGGTCGATCATATGCTAGAAGGCTTCGTAACATAATTTGCTATAGACAAACTCAAATCCTACAGCCAAGCCGAAGCAGACTTTTTCAAAGGATTTCAAGGTAAGTTCCTGAACAATCTCAGTCTATACATTAAGATGCTGTTAGCTGAGAAAGGTGTTTTAAGAATGCAGTAATATTCTTAAGTTTGTCATGATAAACAGTACATATATTGATTCTGATGAAGAGACACATACTCTTAGAAGTGGTAAGAGATATAAAATTAATAAGAATTTGGGAGGCCCTGGATTCCATATTAATACTGAGATCCCGTGTAACATTGACAACGAAGCTGTACCACCATTCACTCCTGAGAACGTACGGGCTATAGAGACCGCGCCACCATTATATCAAAACCCACCCGCTATGCAACCTGCCCCACAGAATACTCAGCCCACCCCGCAGAAGACTCAACCCAGTCCATCTCTCCCGATAGTCCCATTTGTATTTACTACGTAGATCCCTTTATAGCAGCTGTGCACTAATTCGGGCACCCCACCACCTAGTAGCACAATGGCAAATACAGATATGAAGCTACCGATATTTAGAGGAACTGGCTTAGAAGACCCTAACCAACACTGGTTCTTTGTGAAGCCGTATGGAGTGTAAGACAAATCCAGGATGATGCAGCGAAGAGAGCACAGCTCATCACCACTTTCAGGGACAGAGCGCTACATTGGTTTATGATATACTTTACCATACAGCCGAGAAATCTCGCAGAAATTAAAGATGCACTCATAGTTGAGTTTAAGAAACCTAAATATGAGTCTGAGTGTATAACTGAATTGAATGAAATAAAGCAGAAACCGACTAAAACGGTTTGGGAGTTTGATCAAAAGTTCAAGACCCTATTAGACCAAGTGAGCTTTGTTATAGCTTCAGAACAGCACAAGGAATGGTTCATTGCTGCGGTGTTTCCCCATATTAGATTACCATTGAGGCAGAAGAAGGTTGAGTCCCAGGAAGAGGCCTTGGAGATCGCAATGAAGCTAGAGGCTTCGCCGATTGGTGAGACTAGTTCTAGGATGTTGCAGATCCAAAACTAGCTGACCACCCTGACACTAGAGCTGCAAAGCATGAAGAATGGAAAAGAACGAAGGTACGAACCTATACAGGAGGTCTGGTGTATAGATTGTAAAGGAGAAGGCCATGACAGAGAACATTTCACATTATTCCGTGACTATCTTAATAGTGGCGCGCCTAACCCATTGAATCAGAATCAGGCCCCATGGTGTGAAATTTGTAGAACCATAGGACACAGACCTGAAGATTGTTATCTTATACAGAAGTATGTGAAAACACCTAAAAACTTATACTGTAATTTCTGTAAGTCAGTTGGAAATGATGAATCCAACTATCATGCATATGAATTAATGAATGAAAGAAAATGGGATATGGACTTAATGAGAGGCGCTGGCTTATACCACATAGAAGAAGACACCCAGCCGAAACAAGAGAATGCACAATATGACCAAGGAGGATACAGAGGTCGTGGTGGTGGATACCGTGACAGAGGAAGAAATGCTGGCCCGACGCAGGGAAGAGGCCACAGCCAGGTCATTTTCTATAATTGTGGCCAGCCAGGTCACGTATCCAGAGATTGTGTTAACCCCTGCACCACATGCAACTATTGTAAATCATTTGACCATGTTATTGAAGATTTTCTAGTGCTCGAAGTGGAAATGCAGAAAAGAAGACGGGCGGATGCACCAAACACGAACGTCCAGTGGATCACAGTAGAGAAAAGACAAGCAGACCTGAGAATCAATGTGGTCACGCGGAGTGGCGCTCAGACAGGCCGCGACAGGGGAGCATAAGCTTCCACGTTAGGAGAGGCCCACATAAAGTAGCCTCCTCTTGAGATAGAATGGATAAGGAAAGCTCCAGGGAAGATACCTGCTCTCGATCTACAAAAGAACAAGGAAGTCTTTATTGATGCGCGGGATAGCTTCAGAGAGCTAGCAAAAGAAACATAAAGGATCCCATTGCGCAGTCAAGCACTGCATGTTGAATACATGCCAGTGGCCTATGACAAAACAAGCACCACGACGGATGTTAGCACCTCCATTGCCCAGTTCTTGCGAAGCTGCATGAAGCTACTAAAAAGTTAAAATGCCATAGTAGAGCTGCAGAAGCTCATAAACTAGTATGAGCCATAGACTGAAACAAAGGCTTCTGACAGCGCAGTACATCATATAAGGAAGCATAAAAGAACGGGCCAAGAAATGAGACTTACCGCGCAGATTGGAGATTTTGAAATGGATGAATGCATCTTGGATATGGGATCCGAAGTAAATTTCTTAACTAAGCAGACATGGCAGCAAATGGGTTGACCAAAGTTGTCATGGTCACCTATCCAGTTAAGAATGGCTAACCAAGAGAAAGTCATACCTTTTGGCCGCTTAGCTGACATGATAGTCGACATCGATGGATTCCAAAGTCATACAGACTTTGAAGTTATCGAGATTGTGGATGATAGTCATCCTTTTCCTGCACTGCTAGGAATTGACTGGGCTATGGATAACTTGGCTATCATAGACTTAAAATCAAAGAAGATGATATTTGAAGGAAAGCATCTTAGGGTCATTGAACCGTTGGATCCTACAGATGGTGACAGATATAGTGAGCCGATTTAGGAGGAATCCAAGGCTCAAGACTTGGACAGACTTAACCAGCTCACAGCGAACCAGGAAGATTACATTAATCCTACCACAGATGGCACACTCAGTTGGAGATGTGATAGCTCCTGCATTTCTGATTCAGAGGCAGGACTGGCATTAGAGAAATTTTGAGGTAAAAAAATGGCCTCAAAACAAAGAAAATGTACTATAAAAAACAACCAATCACATTCTAGTAGATGACATCATCCCCCTTGGTTGAGGTGGCATTGCATGAGTTAAAAATGCTTATTTGTCAAATTTTCTATGGTGGATGAAAACACATAGTTAACCAAGGTAGTGGTGTAAGTACTTTTAAGTCATATAGTAAAGTACTCATAATGATAGTCTTTTCATAAAATAATATTATTGTCATTTTCAAGTAAAGTACTCATAATGAATGTATTTTCACACTTTCTCATAAAATAATATTATTGTCATTTTCAAGTGAAGTACTCTTAATTCATAAAGAAAGTCCTTTCACATTTGTTTATAAAATAATATACTATCATTTTTATGTTTTTAATTTTAAATTATATATTCACTCTACTCTATTTAATAACATAATGTCAAACTAATAAAGAATAATAATAGATTTAATAAATAATAATAATAATGTAATGTGGATAATAATAATATTATTAACATTTTACATGTAAATAAATTCTCAATTAAATTACATTATATTAAATTCATGTGAAAAGTACTAAATATAAAAAGTCAACATAGAATTAAAAAAATAGCTCTTAAAAATGTTTTTTATTATTTAATTTCATTTGCAAGTTCAAGACAAATAAATGCTAAAGGACAATAAATTTTTGGGAATTTACAATGAATCTTAGTCACATCAATGTAGACTTATTTTATTAATTTTATTTCTAGTGAATTTTGAAAAATAACTCAACCATGGTTATTTATATTGTGCATAGAAAATAGTGTGGGAGGTGACTTGTCATATATACCTACCCCATAAAACCCCCAATTCCTAATATTTTAATATATCTCATATTTTTGTAGTACATCTCTTAGGAGGCCATTTTTTGACCTCAAATTCTCTCTAATGAAAATTGGCAAAGCCGAATGCATGAAGCATTAGCCACAAGGTGCGCGCAGGTTACAAAATCATTGCACTGGATCGGGAAGGAGGTAAGTCCTATTCCCAGATATGATGGTTCTCCTAATATTTATATTTTCATCCAAGAATACACTGCAGCTATTGTAGATGAGCACAGATTACCAACATTGGATATGGCACTACGTGACACACCCGCCAGATGGTGGAATGCGCACAAGCAAACATTGACCACTTGGGATCAATGCAGAATTAAGATGTAGATTCAGTTTGCTGAAAAGGTTACCTTACCTTTTGAGAAATTTAATGGACAGATAGACCCTAGTCAACATATTGAAGTCTGTTCACAGGCATGGCTGGGAAGGCCACGTGAAGAATGGGTGCACATGTTCATGCATACTCTGGAGGATAACGTTCCAAAGAAATGGTACTTAGACCTGGAGTTGCGCAGAGAAACCACTGATTGGGAAATGTTGACTGCGAACTTCCATAGGGACTTCAACTTTGAGGACGAGAATCCGCTGATCCATGAGGCGTCGCAAATAATTAAGGAACACATATTCACGGAAGACTGTCCTCACAAAAATATGACATTGGAGGAATTCTTCGGGGTAGATACCTTTCCTGCGAACCTACACTCAGAATGGAAGGAACATGAAGAACACCTTATCGAGTGTTACAACCTAGCTAAAGATATTGAGGATGAAAATGAAGAAGATGGTGACGATCCGCGCAATATAAACATACCAGAGTCGAAGGGTGCACTTGACGTAGAAGGACCTTCATTAGAAATCCCAGATATGAGCGGACCAGTAAAAACACAGAAGGTGAACATTGGCACAAAAGAAGAACTAAAGTTCATAGCAATTGGAGATTACTGGGATGATCAAACTATTTCAGAGATCGCAGACACCCTGCGTGAGTATCAGGAGCTATTTCCAACAAAATTCATAGAAATGAAAAGAATTTTGGGAAACCTAGGAGTTATGAAAATACCTTTGAATCCAGGTGCGAAACCTGTGAAGAAGAGACCGTATAGACTAAACCCGCGCTACAAGGAAAGAGTACGCACAGAGTTGGATAAAATGCTTGAAGTAGGAATCATTGAACCTGTTAAGGAATCAGAATGGATTAGCCCTATGGTCGTTCAAGATAAGAAAGCGAAGGGTGAGATTAGCATTTGTGTTGATATAAGAAAATTGAATGATGCTTCTATGCACGACCCATTCCCTACCCCTTTCACAGATGAAGTGCTTGATAATGTTGGAGGGAATGAGGCCTATTCTTTTACTGATGGTTTTTCCGGGTATCATCAGATCAGGATTGATCTCGCAGATAGGCATAAGACGACATTTTCTACAGAATGGGGGTCGTTCCAATATACAGTAATGCCCTTTGGCCTGAAGAACGCACCTACCATATTCTCCAAAGTGGTCGTCGCAGCATTCAAAGAATTTATGGATAAGTTTATGGAAGCCTATTTTGATGATTGGATTGTGTTTAGTCTATTAAAGAACCATTGTGCGAAGCTAAAAATGATGCTTGAAAAGTGTCGACAGCATCAGATCTCTTTAAATCTGAAGAAGTGTATTTTTTGTGTTCCTTATGGCGTCCTACTTGGACATATTGTTTGTAAGCAAGGATTGATGGTGGATCCTACAAAGATCACAATAATTGTGAACTTGCCAACACCAAACTCAGTCAAGATGTTGTGCTCTACCTTAGGCCATACTGGATACTACAGGAAATTCATAAAGGGTTACGCGAAGATAACCGCAACAATGGAAAAGCTGCTAAGGAAAGACACACCATTCATCTGGAACACGGAATGTGAACAAGGGTTTGATACATTAAAAGAAAAGATGGTGACTACGCCAATTTTAGTTTTTCCAGATTGGTCGAAACCGTTTCATGTCCATGTCAACGTGTCATGCATTGCATTAGGAATTGTATTAGCTCAACCGGGGGAAGGAGGCATTGACCACCCCATTGCATTTTCGAGCAGGAAGCTCTCCACAGTAGAGAAGAACTACACCACTACTGAGAGGGAAGGCCTTGCAATGGTATATTCCCTACAGAAATTTTGGCATTACTTACTTGGTGCGCACTTCCTGATGTTCACTGACCATTCTGCATTGAAGTACCTGGTCAACAAGCCAGTGTTAGGGGGGCATATATGCAGATGGTTGTTATTGTTCCAAGAGTATGATTTTGAGATTGTTGTTAAGCTAGGTAGACTAAACTTGGGACTTGATCATCTGTCAAGGATTGATTCAGGAGAAGAGCCGATGAATATTGAAGATAGTCTGCTTGATGCACAACTATTTAGTATACAGGTTGTTGATGACTACTATAAGGATGTCATTAATTTTTTAACAATAGGGCTGGCACCACAGGAACTATCTATCTAGCAGAAGAAGCATCTAGTGGTTTGCGCTGTAGACTTCACTATAATTGCAGGCCAGTTATGCAGACTTGGGCCGGATGAAGTCCTGCGAAGATGCATACTAGATCATGAGAAACCATTGATTCTAGCTGATGCACATTCAAGGGTCGTGGGAGGTCACTATGCAGGAAGAGCCACTGTGCAGAAGATATTGCGTGCAGGGCTATGGTGGCCCATGATCCACAGAGATTCCAAACAATACTGCCAGAACTGTGATGTCTTTCAAAGGACAGGGAGACCTTCACAAAGAGATGAAATGCTATTAAATCCACAGTTGACCTTGCAAGCATTTGAGAAATGGGCAATTGATTTTGTGGGTCCTATAAACCCACCAGGGAAGAGAACTAGTGCAAGGTATATTATCACTGCTACTGATTACCTCACCAGATGGGCAAAGCAAAACCAGTCAAGGACTGCAGCGCTAGTACTGTTGCGCAGTTCATCTTTGAAGAAATTTTGTCAAGATTTGGCTGTCCGAAGATTTTGATGAGTGACCAAGGTACTCATTTTTTGAACAAGAATATTGAGCCACTTACAGAGGAATTCCAAATTCATCATCTACGCAATACCCCATATCATCTGCAGGCGAACGACACTGTAGAGGCTTTCAATAAAATTCTGGAGAATGTACTGACTAAGGTTTGCATTGTGAATAGAGATGATTGGGATCTGCGCGTCTCTTCTGTATTATGGGCATATAGGACGACCTACAAAAAATTGACGGGACATACACCTTTTCAGTTGGCTGATGGATAGGAGGCTATAATGCCAATGGAGTACATTTTCCCCAATTTGAGGATTGCTGCGTTCACGGGGATGGCAGACCGCGCAGCATTGGAAGAAAGGTTGCTACACCTTTTCGGGTTGGAGGAAGATTGTTTCATTTTCGGCTTCCACTAACAAGTTCAAAAAGACCGCGAGAAAGCTTGGCATGATTGCCATACAAAGAATAAGTTTTTTTTAGGTAGGTGACCTAGTCCTCCTGTATGATAGCAAATTCATGAAGTTTCCTGGAAAATTTAAGATGCATTGGCTTGGTTCATATACTGTAATACATGTTACTAACATTGGTGCAGTCCAGTTAGCCAATTTAGCTAGGGATACTTTACCCACTTTGATAAATGGAAGCAGGCTAAAGCTGTATCATGACAGCCCTACTTCGTAGCACCCTGAAGGATAAGAAGAGAAAGAGATTTCCAAGTGTCAGGTATAGTTGAAATTGGAAACTAGAAATTACAAGGAGCCTGTACATGTATGTTAAGTAGAGCAATGTGTGTATCGCGCAGCACTGCTGAAGCTGCGCGCGGGAAAAAAAAAAGGCTTGCCGTGCAGTTGAAAATTTTTGGCACTGTGAAGTAACTGCGCAGGATCGCAAATGGCTTACCGCACAGCTCAGTGCAACACTCAGAAAAATAGTCGTTACATAGCCATTGGAATAAAATAGCCGTTATGTGACCGTTGCAACGAACCACTCGAGCATTTAAAGGAAATATAGTCATTCTGAGCACACTGACGACAGAAGAGACGGAAGGAATTGTCCAAATTGGCCAACGGACAACTCATTAAATGCTTGTATAGCCATTGGGAGGCGCGGGGAGGATGTAGCTGTGCCTTAGTCAGCACTTAGAATTTTTTGGCAATCACTCCCTGAGCTATTATCCCTCTATCATCTGAGTATCACAGCCATTAGCTAACTAGTTAATGTCCGAACCCTCCTATAGAGAAGAAGAGCTGACCATTGAAGAAGCACTAGGATTTTTTCAGTACGGGGGAATTGCAAAGTTAATGAAAACCCCTGCCAAGAAGGTTGTAATCGAGCCAGGCCAAGCATCCAGAATATCACCTCGTCATAATCCGGTCATGCAGGAAAAAGCGAAAGATAAAGGGAAAGACGTAACTGCACCACGAAGCAAGACCCTAAAGATAGGCCAGATGGCACAAAAATCATCGGTCTTCCAGAAAGAACCATTGAAGCTGACACAAGAGTATATCTCACCATGGGCGTTCGACTCTCCAGTCTTCAAATTGGTCAAGAGCGCCAAGTATGAGATCCCATTGTCGCCGATCTCAAAGCATGTAGAGGTTGCCAAGAACCTGCTTGGAAATATTTCGGATTGCAAGTGGGAGGATTTTGACCTCCTAGGCATACAAAAGGAAGAGCCCCACATGCCTAAATACCCACAATTCCAGCCTGACCAGTACATGTGCTGGAAGAAATATGCCAAGGGCACACCTAACTTGGTTGCTGAAAGCGGACTGACATCAGTAGTTCAGTCAGGATTGTTGAACCTCCTCAGACTACCACATTTTGATCGCTCACCGAAAGTTAATGCCGTGGTTCGCACAATGATGGTGCGAATCCACCAAGGATACCTGTGGCTAGATAAAAATATTGATGTCAATATTGCCTTGATCCACCGCATAACAGGTCTCAGCAAGCGCGGTAAGGATCCCAACCAGTTCTTCCAAGGGAAGAGCAAGGAAAAAGAAGTTGTCGAGAAAATAAAGAAAATCCAGCCATTGGTGAAGGGAAAAGAGATGTTTCCCGATAGAAGACATTGAGGACAGAGCGACAAGATTTGTCACCCAATTACTCCCAGGAAAAATCCTCAGAACGGATAGACCTCCGGAGGTGCCTGCGGGCGCAGTATTACTTGGTGTCGCAGCGGCTGAAGGCACCGAGTTCAATTGGTGTCAATATCTTCTGAATGAGTTCTTGGATGAGCTCAACGATACCCAGGAAAACGGTGGACAGTTCCACTTCACATGGATGATCATCCTCATTTCCTTTTACAGATGGAAGGAGCCAAGGGACTATGTGGGTATCAATATAGAAATCAGTGATCCCAGAGGATTCCGGTATGCCAACCTCTGGGAAAATGTCATCACAGAGTGACAGCATGCGACAGCTGAGGTGTTCTACCAATATTACACTCAGTTGCGTGACGCGATTGTCCATACACCCCGCATCACAAAGAAGATAACGTCGAAGTACATTCACGTGCTGGACTTCAGCGCAAACATGCAATGTATCTTCATTTCACCAAAGGCAAGAATGAAGAATCCAGAATGGTTCCTAGGTAACTACCACATGTATGAGGAGGACATCAAAGCACTAATGAAGGATTGGCCTACCAACTTCCATGTGGAAGTCATGGATGTTGAAACAGACTCTGACAAAGATGAGCCAATCCCGTTGGCATGCCCGATTGTTGAAGAAACAGGGAAGCAGAAAGAGGCAGAGACTCCACAGAAGCCAAAGGCGCGGAAAAAGGTGAAGGCCACAAAGAATCCATTTGAGGCAATCATGAATGATGAAGATTACGAAATGATAGTAGAAACAGTTTCAGAACAAATGAAGGAGCTCATGGCGGCTAAAGATAAGAAGGATATGGTCATCCAGGATGACCTGCAGAAGACGCGACTCGCAATGCAAGGCTTGATGAAGAAAATGGATGACATCCAAAAAAGCTTGATCTTGCCGCATGACATAGGAGCTGAAGGGAGGTCGGTAGGAACCTCGTAGCAAGTGCCGTCGCAACTAGCTATAATGCTACCATCAAAGACAAGAATTGTCCATGTGGACCCACTGGCTGTTGCCTTGCTAATGGCAGAACAAATAGTGTTGGACACAAAGGGTGTCGAGCGGGTAGAGCTCGACTTGGAAAAAATACCCTTACCAGGATTGCACTTCATCCACACGCAGATCGTTGAGGAAATGCATGAACGGATGGTGGAGTCGATGAAGTCACAAGCTGAGCTCACTGCGGAAAAAAAGCAGCTCGAGTTGTGCGCGGAAATGGAGCGACGAAATGAACAGGACTGCTGACAAAACTTGGAGACTACCATATCTAATGTTGCGAAGGAGATTGAAGGTATAGAACTCCAGGATGATCCTGCAGACACAGTTCTAAGGATCGGAGATAAGGTGAGATCCTTGAAATCGGAGATGCAAGATAAAGAAATTTTTTATGAGGCCGATATTGCCTCATTGAAGGCAAAAGTGAACATACAGGCACCATTAACTAAGCAGCAGTTGAGAGAGCAAGCTGTCAATACCGCCATGTAGAACATAACGAGTGGCATGGCTTAGTGCCAAGATCTGTTGGAGCAAGTTTCCAAGGCATTCACTGCCCTTGAAGAGGATCGGGGTCTACTACAGGTAAAGACCGCGGTAAAAGAAAAACAGACCATGCTAGAAAAGTTGGACACAGAGCTCAAGGCTCTGCAACCCAGGGAGAGGTTGTCCAGGTATAAGGAAGTATCAGGCTTGAAGAAGCAATTCCAGGCATTAAGAGAGAAGGAGACTGAGATGGACAATCAGTCACAACAACTCCTAGAGGATGCTATAGCAGTGTTGCAGCAGATAGAAGATAAGCTAAAGGAACTGTGCGAAAACTAGGAGCAAGTACAGGACCAAATTCGAGAAGAGATAACTCCAGCGCTGCTTGAAATAGTTCAGCAAGTTGAGCAGGATACCAAAGAAGCAGTGGAGCAGTTGCTCGGTGTATATAATGAGTTCACGGCCAGACTAGTTCCACCGGTCGCGGAGCAGAGTGAGACAACTAAAGCAGCAAGTGGCTCGAGGACAAGTCACATGTAAGTGTTAGGGGCATGTTGGGCCCAGGTTGAGACAAAGTTTTGGAAACACCTTTTTGAGATAAGCAGGGAAAGTTGAGCTGAGCGCAGCTCAAAAATACAATTTTGTCGAAGTATTGAGGACACTGCGAAGATTTGCGTAGCACGCAAGTTTTGATCGGGCTGCGAAGCTATGCGAAGCATCTAAATTTTAGGAGCATCATGAAGACTAGTGCTGCGACAAAGTAGTGCTGCGAAGCAGTCAAGACATGTGGAGCCAGCAAAGCAGAGTGCTGGACATGAATCAGGTGTAGATATCGGATGGACCGGTAATGGTCTATTTTTGGAAAGATGCTCTAGAAGTGCGAAGCGACGGGCACGAGCAAATCAGGCAGGCGGCCAATGCACGAGTTTGTTGAGGAAATCGACGTCTTGGCACGCTTGGTGGGAGAAACTGTTAGAGGTGAACGGTTTAAAGGAGGCAACCTGTTCGCACGCGTGAGATAGGAAGGCTGATAATGAAGGATTAAAGACATGGCAAACCGCCACGATGCAGCAGACGCTACCAGATGCTAGCAAGCCGGTTTAGGGAAACCGGCGCAGTTTGTAAACCCTAAGGGTTTTTGGGTTTAGGTCTTCGATTTTGTAAAGACATGACCTTAGATGCATGATCTATTTAAGAAGACAATTTTGTATGGGATGGGGTTACATTTTGGTTGTTCTGTGTTACATTTTGGAGAGATACTCTTAGTTTTGCTGTTACATTTGTAAAATCTCTTTGAGCTAAGAATATTGTAAAGGATCTATAGCTGAGTGCGCAGAGGCCTATTTTTTAGAGGAAGGATAGTCTACAGTTGAGTAAGCAGACTAAGAACAGTTGTCCCCATCCCTTTCTAAAGAAATATATTACCAACCATTCTTGTGGACGTAGCTTCCCACCCGAGGGAGTGAACCACGTAAAATCTCTTGTTGTGTGATTGTGCTTATGAATGAATGCCAACTTGTATTTTCTGTCAATGAATGTCTAATTGTTTCCTTGCATACCGTTATGAGAGAGTTTTTATATGCATTTACTATTAAGAGAAGTATGGAAATGATATGTTAAGCTTCACATGAATGGTGGAATAGTGAACATTTAGTCTGGTGTATGAAGGCAGTAAATCAGTCAATTCGTTAAGTATTTTCTCACGCGTAGTAAAGAAATGTATAACAGTGTATTAGATCAATCGGTTATGTTTGAATCTTGATGTCTTGAGTTAATGAATGAAGGTTATAAGGCTAGACAGTTAAGCGTATGAATGAATGGAAATGTGATACTCATTTCAGTCCCTTAAGCACTTTCAAGATAACCCCAGTATAGGGTAAAGTTGGATTGTTCACAGCTTCGGTAGAAGCCCCGCGGTAGAAGAACACAGTGGTGCGGACCGCAGCGTTTCCCATCACTGCGCAATCTCACCTTGCAGCACATACCATCTGTCGTGCTGTGCAGTATGTCCGTCCAAGCAGCTCATCACTTACTGTGGAAATCTAATTCCACAGTACCCCATAGATACACCTCTGGTGAGACATCAGCCTGCTTGCAGGTTGTTTTCGAAAGGGCCGATGCGAAGGGGTTTTGTTGGTCAAAGGGGAAACCACAAAGAACCTAGGTCTTATAGAAAACCTCTGGGTCAGTTATTGCCAACATCATGCTCATGCTTCTGAGGATGATGAACCTCCCAGGAATAAGGCTAAGGTAGAAAGTGAAGACTCTTCAAGTGACGATGAATATGTTCTAATCTCCGCTCTCACAGGTACTGTTACACATGGGTGTAATGATTGGCTTATTGATAGTGTGGCTTCTAAACATATGATAGGATTCAAAGAATATCTTATGGACCTATCTGAATATGAGTCACCTCATAAGGTGAAACTTGGGGATGACTATCAATACCCCATAAAAGGAAGTGGTGAAGCCTCCCACAAGTTAGAATTTGGGAAGTCTATAAAGATGCAAGATGTTCTATATGTACCTGGACTCAAGAAGAATATTCTCTCCATATCATCTTTGGATGCAAAAGGAATGAGAGTTGCATTTTTGGATGGCCAAGTACTTATGTGGCCTAAAGGTAAGAACATAGATGATGCAGCAGTGATTGGAGGGCAAGAGGGAGGATTGTACAAATTGAAGGGACAACCTAAACATGCCATGGTACATGAATCCATGGAGCCAAGTGAACTTTGGAATAGAAGGCTTGCTCATGTGCACTGTAGGGCACTACCAATTGCAAGAAAAGTCGTAGAAGGTCTTCCTGAAATCCAGTCAAAGCATGAAGGTGTTTGCGAAGGATATGCAAAAGGAAAGAATCTTGGAAATTATCTACTCTGATGTATGTAGTCCAATGTCATCCAGTTCTCTAAGTGGGTATGTATATTAGTTTTCTTTCATTGATGATTTCTCTAGGAAGACTTGGATTTATTTCATGAAGAACAAAGATGATGTATTCAGCAAATTCAAGGAATTCAAAGCCTTGATAAGAAGATCAAGACCTTTAGATACGACAATGGTGGATAATTCACTTCAGCAGACTTCAAAGATACTATGCAGTGATTCAGGGATTAAGAGCGAGTTGACCACTCCTTACAATCCACAACAGAAAGGAGTAGAAGAAGCTACTTCAGAGTCGGACTCCAGCAGCTCCTTCAAGGAAGCAAAGATTGAGACGGAGTCCACCCAACAAACAAACAAAGATAAGTATTTGAATTGTCATTTCTTGTATATATGATTGTTTAAATAATATTTTTCAATGATGTATTTACTTATGCTCCTAGACTTAGGTTGTGTATTATGCATATTAGAATAATTGCATTAATGAACATTATACTACTAATATGCATGTAATAGGTAAGTGGCCTATGGAACTGTACAACATTCCATTGCTACTCATATAGAATGAAACCTCTTTGCTGACATGTTGGGAGTAGTGCAAACTCTTAACAATGTTCTGGTAGAGATGGAAGGCATCTAGAAAGTTACGGGATATGGATAAATGTGGAAGCATTGGCTAAGATATTTGAATGACTGTATGACATATATTCTTATGTATAAGATTTTGTTTTGAAAACTATGAGAAGCTTCTAATCATGCAATTGAATTTGACTTGTAGGAAAGATCATGTACAATCACCTACAAAAGAAGGACAACAACATTTTACTGACAACGAAGTTCAAGAAAACTATCTATTGAAGATATTGAAGAATATGAAGTTCCCAGGATCCGGGATGCAGTAATGGAAGAATGCCATGATCGAGGAATACTAGTCGATCATGAAGAATGATGTTTGGGATGTGGTCCCAAGACCAGAAGGGAAGTCTGTTGTGACTTCCAAGTGGATCTATAAGATCAAGCATGCTGCATATGGTAGCATAGAGAAATACAAGGCAAGGTTTGTGGCTCGTGGCTTCTCCCAGAACGAAGGGATAGATTATGAAGAGACCTTTGCTCCTATAGCCAGATACACTTCCATCAGAACAATACTTGCTTTGGATGCAGTGATGAAGTGGAAGATACACTAGATGGATGTCAAGAAAACTTTCTTGAATGGTGTAGTCGAAGAGGAAGTGTATGTGGAGAAGCCACTTGGTTTTGAGACACATGAAAGGGAGTCATATGTGTGCAGATTGAAGAAAGCCTTGTATGGCTTGAAGAAAGCTCCTAGGACATGGTACGGAAGGATAGACAGCTTCCTATCCAGTTTGGGATTTTCCAAGAGTAAAGTGGATTCCAACCTTTACTACAAGGTGGAGGAAGGAAATCCAGTGATACTCCTATTGTATGTGGATGACCTGTTTGTGACAGGTGAGGATAGATTGATTGCCGACATAAAGAGGAAGCTTGATGCCGAGTTTGAGATGAAGGACTTGGGCATGATGCATTACTTTCTAGGTATGGAGGTGTGGTAGAGTACAGATGGAATCTTCCTTGGACAAGGGAAGTATGCAGTAGAGATCCTGAAGCAGTTCAGGATGATGGAATACAAGGCCATTGCCACACATACGGCATCGAACATGAAGATATTGAGTGATGCTTCATCTAAGATAGTTGATGTCATGGTGTATCGTTAGATGATTGGGTCATTGATGTACCTGATGAACACGAGACTAGATATTTGCTTTGCAGTGAACACCTTCAGCCAGTTTTTGACAGATCCTAAACATGTTCACCTAATTGCTGTAAAGCATATTCTGAGGTACCTGAAGGGTACAATTGATTATTGGATCAAGTATGATGTGAATCAAAAGTTTAACCTGGAGGGTTATGTTGATTCAGATTGGGCAGGAAGTGCTGTAGATAGGAAGAGCACTTCGGGGTGCTGCTTCAATATGGGATCAGGTGTGATCTCTTGGTTTAGCAGGAAGAAATCCTGCGTAGCACTGAGTACAGCCGAAGCAGAGTATGTTGTGGCTTGTTCGGCTAGTAGTGAGGCAGTATGGCTAAGGAAGCTACTATCTAATTTATTTGATCTCCAATTGGATTCTACCTGTATCTATTGTGACAACCAGAGTTGTGTGAAGTTGTCAAAGAACCCGGTGTTCCATGACAGGTCGAAGCACATCAAGATCGAATATCACTATATCAGGGATATGGTGAAGAGAGGAGCAATGAAGCTCTAGTATGTTGCAACAGATGAGCCGATTGCAGATGTGTTGATCAAACCACTAGCCAGGTTAAGTTAGAGTACTTCAAAGAGAGGCTTGGTGTTCTTTAGATAGAGGATACTTCAAGGAAGAAGTGATGGGACACATTTGCTGGAACCATTCCAAGCATGGTGGTAGGAGGATCCTTCCCATGGTTGTGGATGTAAGCGATGTGTGATGAGCATCAGGACAATGCTCCAGTTACTGCTATGTATGATGATTAGGATGATCATGTGTGATGAGCATCAGGATGATGCTAGAGATTATATGCATCAGGATGATGTTATGACGATGATCAGGATGATCATGCAATGATGATATGCATCAGGACGATGTTGTGACGATGATCAGGATGATCATGCAATGATGATGTGCATTAGGATGATGTACTTTATGATGATGATCAGTATGATCACGAGTATCAGGATGATACTCCGTGGCCATGGACAAATTGCACAGGTAGCATGTAATAGCTCCCTGGGAGATTCGATAGTCTGAGCTCGGATGCTCTTGCGAGGTTCTGCTACAGGTTGGTTGTGGACAGATTGTACAAGTAGCATGTAATAGCTCCCTGTGAGATCCGATAGTCTGAGCTCGGATGCTCTTGTGATGTTTTTCTATAGGATGGTCGTGGACAGGTTGTGCGATAAACATATAATAACTCCCTAGGTGATTTGTAGATACTCTTGTGAGGTTTTTCCTATGGCATATAATAGCTCCCTGGGAGATCTGGAAAATGCTCTTTCAAGGTTTTGCTTGGGAGGACATATAATAGCTCCCTGGAAGATTTTCATATACTCTTGCGAGGTTTTTCCTATGGCATATTATAGCTCTCTAGGAGATCTAGAAATTTCTATTTGGAGGTTTTGTCCTATGGCATGTAATAGCACCCTGAGAGATCCGATAGGTTGAGCTTTGTGCTCGTAATCAGTCCTGGGATGCTCTTTCGAGGTTTTGCCTGACGACATGTAATAGCACCCTGGGAGGTCCAATAGGTTGAGCTGTGTGCTCATAATCAGTCTTGGGATGCTCTTTCAAGGTTTTGTGGTTGTCACATGTAATAGCTCCCTGGGAGATCTTTCCGGTCGTGCTTAGGCACATAAAGAATCCTTGGATACTCTTTCAAGATTTGGTTGATGCACGAAATTAGTACTGGGATCCACAGTATGGACAAAGATGATGAAGACCTACAGGAGGTTAGGCCTACATCCAACATGAAAAAGGGTTGGCTCTATAGAAATTCCTATGATGAGAAGAATTGAGAGATAGCCCAGTGATTGAGATGACGAGTACAGCAGCAGTGACAATGATGCTCCATGATCTAGTGACGATGATCTAGCTCCAGAATTGAAGAATTGCACCAATATGTATTGATGACCTGTGTCTAGAGAATACCTTCCTAGTTAAGAGGGATGTTGATGTATTTGTAACTTCGGAAGATATCCTTCTATCTATTACATTTGTACTTTATTATATTCATGATGGAGATGTATTATTCCTCCAATCATAAGTGTCGTCATTTGTATTTGCAAGTGTTGCAAGTATTATTGTAAGTGTCACAACTTATACTTGATGGGTTATTAGACAACCTTGCTGGGGTCGGGCCTGTATGAGTTGTGTGGGTCAAAGGGTTATTATACCACCCTAGTGGGGTCGACCTAGTGTCAATTTATGTTAAGTGGTTAAGTTGGGGCCGACCTAGTTAGAGTTAAAATTCAAGTGAAGTAAAGTATAAATAGAGAGTGAGTGTGTCTCATTCTATTTCATTCACTCACTCATCCAACTCACATTAGTTGAGAGAGGAGTGTGCACAAGTGGAGGAGGATTAGCTCCTGGATTTATCTATCTTCAGTTTGATCATTGTGATCTTGTATTGTGGCTTATTCTATCTCTAAGGAAGTTGCGGGGTTTTTCACCTTCTTGGTTTTCCCTTAGGAAACTCTGTGTCTCTTGTGTTTATGAATGTTATGATGTGCTTGTTATTCTCTTAGTAAGATCCTAGATAATGTTTGAATGAAATTATTGAAAAGAGAACCAAGTCCAAGGCCGTGACTGAGAAATTGAAATTCAAGGGTCCTAACTTCGGGTTCTATTGAGACACAAATGTCATATTTTTAGACACCCTCTACCTTGAATGGTCGAGAATTTATATCATTTTCGACAGGGATGACTTCTCTAAGTTCAAGAATGACACCCCACTGTACCAGAATATCATTGATTCCCACTTGCATGTGATCACTACACGACCTGTGGTAATTCCATTCAGGTACCTAGTGAAATGGATGATTGATTACGCAGATATCCCAACCAGTAATTTCATGGATTCCAACCAGTTCATCTATGCGTACTTCAAACATGACACTTTTGCCAAGATTTATAACCTAAAGACTCACCAGCAGTTGCTCACGCAAGATTTCATCAGAGCATTTGAGTCAAAGTATGAACCTGATGTGCTTTTTAATTCCAGGATGGCTGACCCAGATACATTCATCCTCAAACCTGATAGGAAGTACCCCATTTCTCTTCTCAGAGAGCCCTACAAACTACTGGAAGCTATGTTGTGCTGAGTCATGGAGCTGAGACTTGTCAGTATTTCAAACTGGAATGGGATCCCATAGCTCATTACATCACTATGGAAACTAATATTTTCAACTGGGGTACCCAGGTTTTTTATGTCGTTGTACATGATGGATATTATGTGTGCATCATTTTCCTATGCTGCAATGAATTGGAAATGGAACAAGGATAAACCCTCCATTCATATCTACTATTCCATTTTATGATAATACAATTACGCCCCCCACATATATGACATTTGTGACAAGTTTATTAGTGCAACTTAATATGCCATTTTCAAAAGAGTTGCTCGTAGAATTTTTGAGGATTCCATTTCCCTAATATCCACTATGGGATATTGGTATGTGGGAGAACATTTCACTTATTTGAGGATTTGGGGAATAAATTTAGTCCACCTCCTTCCGAGGATTGTCTTAGATAGAATGGTCCTCTTAAAGGTCTGGCATCACCTTAGCCAAGGAAATGGATCGACTCAAGCTAAGATTAGTAGTAAAAGAATACATGACCCAAAGGGTATTATAGCAGAACATTCCTTCCAAGCCCACCTAAATAATTCTTATGTACATGTAGTCCAATATGATGAATTCATATATCAAAATGATCATTCTTTTGAGGAAGCGCCCAATAAATTACCGGATGTAGGTCAAAGGATTCTAGTACATGAAGCACAACAATAAAAGAAAGTCACAATAGTGGAAGAAAGGAACATGTTCTTCCAACAAAAACAGTATGTTGCTAGAGAAGCCTTGGAAATTGCAAACAAAGCCATAGTATTGAGCCCATTTGTAACTCAACCCAGCACATAGCAATATTTGGACAAAAAAAAGGGTAAGAATCCTATGGTACAGGGTCCTTCTACCACTCGTATCCAAAATCTCAACCTACTTATACATAATACCCAGGCTCTCCAAAGTAAGTCGTCCCTTCACACTCACTCTGTTTATGATGCTTCCTCTATTTCTAGAATACTTTGTAATCTTTCTGTTAAGACTGAGAATTCAACTAAATTCGTAGTCAATCCTCCTCTAAACAGTTCTACCAGGGAAATTATTGACTTGGAAAAAGAGAAACCTGTAGAGGTAATCAATCCAACACCAGTGATTCAAGAACCCTCACAACCATCTGTTGATAACTCCACTCACATTGTCAATGGTAACAACCCTCACCAATCCCATGATAGTGGCATGTCAGATACACCTACTATATATGACCCTATGCAACAAGATGTATTTATTTCACCTCATAATGCATCTACTACACTTAACCCTTCCCACACAGCCACGCATATTTATGATCCACCCACTATCACTACATTGAATACTCCAGCTGATCAGACCATTGCTCAACAACCTACAAACACTCAACTCAGTCTTCCATCAATCCCAAATGTGACTTATACACAACCTCAAACTGAGAGCCAAGATGCTACAATCCATCCTTCCACATTGCCTGCCATGTCTTCTTCCTCTCAACTTAATCCATTGATCTCTCAGAGCCAATCACAGTCTATGGCTACCACTTTGAGTCAAACTAATTTTTTTTTCCACCTACTGGGCTATTGAATTCTACCCCAGAGGAAATAGAATATTTTGGTGAATATGTTGTGGTGGTCCTACGAGATTATTACTTCAATAAAATAATAAAACCAATACTTAAAAAAGCGCCAAAGAGAACCACCTCAAGGCAAGTTCAAGTTGGACCATCTCCAAATCAATTCATTTGGAAACAAGCCACAGATGATCCTTAGAGAGAGGTGTTATAGGTCAAATCTGCACTTCTTCGTCTGTGATCACATTTCCCTATTGATCACACAAAAGGACACTAAGGATTGAAGAGTTTGATTGACTTCGATGACTTGCTGCTAGAAGTACACTCTTGAGCTGAAATATTGTAGTTTCTCCTGATTTTACCTCATGTACGCCCCTCTTTGTATAGCAGACTAGCGTACGCCTTGAGAAAATACTCTACTTTGATCAAGGAAAACCAGTGTACATCTCCCAAAATGTTGTAAACACATGTTGTAAAGCACATAAGTTGCTTACTGTACGCTACTCTTGTTGTATGAAACCCACGTACATACTAAGATGAAATTAAAAATATATTAATTTGACGAATTGGGATTAGTTGAAGTTGGTTCTACAACTTTCCCAACCTCCCAATTCAACCACCTCTCGATCTAAACTGCATACCTTGTCCCATAAATACAAGGAGGATCCATGAGAGGGGTTAGAGATAGAAAGTGTGAAAAACCTAGAAAGAATGCTTTCAGTACTATTACATTGGAGGAATTCCCAACTCAGAGTGAAGAGTAGGAGCCCAAGATCCGGTTGTAGAAGCATCTCTACACGTCAGGTATATTGTACTGATTCATGTTTCTTTGACAATAAAGAGGTCGAAACACCCTTCCTGTCCCAACTCGAATGTCTACTAGATTGTATATTCATTTGGATTAATATGTTGTTATATTTGATGATCAAGTTGTTTGTTCTTTCATCATATTTATTATATCCAAGATATGCTGAGGAAAGGTATCCTTTGTATTGCAGGTTCATCAAGCGGGAGATCAAGCGGGAGATCAAGTGAAAGCCAGGACCATCCATCGATAAGAGGTATTTCTTTCAATCTCGATCTCTTTCTTTTGTAGTAACTAAATGCAATACAATTAATGTGTTTACCTGTCAACCCCACCTAGTTGGTAGTGTCCATATCCTCACTATAAGGTAGAAATCCTGAAAAACAGAGTCGCAACTCCGCTGGGGAGTAACCGTGTGCTTTTCTGCAATAGGAGACCTAGTTAGGTTTTCTTCCGGCCCATTTTTTTTCAGTCTTTTTGATTGTCTGAGAGGCCCTGTAGGTCTATGTTACATTTTCTTTCTTGCCTGATTCATCTCAGTTGACTGTTGCAAACCCTGTTTGTGCCCTTCTAAGGAATGTACGCTGGTCTACCCTACTCGCAATGGCATTTGTTGCTTGATGAACGCCCCTCCTTGCACTGCACAGTAGCGTACCTCTCATGATGTATGCTGGTTTCTACACTGCACAGTAGTGTATTTTCCTGAAGTGTCCAGTTTGTTGTTAGGGTTTGATTTCCAAGCTTTTGGTTTCTTTTCTAGCCTTCTGCTTTGTTTCCTACACTGACCCCTGAGACCTTTCATGTCTCTGTTGAGTCTGGTTTGCCTCTTCGATGTCTTTTAGTTTGTTTTTGCTTGTTTGAGTCCTTGTTAAGTGTCTTCACTACTTTCTGGCCCTTTTTGAAGTTTGTGCACTATTCTCTTTTAGATATAGTTGTACACTCTAGCCCTAGTTGCTTGTTGCAGTCATACAAACCTGCGTTATTATCGTTAGTTGTTTGTGGCAATAATAACATGCTTTCTCTTTGTCTTATCCTTTCCATTAGGGTTTGACCTTCAAGTTTGAGTCCTTAGGGTTGCTTCTGAAAGGTTGCTTGGTTTAGATACTTCCTGATTGTCTTTTCATTTCAGTTCAAGTGAGTCAAATCATCCTAGTTATCCTTTGTTAACACCCAAAAAGTGTTCACTACCTCATTACCACATTATATGGCTCATTTGTCCATTTTCCTATCATTTTCCCCTTAAAATCCCAAAAAATCCCATTAAAAAGCCTCCAAAAGGCCTAAAATGCCTCCAAAAGGCCACAAAACCATCAAAATAGCCTAAAAAAGGCTAAAAAACCCCCTTTTCCTCCAAAAATAGCAAAAATCCCCTAAAAAGGAATAAAAAATATAAAATAATGAGGAAAAGGAGAAAAAAACCCTATACAGCTGCCCAAAACTATGTGTTTCCTAAAACCATGGGTCAGCACTCCACCACCAAAAAACTATAAATAGGTGATGGAGATCCCTTATTCCATATCCACAATCACAAGCACCCTTACTCTGCCAAAATCTCTCTCGAAACCCTAGTTCACCTTTGAACTATTTTCACCTTGAGAGCCACCTTTGGCCCATCCCCAACATTGGAGAAGGAGAAAGGAGCATCCTGAAGCTTGGAGCATCCTCTTGGACACTGCAAAGGGCTTCATCAACCTTGACACTCAAGGTAACATTAATATAAAACCATTTTTTACATCTTTTATTTATGTCTCATGCAATGCTTAAAGTAGTTTGTTAATTGTTGTTTTAGCTTAATCATTTAATCATTATTGAACTGCTACTAAGGAGTCCATTCTCCTTAGTAGGTGCTCATTGGCACAAGCTAGGGGTAAAACCCTAGCTACAGTTTTGGCGACTCCCCTAGTTTTCGAATTTCTGGTTTCCGTTTTTAAATTTTTTCCTTTCGGCTGTCCCTTTCGGCCGCCGCATACCGCGTCTTTTTCCCTCTACAGTCGCGTCCCGACTGCGCCTTTCAGGCCTTTACCCGCGATCCGACCGTGGCTCTCAGACTGCTTCCGACGCTCTGCCGACGGATTCAAGTCTGTTACCTGCGATCCGACCGTGGCTAATCAGCCTGTTTGCCGCGATCTGACTGCGCCTGTCGGCCTTTTTCACGCGTCCCGACTGCGGCTTTCTGCCTCTTTCGGGCGTCCCGACTGCGCTTGTTAGCCTTTTTGCCGCGACCCGACTGTGTCTTTTTCCATTTTTCCTGCGTCCCGACTGCATCTGTTGGCCCGATAGCCGCGACCTGACCGCCGCTGTTTCCCTCAAACCCGCGGTCGGCCTGTTCTGATCCGCCACAGACCCGCGGTCTGATTTCTGCTCTTTTCCTGTTTTGAGCCCAGCCCCCCTTGCTGCAATATTTTCTGCATTTGAACAGTCCTCTGTCCCACCTACAGCCCACTTCCTTACAGCCTTTCTGCAACATAATTTCTGTTCCTTTTACAGAATCTTTTTAAAAATTTCAGTATTTTTATTTCAGAAAATTTTGCAAGTTAAACTTTCAATTTCAGTATTATTGATAGATTGGAAGTTGCCCCCCCTTGTGGCACTTCTATTTTTGGGTTCATTACCTCACGAGCACACACTCTGTCACATAAAATCAAGTGAGCCTTAAAAAGTACCTAATTGAACCAACATTCTAACCCCACTTGGGGAACACAAAAGAATCATTGTAGTTAGGTAGGATCAGGGGGATAGGCTTCCAATAACACCCCTTGGTTATTTCACTTGAGACATAGTTGTTGTCCAAATAGGGAACCAAAATCCCCTAGTACTTTTTGGCACGGTCACGACCAGTTTATCAGAGGGCCTCTCCCTTAGGAGGGTTGAAGTCGGGAGACTGGTTCCAGAGGCCTGAGTGGAATACCGCACTCCATTCAGTAACCGAAGGGCTACCTTTCGCGGTTCGCGGGATATCCCTGTATAGGGGTATTGCGGTCAACGAACTAAACGGCAGATTCACCTTTCTGGACGTGTCATGAACGGGGTATCTTAGTTGCCATTCTTCTAGGATTGACTACCCGGTGTCCCTCCCGGTAGGGGTATATCATAGCCACTTGGCTTTCCTACTCATATTGTCTGACTTGGATTTCATCACCTTGCAGAGGATATGTTTAGTTGAGTCAGAATACTTTTAGCTAGGTGTTTGCATGCTCCTTTACCTCCCTTTGGTCTAGTGAGTCCACCATTTTTCTTTTCAAGGAAACCTGCTGCTTGTTGGTATTCTGACCATCTTTGTTGTTACTCCACCTATTGTAGCACAGCTGTTGCAGTGGGTGTTTTGAGTTGGTTGTTGGCCTGAGTGCCTTGCTTTTTAGCTCTCCTTCTGCACACTCGGTTGCATTAGGATTTTTGAGTTGTTTTTATACTCACCTCAACCCACAGAGACTAGACACCATCCGTCACCATTGAGTCCCCGAGACATTCTCGGTGCCTCAGGGGCGAGCCCCCACAGCACGGTTCTCTTGACACCACTCGTCATAGATTCCGATCATTGTCCGTTGATACCACTCATCACAGATCTAGAGCCTTGTCACTTGACTCCACTCGTCAGCGACGTAGGTCTCCGTCACCAGATAGTGACGCACCTTACTTTACCTCTGATTCTGACGAAGAGTCTGAGAACCCTATTTATATTGCCCCTACTAGCCCCATGGCTGGCACGACTTCCACTCCATTTGTCATAGGGACCATTGGTGGCACATCCACCACTACACCAGTTACTACACCTATTTTGGGTATGCCCTCCATGGGGCAACCATCTACCGTTCCCCTCACGGTACCTATTCCCACAGCGGGAATACCCATGCCCACTACGTCAGTGGCTCACACTACCCATGGTGGTGCTGGACCATCCTCCACTACCTCAGTCCCCCCACTTGGGGGCACCACCCTTAATTTTGTCCCTCCACTTGGGGGCACTGGCCCCAACTTGGTCCATAGCACTACTGTGTCACAGCCTTCTTCCAGTCTGCCATTCATGGCTAGCCTTAACCTACCTGACTTGGCCAGATTGACCAACGATCCCATTCGACACGACCCTATGTGGCCTCATATGCCTACCAAACTACCCTCTAACATCCCTAAGTTCGAGGGCAAGGCCGGTGAGGACCCACAAAACCATATCATGTCTTTCCACCTATGGTGTTCCTCTAACTCCATCGTGGATGACTCTGTTCGCCTCCGTCTCTTACAGCGCACCTTCACTGGCTCTGCAGCCAAGTGGTATATCGAGCAACCTCATGGGACCCACGCCACCTTTGCTTCCCTGGCCTCGACCTTCCTGCAGTTCTTCCAGTTGCCTGTCCGCTATGACGCAGGCGTTGAGATCCTTCTATCTTGTAGACAAAACACGGCTACCCATATCACGGACCACATCCATGAGTGGCGTCGACGCCGTAGCTTATGCAAGATCAAACTTGACGACCGTATCTTCCTAGATTGGTTCCTCAAATCCCTTCTCCCTGTTATTGCTAAGGATGTGGCCTCAGAAAGACCCCAGTCTGAAGAAGAAGCCATCCTTAAGGCACAACAGTTCGACCTCATTTACGCCCAATCGGGTTACCTTTATACCATTATACCTGACGCCCCTCGCGGCGAGTCCTCCCAGCATGATGCGCCGGGGGCATCCCACGCCGCAGATGGTATCATTGGCCGTGTTTCTTCGCATCCCCAACCATTTTCTATAGCACGACCTACCCCTGGCCCTGACCTGTCGAGGGCTACCTCCCAGTCTGGAGCAACCAACTCATATGCTCCCATGACACATCACCATGCCCATGGACCCTCATGTCCACCCCAGTGCTTCGGGTATGCGACTCCTGCGTATGCTCCTCCAGTCGCCCCTCAGCCTTACTACCATCAGCAGGCTGCCTCAGCTCCTGCGCCCTCACAAGCCCAACCCGCTTATTATCCACCCCAGGCAGCCCCTGCGGCACATCCACAACCTGCTCCGCAGTCCTATCAGCAACCCCCTCAAGTTGCTGCACCTGCTCAGCCTCAACCTACATATCATCCTCCGCAGCCTGCTCCTGCACCTGCGCAACCTCAGAATCCACCTGCTGCCCAAGGGCAAGTTTACGCCCAACAAAACCCGCAGCAAAACCAGACTAACCAACGTAACCAGGGCCAACAGAACCACGGCAAGGGCCGTAATCGGGGAAACAACCAACCTGCAGACCAAGCTGGTCAACCGGCTAATCCCCCTGACAACAACAATGCGGCCCCCGCTAATCAAAACCCTGATCGCCCGCCCAAGCAGGCTAAAAACCCCAATTTGCGAACGAACCACCCTTGTTCTATTTGCGGGGTCTATGGACACTACACCCATGCTTGCCCACACTTGGAGCGAGCTCGGCAGCTTTGGGTTGACGAGGCCCATCGCCAAGGGCATGCGGCTCCCCAAGCACCGCCCAACCCCCCCCAACCTCAGCAACCCCCTTTGGTGCTGCAAAACCCCTTACCGACCCAAGGCGTAGTGAACACTCAGCCGTTGGCTCCCCATCAAGCCAATGCGGCCCAACAACAACAGATCACCTACGCTGCTCCTGATCAACCCATGTTTGACTCAGGTACCCACCACTTACTGATGATGTCATCCGCTGACGTCAACCTCCAGACCCGTCGGAACCAATATGGCTCCACCTCTGAAGCCACTCCCACGGATAAACCTGCTAACGCCCATCCCACCGATCAGGCGTTACGTATACCTCCGCCTCCCATAGACGGCGCTGCGAAAGCACCTCGTTTCCCACTTCGCCGAATCAACAATAACCCTAACGCACGCGCTGCGTCAAACTACAACATCGTAGACGACCTAGCCCAATCTCCCGCAGCCATGTCTGCGTTGGAAGTCTTGAAGAACTGCCCTTCCCAGCGCAAGACTTTACTTTCCGCCATCGGGGGGATTGACCCAACTGATTCACATTTGATGGCGTTTGATTTAGACCAGTCTGAACCACGCCTACCTTCCAGCTTAGCCTTCCAAGTTACTGTCTCCGTTAGGAATCTTGTTATCCATCGGTGCATCATCGATGAGGGTGCCTCCACATGCGTTATGTCTACATTTGTATGGCAGAAGCTAGGATCCCCTCCTCTCCAGCAGTCCACCACTGCGTTACGTGCCTACGACGGTCGTTCGGCCCCAGCCCCAAGGCCTTCTACCCAACGTTCCCGTCCAGTTAGGTGGTAAAACAGTCCTTATTGACATAGAGGTAATCAATGCCCAATTGGATTACAACCTTCTACTTGGCCGCAGCTACATGTATGCCATGCGAGCGGTTGCCTCTTCTGTCTTTCGCACCATGATGTTCCCCCATGAAGGACGCGTGGTTAAGATCGACCAGCTCACCTACTATGATCCCAGTGCTCCAGCGGCACCGGAAAACGTTCTCCCCATGGTTGAACAACCTGTTTCTAGTGCCACCACCTCGTTTGTTTCCTCTTCGGGGCCTGGAGTCTACTCCGACGCGCCGATGACCTCCACCTTTCAATCCATTCCTCCGCCGTCATCTACGCCCGAAGTCTCTGACTTATGTACCTTGTCCCATGACAATCTACCACCTAACACTCAACCACCCTTGTTGCCTAAACCACCATTGGTACCTAGCCACATTGGTGTTACACCGATCCATACGATCCCCTTCCTAGTCCCTCCATCGGGAGTAGTAAGCGCCCCGGTCATGGCTACCCTTAGCCTCCCTGGGTTAACCTTGGGATTACCTGTATGGTATCTTTCGCCTCCCGTTCGCCCGCCGACACCTGATGTCGTCCTCCAGCCGGTGCAACCCATGGCTACTACCACTCAGCCACCTCCCGGTGTCTCTACCCCTTCGTCCTCCACGACACCTCCTCCTACTCCCAAACCCATTGGGGGCAGAGGTCCTCAACCTTACACTGCTGTACCACCTCCAAAGACAGTCAAGAACCCTCCAGTGTTTCGTGCTCCTCCCAAATGCTCGCTGTGTGACGAGTTGGGCCATGCGACCCACCAATGCCCACAGTTACCCGCATTGCAGAAGCACATGCAAATGCTCGATGACGATCCTAACAACCCAACTGTCGAACTAAACCCTACTCCTAAGCCTAAAGATAAGTCCCTACGTACCAACCACTCCTGCGCCATCTGCGGTATTTATGGGCACTATTCACATCATTGTCCCGATCTCCCGGATTACAGAGCGGCTCTCTATGAGATGAACAATCTGGATCTCGAGACGGCACCACCTACCATTGAGGAGATCTACCCCCCAGACTCTTCACCTTCCGGAGAGGTTAATGCCATCTATATGATCTCTTCCAACACTACTCCCTCGTCAACTGACTTGACGACACAAATTTTCCGTACCGATGAGGAGATTCTTGAGGCCCTTACCGCCCCGGATTATCCCTGGGATGATATGCATCATCGTTCCTACTTCATCCCAGAAGCGTCTTCCTCTAGCACTGCTACCCAATACGCGGTCGAATCCAAAGACTTCCTCCCCACTAAGGTTGACTGGTTCAAGGACCCTATTCCTGCTCCTGATGCCTTCGAAGAGGGAAACATGGCCAACATCTCACCTGTCATCCAAGTTGATATCGCTGCTCCCGGTCGTGCTCCTGAACTCATTACTTTAGGAGCATTCTGCAGTAAACAAGAGATTGAGGACTACATACACCTTTTCAAAGAATTCCGTGATGTCTTTGCCTGGTCCTATACCGAAATGCCTGGTCTTGACCCTGCCATTATAGAGCACCACATTGACACATGGCCTGATGTACCCCCCGTTCGTCAAAAACAGCGCCCCATTCATCCCTCAAAGCTCCCAGCTGTCAAAGCCGAGATTGAGAAGCTGCGCAAGGCAGGGTTCATTTATCCTATTGCCTATACCACTTGGGTTTCAAACCCCGTTCCAGTTAACAAAAAGCAAGGCACCATCCGCGTATGCACTGACTTCCGTGACTTAAACCATGCTTGTCCCAAGGACAACTTCCCCATGCCATTCATCGATCAACTCATAGATGCATGTGCGGGACATGAGGTCCTCTCCTTCATGGACGGTTTTTCCGGATATAATCAGATTCAGATCCGTAAGGAAGACCAGTACAAAAATGCCTTTACTACCCCATGGGGCACCTTTGCCTATCGCGTCATGCCTTTCGGCCTCAAAAATGCTGGTGCCACTTTCCAGCGGGCCATGACCTATTGCTTCCACGACTTGGTCCATATCCTGTTAGTCTACCTTGATGACCTCACAGCTCGTTCCCGGAAACGATCAGACCACCTTGACGACCTTCGGCAAGTTTTTCTGCGTTGTCGCAAATACCAAATTCGCTTGAACCCCCACAAGTGTGTCTTTTGCGTACCGGCAGGCCGATTGTTGGGTTTCATTGTTTCCCAGAAAGGAATTACTGTTGACCCTCTAAAGGTCCAAGCTATTTTAGACCTCCCCCCTCCTCGCACGCTCCGGCAGCTCCAAAGTCTGCAGGGGCGATCTAACTTCCTTCGACGCTTTGTTCCTGATTATGCCACTACGGTACACGGTTTCTTGCGCCTGCTCCGCACCCACGTACCCTTCGTCTGGGATGCGCCAGCAGAAGCTGCATTCGAGGCCCTCAAGAAGGCCCTCACACAAGCCCCTCTGATTTCCCCTCCGGATTTCACTCGAGACTTCATCCTTTACGTGTCGGCCTCTGAGCATGCCGTATCTAGAGTCTTAGTTCAAGAAGACGATTCTCACCAGGAGCACGTCATTTACTACGTTAGCCAGACCTTGTCTGGTCCACCATTACGTTACCCATATGAAGAGAAACTTGCCCTCGCAGTAGTCTTTTCCGTTCAAAAATTGCGACACTACATCTTAATGAGTCATATCACAGTCGTCGCCGACTCTAACCCCATGGTATACCTTCTAAACCGGCGGCTACTCCAAGGTCGTGTTGCCAAATGGGTCATTATCCTCCAAGAATATGACCTTACCTTCAAAACACCTAAGAGCACTAAAGCCCTCGCGCTTGCCCAGCTCATTACTGATCTCCCTGCTCTTATCCCGGCCAAACCAATCTCCGATGAATTACCCGACAATCACCTGTTCACTATCTCGTCCGATGACCCATGGTACGGTGATATCTTGTTATACTTACGCACGCAGAAGTTCAGACCCAAAGTTACACGAAATGGACGCCGTCGCATCCGCCACCAGGCCTCTCGATATCTCCTCTTAGGCGATGTCCTCTACCGGCGCGGAGTCGACACAATTCTTCGTCGTTGCCTTACCCATGAGGAAGCTGAACACGTCCTTAATGACTGTCATAGCGGTGCCTGCGGAGGCCATTTCTCAGGGATGGCCACCGCCCAAAAGGTCATCCGCGCCGGATACTTCTGGCCCACCCTTTTCACTGACTGCATCACTGCGGTCAAACACTGCCATAACTGCCAACTTTTTGCCCCTAAGGCCCGGACACCTCCTGCTCCGTTACACCCAGTCGTCACCATTGGCCCCTTTTGTAAGTGGGCCATAGACTTCATGGAATGTAGACCCCAGTCTGCCAACGGCCACAAATATATTGTTGTCGCTGTTGATTACTTCACCAAATGGGCGGAAGCCATGCCCACCTTCAATTGTACCGCTGACACTGCCGCCCGCTTCTTCTTCAACCATGTCATCGCCCGATTCGGGGTTCCTAAGCAGTTAGTCTCTGACCATGGTTCACACTTCGAAGATGCCGTCTAGCGTGAGTTATCCACCCTCCTTAAGTATGAGCACCAATTTTCCTCTGCTTACTACCCCCAAGGGAACGGCCAAGTAGAGGCCATCAATAAAATCCTTAAAACCATCCTCCAACGAACAGTTGACAAGCATAAGTCCAATTGGCACCACATGTTGTTCCCTGCTTTGTGGGCTTATCGCACCTCCACTAAAACCGCCACTGGTTTTACACCATTTCATTTAGTTCACGGTGTAGAGTCTGTTCTCCCCATCGAATGTCAGATCCCTGCCTTACAGATCGCCGTTGAGCTTCTCCCTGACACCACCCCCCTTGAGCAGCGTCTGCTGCACCTCGAACAAGCCGATGAAGACCGTCGGGCCACTCTCCAGAACATCGAAGCTGCCAAAAACCGCTCCAAAGCCGGTTATGATAAACATGTTCACCCTCGAACTTTCCACGAAGGGGACCTCGTCCTCGCCTACGACCAAGCCCATGACAAAACCGGTAAAGGGAAGTTTGAATCCATGTGGCAAGGCCCTTACGTCGTGCAGACCTGCCTCGGCAAGGGGGCATACATCTTAGCTGACTCTGAAGGCCGTCCTTTGCGCAACCCTCGTAATGGGTTGTATCTTAAGCGTTTTTACCCATAAACAAAACCCGTGGCCTCATTGGTCTGCGTTGTACAGTACTTTCTTTTTGTTTTTGCTTTTCCGAATCGTTTCCACCATTGGAATCAGCGCGACGCGACCGTCATGATGGTCACCTCGTTGCATTATTTTTACCCTGTCATTTTTTACCCATGTTTCAGACGCCACTAGTCGCCTCGGTTTGCGTGCCACATCGGCCTTTCTCCGTTTTTCACATGTTTTATATCATCGGATTCAGTTTTCTGAGCTGGTGATGATGCTTGAGATCATTTCTCGCTCTCACCTCCATATTTTCCGGGCATTTTTCAAAATTCCCCCGTCACCTCGGTTTGCGTGCCGCATCAGCCGTTACCCGTTTTTGACATCCTTTATATCGCCGGATTCATTTTTCCGAGCTCGTGATGACTCTTGAGATCATTTCTTGCTCTCACTTGGTACAATTTCAACATTGTGTCCCAACACCTTGCTGCCTCGGTTCGCGTACCACATCGGTCGCTATCGGATTGTTCCACATTTTTTACATGAGCCATTCACTCCTGTCATACTGCAAATGTCTCGTTATTTTGCCACCATTTCATCTACCCCGCAAGGAGGCCCACCAGTGTTCCCCACTACCCTCGTTCTTGGTCATCATTACTGATCCTTGATTGAACACTTCCTCCTTGCCTGGCCATTCCTTTTGTTCGGTATAATTTTATCCCTTTTTCGGGCCGGACAAGTCCTTTACGAAAAAGGCACTTAGGGAGTTTCCGTTAAGCTCTTTTCTGACTCCTAAAAGAATGAAAAGATCGCCGAGCAATCTTGCTTCCTTTCATGCTCGTTAAAGTACCTGAAAGGGCGTCTATCTGGTATAAGTTTAACCCTTTTCCGGACCTGGTAGACTAATTACGAAAAAGGAATACTCTAGTCACACCGGCTAGAAGAGTTCTTCATTGCATCCTTTTATGCTTCTTTGGGCCTTGGAGACTAAATCTACGAAAAAGCAACCCCCTGGAGTCTTCTTACTTGCTTTCAGACTCTCTAAAATTGAAAGCAACCACGAGCATGAACTGTCCTGGGCTCGTAAAATCCACACGACAGTACCATTCCATTACTTTAGAGTCTTCTTATTTGCTTTCAGACTCCTTAAAATTGAAAGCAACCGCGAGCATGAACTGTCCTGGGCTCGTAAAATCCACACGACAGTACCATTTTACACACACTTCTTCTAGTTCCTTAACCCATGAAGAAGTTTTCCCCCGTGCCTCCTGGCACTATTATTGATCATCTCGGCAGCACCCCCAATCAGGTCGCCTTTGTTCAGAGTATTTTGCAGTCTCCTGCCATTTTATACCAGCTTGAGTATCCCTCAGACCCGTTACCCTCCCTAAGCCATTACAGCTATGATCCCTTTCCCCTCAGTCAGTTTCATATGCTGCCAGATCATTCCCATTATCATATTCTGAACAAAGGAAGTTTGAGTCCACCCACTCTACTAGCCCAGTTATCCACCCACCGTTTGATCAGTCCTGCCATCAGTACTACCACATTTCGGTTTTCTACCTCACGCTCCTGTCAAGGAAACATCATTGCCTTGATAGGGGCAGGTCTCCCTCTGTCGACGACAGCTCCTCTATTCCAGAGGATAGGCCCAGAGGTCCCTACGCCTTGGACTTATCACCATCTGTGGTAGGTGCCTACGGATCATTCCGAGAGGAGACATCATTGCCTCTCCGAGTGGTTGTTCCTCACATGCTCGACTTCAGCACCTTGATCGCATCGTTGAGGATCGCGTAGGATTATATTCCATCAGTTTTTAGTCGAAGACCCCGGATTTCCCCCGACTCTAGCACATTGGTGAGTCACTTCGGAACGCCCAGTTGTACGTTCCCGTGGATGTCTGGGCTGCGTTGGCGTTTGTATTCGGAAGCCATCCAGTTCCATGCTTCCTTGAGTACCCAGTTTCCGTTCCAGTTCCGTGTACCATGGAGAGTTTGACCCCAGTCACTATGATCCAGCAGCTCATCAGTTCCTTTGGTACCACACTCAGTAGCACTGTTGATTGTTCCAGTGCACCAGTTCTGCAGTTCACGCATGATCCACTCAGCAGTATGTCCCAGATTTATGTCTCCTCTGGACTCTTATGATGTACACAGTGGTCATGTATCTTACAGGTCCCCCTTTTTCGGGCCTTACAGTTATATTTATGTATCTTGATACGAGCATGGGTATGCCCGCCTCGTCCATATATTGAGATTATTCCTCAGTCAGTATTTGAGGTCATGTATATTTCAGGTCCCCATTTTTTGGACCCCATTGTTATTGTTATGTTATATCCTGATACGAGCATGGGAATGCCCGCCTCGTCCATATGATCAGATGATTCCTCATCCCTTATTGAGGTTATGTACTTTTAGTTCTTGCAGTTGTTCGGGATCGTTGTTCCGGGCTCCAGTTTGTTTCTTCTCTTCTCTCCACATCCCAGGAAAACCATTCATGACTTATGATGTCCATCGGCCATACGATTAGCTCCTGACCTCGCACATCAGGGGGCAATCTGTTAACACCCAAAAAGTGTTCACTACCTCATTACCACATTATATGGCTCATTTTCCTACCATTTTTCCCTTAAAATCCCAAAAAATCCCATTAAAAAGCCTCCAAAAGGCCTAAAATGCCTCCAAAAGGCCACAAAACCATCAAAATAGCCTAAAAAGGCTAAAAAACCCCCTTTTCCTCCAAAAATAGCAAAAATCCCCTAAAAAGGAATAAAAAATATAAAATAATGAGGAAAAGGAGAAAAAACCCCTATACAGCTGCCCAAAACTATGTGTTTCCTAAAACCATGGGTCAGCACTCCACCACCAAAAAACTATAAATAGGTGATGGAGATCCCTTATTCCATATCCACAATCACAAGCACCCTTACTCTGCCAAAATCTCTCTCGAAACCCTAGTTCACCTTTGAACTATTTTCACCTTGAGAGCCACCTTTGGCCCATCCCCAACATTGGAGAAGGAGAAAGGAGCATCCTGAAGCTTGGAGCATCCTCTTGGACACTGCAAAGGGCTTCATCAACCTTGACACTCAAGGTAACATTAATATAAAACCATTTTTTACATCTTTTATCTATGTCTCATGCAATGCTTAAAGTAGTTTGTTAATTGTTGTTTTAGCTTAATCATTTAATCATTATTGAACTGCTACTAAGGAGTCCATTCTCCTTAGTAGGTGCTCATTGGCACAAGCTAGAGGTAAAACCCTAGCTACAGTTTTGGCAACTCCCCTAGTTTTCGAATTTCTGGTTTCCGTTTTTAAATTTTTTCCTTTCGGCTATCCCTTTCGGCCGCCGCATACCGCGTCTTTTTCCCTCTACAGTCGCGTCCCGACCGCGCCTTTCAGGCCTTTACCCGCGATCCGACCGTGGCTCTTAGACTGCTTCCGACGCTCTGCCGGCGGATTCAAGTCTGTTACCTGTGATCCGACCGTGGCTAATCAGCCTGTTTGCCGCGATCTGACTGCGCCTGTCGGCCTTTTTCACGCGTCCCGACTGCGACTTTCTGCCTCTTTCGGGCGTCCCGACTGCGCTTGTTAGCCTTTTTGCCGTGACCCGACTGTGTCTTTTTCCATTTTTCCTGCGTCCCGACTGCATCTGTTGGCCCGATAGCCGCGACCTGACCGCCGCTGTTTCCCTCAAACCTGCGGTCGGCCTGTTCTGATCCGCCACAGACCCGCGGTCTGATTTCTGCTCTTTTCCTGTTTTGAGCCCAGCCCCCCTTGCTGCAATATTTTCTGCATTTGAACAGTCCTCTGTCCCACCTACATCCCACTTCCTACGCGATCCTCAACGATGCGATCAAGGTGCTGAAGTCGAGCATGTGAGGAACAACCACTCGGAGAGGCAATGATGTCTCCTCTCAGAATGATCCGTAGGCACTTACCACAGATGGTGATAAGTCCAAGGCGTAGGGACCTATGCGCCTGTCCCAGGCTGTTATAAGCACACATCTCTACCTGTCCGATCTCCCAGGGCGCTATTATATGTCCTCCTAGAGAAATTCCTTGAAAGAGCATCCCAGGCTGTTACGAGCACACAGCTCTACCTGTCGGATCTCCTAGGTCAACTTACATGCTCATCTGCACAACCTGTCCACGGCCACAGAGTATCAACCTGATACTCACCATACATCATCCTGATGTACATGATCATCATGATCATCATCACTGCATCGTCCTGATGCATGTCATCATCGCATGATCATCCTGATCATCATCATAGCATCATCCTAATGCATATCATCTGGAGCAACATCCTGAATCTCGTCATCCATGATCATCTTGAACATACAATGCATCCACCTGATGCATACCATGTATCTACCTGATACATATCATCATACATGATCCACCTGATCATACAATGTATCCAACTGATACATACACAAATAAATGATCCACCTGATCATACCAAGCATCCAACATGATGCATATACATATACATGATCCAACTGATCATAACAAGCATCCAACATGATGCATATACATATACATGATCCAACTGATCATAACAAGCATCCAACATGATGCATATACATAGCAGTAACTGGAGCATCGTCCTGATGCTCATTATCCAGCGCTTACATCCACATCCATGTGGAGGATTCTCCTCTCACCATGCTTGGAATGGCTCTAGCAAATGTATCCATCACTTCTTCCTCAAACTGTCGTCAATCTGAAGAACACCAAGCCTCTCTCTGAAGTACTCAAACTTCACTCTGGCTAGTGGTTTCGTCAAAACATCTGCAACCTGCTAATCCGTCACAATATATAGGAGCTTCATTGCTCCTCTCTACACCATATCCTAGATATAGTGATATTTGATCTCAATTTGTTTAGACCTGTCATGGAACACTGGGTTCTCATACATCTTCACACAACTCTGGTTGTCAAAAAAGATACCAGTAGCCTCCAGCGGGAGATCAAATAGCTCAGACAGTAGCTTCCGGAGCCATACTGCCTCACAACTAGCAGAACAAGCTGCAACATACTCTACTTCGGCTGTACTCAGTGCTACACAGGACTGCTTCCTTCTAAACCAAGAGATCACACCTGATCCCATACTGAAGCAACACCTAGATGTGCTCTTCCTATCTGCAGCACTTCCTGCCCAATCTGAATCAACATAACCTAGATGGACCTTCCTTACAGCCCACTTCCTTACAGCAGTTATTCCCACTTCAGCTTGGATAGACGTGGAAGGTAACCCTCTGGCAGTAATCCCGAGAAAGCAGTTTGGTGATTCAAGTGCTTGCACCCAGTGGACCTCCGTAGGATGCCACGTAATTGACCGTCGATACTCTGTTAGTATGTTTTGGGCCCTAATCATCCCAGACTTGCTTTCGAGAGTATTTTCAATTGTTTGTCTGGTTTGATTACCTAGGACCTTTTTAGTGGTGTGCTCTTTGTGCCCTTTGTTTCTAGTTGGCCTTAGATATTTCTGGCCCGTTGAGTCAAAAACTATGGATAGCATCTTGGTGAGTACCAATCAAGGGACCCCTATTGAAGGGGATCCTTGAGATTTTCCATTCATTGGGAACATTCATACTCCCTTAATGGCTACCTTGAATCTTTCGGGATTCACTATAGGGCTACTGGTTTTGTTATTTTCCACTCTGAATGCCTTGCATGCTCCTGATGTTTCTCAATTAAGCACCTCACATCAAGAGCATCAAAACCCTATATTTGCTTCGCCATTAACATCTTCTCCTCATCCTTCTACCTCATGTGGTGAAAGTAGTAATACTAGTAACCAACAGTCTAAAAGGAATAGACGGAGGAAGAATAGGAAGAAGATGCCAAAGCAAGGGGGCAGCCACCCAGCCTCTAGAAAGGACATCCACCTAGCCTCTAGAAGTCATGTTGGGGACACCCACCCAACCTCTGGAATTCATGTTGGGGGAACTCATTCAGTCAGTGGAAATCATACTGAACCTCGCCACCCAGCTGTTAGTTTTTCAGAAATTTCAATCTGATCTAGGATCTTAACTGAGAGAATAACATGTATAGCATATCTACAACATATCTACAGTATATCAATCATGGACACAATCATGCAAGAACACAAGTGACACAGAGTTTCACTGGGGAAAACCAAGAAGGTGAAAAACCCTGCAACTTCCTCAGAGATAGATAGAACAATGATACAGCCCAAGTACAAGAGATAGTCCTCCTAGCAGCAGCTTCTCCTCCTCCAAAAGTGCACCACTCTCTAATGAGAGTATTAGTGAAGAATATAATGATCAAATAGAGTTCCTCCCGCACTCTGTTTATACATGACTTGACTTTCCTAATAACCTTTACTAGGTCAGCCTTAACTTAACCACATAACATAATGCTGACAAGGTCGGCCTTAACTTAACCACATAAGATAATGCTGACAGGGACGACCCCCAATAGGGTGATCTAATAACCCTTTAACCCACATGAATTATACATGGACAACCCCATCAAGGTGGTCTAATAACCCATCAAGTATAAGTTACGACACTTACACTATAAATGACGACACTTCTATACAGAGGAATAATAACATCTCTATAGGAATACAATATACATATATGTGAAATACATTCCGAAGTTACAATTACATCAACACTCCCTCTTAACTAGGAAGGTATTTCTCGACATAGATATGCTAGCACAAGTCTTCTTCTCTGGATCAATGTCACTGGATCATCGTCATCGTCACTGCTACTTCTATCTCAATCAATCTCCAATCTACTCATCATAGGAAGTCCTACAGATCCAATCCTTTTTCATATTGGATGTAGGCCCACCACCTGCAGGTATTCATCATCATTGGCCATACTATGGAATCCTCAGGACTTATTATGTGCATCATAAAACCTGTCTGTAGCATCCCAAGCTGTTACAAGCACACAGCTCTACCTGTTGGATCTCCCAGGAGCATATTACATGTGACCCCACCATAAAACCTGGATGTAACATCCCAAGCTGTTACGAGCACATAGCTCTACCTGTTGGATCTCCCAGGAGCATATTAAATGTGGTCTCACCACAAAACCTTTCAAGAGAATCCCAAGCGTCTACGAGCACACAGCTCTACCTGTCGGATCTCCCAAGGACACATTACATGTGGTCACAAAAAAACCTTGCAAGAGCATCCCACGCTGTTACGAGCACACAACTCTACTTGTCGGATCTCCCAAGGACACATTACATGCCATAGGACAAAACCTTGAAAGAGCATCCCAGGCTGTTACAAGCACACATCTCTACCTGTCCGATCTCACAGGGCGCTATTATATGTCCTCCTAGAGAAATGCCTTGAAAGAGCATCCCAGGCTGTTACGAGCACACAGCTCTACCTGTCGGATCTCCTAGGTCAACTTACATGCTCATCTGCACAACCTGTCCACGGCCACAGAGTATCAACCTGATACTCACCATACATCATCCTGATGTACATGATCATCATGATCATCATCACTGCATCGTCCTGATGCATGTCATCATCGCATGATCATCCTGATCATCATCATAGCATCATCCTAATGCATATCATCTGGAGCAACATCCTGAATCTCGTCATCCATGATCATCTTGAACATACAATGCATCCACCTGATGCATACCATGTATCTACCTGATACATATCATCATACATGATCCACCTGATCATACAATGTATCCAACTGATACATACACAAATAAATGATCCACCTGATCATACCAAGCATCCAACATGATGCATATACATATACATGATCCAACTGATCATAACAAGCATCCAACATGATGCATATACATATACATGATCCAACTGATCATAACAAGCATCCAACATGATGCATATACATAGCAGTAACTGGAGCATCGTCCTGATGCTCATTATCCAGCGCTTACATCCACATCCATGTGAAGGATTCTCCTCTCACCATGCTTGGAATGGCTCTAGCAAATGTATCCATCACTTCTTCCTCAAACTGTCGTCAATCTGAAGAACACCAAGCCTCTCTCTGAAGTACTCAAACTTCACTCTGGCTAGTGGTTTCGTCAGAACATCTGCAACCTGCTAATCCGTCACAATATATAGGAGCTTCATTGCTCCTCTCTACACCATATCCTAGATATAGTGATATTTGATCTCAATTTGTTTAGACCTGTCATGGAACACTGGGTTCTCATACATCTTCACACAACTCTGGTTGTCAAAAAAGATACCAGTAGCCTCCAGCGGGAGATCAAATAGCTCAGACAGTAGCTTCCGGAGCCATACTGCCTCACAACTAGCAGAACAAGCTGCAACATACTCTACTTCGGCTGTACTCAGTGCTACACAGGACTGCTTCCTGCTAAACCAAGAGATCACACCTGATCCCATACTGAAGCAACACCTAGATGTGCTCTTCCTATCTGCAGCACTTCCTGCCCAATCTGAATCAACATAACCCTGCAGGTTAACCTTTTGATTCACATCATACTTGAGCCCATAGTCAATTGTACCCTTCAAGTACCTCAGAATATGCTTTACAACAACCAAGTGAACACCTCTAGGATCCATCAGGAACTAGCTCAATGTGTTCACCGCAAAGCAAATATCTGGTCTCGTATTCGTCAGGTACATCAAGGACCCAATCATCTGACGATACATCATGACATCAACTGGATCAAATGAAGCATCACACAGAAGCTTCAAGTTTGATGCCATAGGTGTGGCCATGCTCTTGCAGTCCATCATCCCGAACCTCTTCAGGATCTGTATTGCATACTTCCCTTGTCTAAGGAAGATCCCACCTGCACTCTGCCACACCTCCATGCCTAGAAAATAGTGCATCATCCCCAAGTCCTTCATCTCAAACTCCGCAACAAGCTTCCTCTTCGTGTTGGCAATCAATCTATCATCACCTGTAACAAACAGGTCATCCACATACAACAATAGTATCACTGGATTTCCTTCCTCAACCTTGTAGTAAAGGTTGGAATCCGCTTTACTCTTGGTAAAGCCCAAACTGGATAGAAAGCTGTCTATCCTACCATACCAAGTCCTAGGAGCTTGCTTCAAGCCATACAAGGCTTTCTTCAACCTGCACACATATGACTCCCTGTCATATGTCTCAAAACCAAGTGGCTTCTCCACATACACTTCCTCCTCGACTACACCATTCAAGAAAGCTATCTTGCAATCCATCTGGTGTATCTTCCATTTCATCACTACAGCCAGAGAAAGTACTAATCTGATGGAAGTGTACCTGGCTACAGGTGCAAAATTCTCTTCATAGTCAATCCCTCTTTCTGGGAGAAGCCACGAGCTACAAACCTTGCTTTGTATTTCTCCATGCTACCATTTGCAGCATGCTTGATCTTATAGATCCACTTGGAAGTCACAACAAACTTCCCTTCAGGTCTAGGGACCACATTCCAAACATCATTCTTCATGATTGACTGTTATTCCTTGATCATGGCATTCTTCCATTACTGCATCCCAGATCTTGGGAACTTCAATATCTTCAATAGATAGCTTTGTTACTGGAACAAATGTTGTACTCCTTCTTTTGTAGGTGATGATATACGATCTTTCCTACAAGACAAGTTAAATTGCATGTTTAGAAACATCTCATAGTTTGGAGAACAAATTCTTACACATAAATAAATATGTCATACAGTCATGCAATTATCTTAGCCAATGCTTCAATACAACATTTATCCATATCCCGTAACTTTCTGGATGCCATCCAATCTCTACCGGAACATTGTTAAGAGTGTGCACAACCCCCAACATGTCAACAAAGAGGTTTCATTCTAGATAAGTAGCAATGGAATGTTGTACAGTGCCATAGGCCACTTACCTACCACGTGCATATTAGTAGTATACTGTTCATTAATGCAACTATTCTAATATGCATAATACACACCCTAAGTCTAGGAACATAAGTGTATACATCATTGAACAATATTAATCAAATATACAAGAAATGATAATTTAAATACTTATCTTTGGTTTTTGTTGTTGGGTTGACTCCTTCTCAGTCTTTGCTTCCTGGATTACCTGTCCTTGAACTTATATCCATCCTTGATCACTATGCAAGCTTACTAGTATCATCATTGTGTTACCCTCGATATCTCATACATAATCATACATTCATTAGTATAATCTCAATACTATCAAAACACAATAATCTTAAATATGTATAGTCATGATCATTTCAAGCACAGATAATAAGCATTAGCATTCAATGTTTTAGGGAAGACTTCTCTTACTCATGCATATTCATATTTGACCAAAGGACTTTTCTGGTTAGTCATATCATCAATCAAGGTAAGAGACATAATATGCATAAACCCTTGATTACTTACATTTCTAACTTCATGAATAATCATTATCAACCATACAACAATATAAGATCCTAACACAAGGTAGGATTCTAACTTGATATAGGAAAAACATACTTGGATTAGCATGCTAGCTAATTATGTCTAACATACCCGCATAATGTCTTCTTGTTTTCTTCAATGACTTGTGCTAGTAACCTGCATATCTCATAGGTTAACCATTATAGAACCAAGTTATATATACCTCGTAAGTAGATCTTCTATGTGATCCATGACAAGGGATGAATCTTTGTCTTCATGTTACCATGGTCATATGTTCTTGAACTAGAACATGATTTGTCTTTCTTGATGTACCTTTCATGTTAGCAGACAACATCAACCTCATACAACACCACGATGCATTAGTACAATCATAAGTGTCAAAAGCCTAATCAATGAATATCTTCTATCATGCATTCATATTTTTATTAAGGTGATACGACAAGTCTAATGTTAATCAAGATTGTACTATTCTTAATGAAGACAAACATATCATAAACTTAATCATGAATAGATTTCGAAACATATCCGTAAGTCATACCTGTCGAGTTTGTTTGTAATCTTCTTATGCAAGGCCTTAGCGTCATCTCCCTCTGAAACTGGAACTTCTTCACTTATGCAGATGACCAATACATTCTCTTCTAGGATTAACCCAATCCACTTGATTTGAAGAAATTGGATCTGCAGCTGGAATAGGGTTTGTCAGAGAAACCCTAAAAATTCAAACTTTGAATTTCAAACTTCTAAAAGGATAGAAATATGCACCTTGATGAGCTGATCAAGCTGGTATACTCAGAGTTTGAACACTGCAAAGTTTCACCCCTCAAAATTGCCTTTCAAACTTCTGAATCTTCTGGACAGGATCCCAAACTAGGGTTTGATAAAGTCCACCCTTCTACCCAACCAAAAGGCTTGATCCAAAGCTCTAAACTTCGATTTTTCTAAGGAGCTTCCAGCCACGGTCACAGACTTCAAAAATTCCAACTTTTGCAGAAGCCCTATTTTTCCACCTTTCCGATCAAAATCCCGAACTAGGGTTTCATCAAGTCCGGCCTTCTGCTAACCAAAAAATTTGATCTTGGTCTCTAAATTTCGATTTTAATGAGGATCATCTAGCCTTGGTGTCCGATACAAAATATTCCAACATTCTCCGAAACCCTAAATTCCCGGATCCATGAATGAAGGTGCTCAAAATCAAATTCTGTTTTGACATAAATATGCACCTGATTGTTTCTGGTGTAACTCCACAATTTCAGATCTACAGGGTCTGAAAATTCTTCATGTAGTATCCTAACCTGTTATCTTTCCAACCCCACAGGTCTGACCTCAAATGGATTCTCGGAGAGATATTTATGCCAAGTGTCGCAAATGTGACCTGGTTATGAAATAAAACAGGAGAGCGAACTTGTACAGAGTGACACGTGTCACTAGTTCCGTTTCAGCCTCTAAAAAAATTACTTGAGAAAGTACAGTCCGTGCCCTACCTATCACGTTTTACAAAATTTCATTTGGAGCTTCCTAGCCCAAGTTATGACCTTTTTTCCTAAGTTACTTGTTTATGACTGAGATCTGGAAGAGGCAGAAAACCTAGATTGTACAGATCATAACTCACAAAGTACAACGAATTAGAAGTTGTGCTTCTGACCAAAGGTACATGGGGATGTTATCTACAACCTATAAAGGTTTTATATCCTGAACCTTCTCCAAAATGGATTTCTAGTGGAAGTTCTACGATGACTAGTTTTTTCTATATCAAGGCCTAGCTTCGCAAGTGTAACAAGTGTCATAAATGCCATATCATGCCTTCTTTATGGCTAGCTATGATTCCATGTTAGTTTTTCATAAATTTCAATCTGATCTAGGATCTTAACTGAGAGAATAACATGTACAGCATATCTACAACATATCTACAGTATATCAATCATGGACACAATCATGCAAGCACACAAGAGACACAGAGTTTCACCGGGGAAAACCAAGAAGGTGAAAAACCCCCCAACTTCCTCAGAGATAGATAGAGCAACGATACAACCGAAGTACAAGAGATAGTCCTCCTAGCAGTAGCTTCTCCTCCTCCACAAGTGCGCCACTCTCCAATGAGAGTATGAGTGAAGAATAGAATGATCAAATAGAGTGCCTCTCGCACTCTATTTATACATGACTTGACTTGCCTAATAACCTTTACTAGGTCAGCCTTAACTTAACCACATAACATAGTGTTGAGAGGGCTGACCCCCAATAGGGTGGTCTAATAAGCCATCAAGTATAAGTTACGACAGTTACAATATAAATGATGACACTTCTGTATAGAGGAATAATAACATCTCTATAGGAATACAATATACATATATGTGAAATACATTCCAAAGTTACAATTACATCAACACTAGCCTCTGAACGTCATGCTGGGGGCACCTACCCAACCTCTGGTGGTCATGTTGGGAGAACTTACTCAGTCACTAGAAATCATACTGAACATCGCCAACCAGCCTTTGAAGGTCATGCTGGGGGCACCTACTCAACCTCTGGTGGTCATGTTGAGAGAACTCATTCAGTCACTGGAAATCATACTAAACTCACCCACCCAGCCTCTGAATGTCATGCTGGGGAAACCTACTCAGCCTCTGGAGGTCATGCTAAGACAAAAATTTTAGTCAATGCAAATCATACTGAAAGCATGTCTTCAACCACTGTAGCTCATGTTGAGGACACGTCATTGATCACTGCTGGTCATATTAATGACAAGTCACCAGTTACTGTGAGTCATATTGGAGACACTGAATCGGCCACTGCAAGTCATGCTGAGAACATCAACATTGTTAAGGAACCTAATAAACAGAAGCTTAAGTTCCCTTGTAAGTTCTGCGAGGGAGACCACCTGACCTATTTATGCCCTGTACTTCCAAAAGTGCAAAGAGTGTGGTCCATAGTTAAAAATTCTTCTACTTCTGAGCAACTAGCCACTACAAGTCACGCTAGGGACACGCTATCAGCCAATGCTAGTCATGCTGAGAGTACTATTGTTGTAAAGGAGTCTAAGTTTATAGGACGCAAGCCAAAGTTCCATTGTAAACTTTGTAAGGGAGATCACCTTACTCACCTGTGCCCTATTATTCCAGAGGTGTGGAGAGTGTGGTCGATGTCTGAAGGATACTCTACTCCTGAACTGTCTATAGATTCCCAACAACCTGATCAACCTTTGGTTGATGAAGTGGTTGAACCAATGCAATATTTGGTCAACCCCACTCTTTCTTCGGAGAGTGAAGTGATCGAGTCGATGCAATCCTCGACCGATCCCATCTTTCCTCTGGAGACTGATGCACCTATCCGTGAAGCCTTCTGCATTACCAGTTCAGAATTTTCTGAAATGGGGGGCACTTCATGTGTTGAGTGAACCCCTACCAAGCTCTGGGATCATTTCCTTTGATTGGAATAGTCTAACTGGGCCTCGCCTTCCTTCTTCTTCACCTTTCCATATAAAAGTTGATATTGGAAACCATGTGGTTCACCGATGTATTGTAGATGAAGGATCCTCTGTTTGTATCTTATCCCCTTATGCTTGGAGAGATTTAGGTTTCCCTAACCTTGTTACAGTTGTTAATTGGTCGTTGACCTTCGACAGAAGACCTAGTGAACCGCTGGGATTCCTCCCTCAAGTACCTGTTACTTTGAGTGGAAAAATAGTCTTAGTTGATTTTATGGTTTTAAAGGACCCCATGGATTTTGATATGATCCTCGGGCGTGATTACGTATATGCTATGCAGGCTGTGGTGTCTATGCTCTTTCTTGTGATGCATTTTCTTCACAACAAAAGTATTGTCACTATCAATCAGCTTACATTTGTTGATCCCTCTTATTACCCAACTATAGGCCAAGTATATCCCTCATTAGTAGGCACTACCATGTCACAATCAAATTATGTGGCATATTGTTCCTTGAGTCCAATTGCTACTGAGAAGAAGCCTCTGAATTCATGCTTACCTTCTAGGGACTAGGTCCCAGCAATTGACCAGGTGATGACTACATCTGAATGTTTAGATATGTGTTCTATCTGGGATGATATACTTCCTTCTGATGAAGTTTTCCTAGAGTCTATAATATAGTTTTTATTTCATTTGGACATTGATCAACTTACGAGCATTCTTCCACCTCCACTTCTAGCTCGTTAAAATCAATGAGGAGGTTACGATCATTTCTTCCATCTTCACTTCAAGCTCGTTAAAAACAACAAGGAAGTTATGAGCATTTTTCTGTATCTCGTTTGAGCTCGTTAAAAATAGTAAGGAGGTCACGAGTTTACTTTTTCGAGCTCGTTAAAACTTTACGAAAAAGAACTTTATAGAGTTCTTTCACGCTCTTGTTTAACTCTTTAAATATGACAAGATTGCCGAGTATAGTTTTCTTTTTAGACTCATTAAAGGATTTGAAGTGACATTCGCTTAGGTATAAGTTTAACCCTTTTCTGGACCTTTGTGGATTACTTACGAAAAAAGAATACTCTAGTCATCCATGGCTAGAAGATTTCACCTCTCATTGTTTTATTCTTTTTCGTGGGAGGGGACTAACTGTAGGAAAAAGGAATTTTGGAGCCTCTCTTTAGGGTTTTCAGGTTCTCGAAACATGAAAACACCAAGCGAGCATTCACCTACTCGGGCTCAATGTGAAATACATGAGAGACTATATAGAGGATTGTTTAAGTTTTTCAGACTCTATAAACAGGAAAACACCGGCGAGCATTAACCTACTCGGGCTCGATATTAAAATACACGAGTAAGTGTATGGAGTTATTGTTTAAGTTTTTCAGACTCCTTAAAATTGAAAACACCGGCGAGCAAGAACATATCTTGGATTGATATTAAAATCCAGAGATCAGTACTATAGAGTATTCTTCTATCTCTTCTTCGAACTCTGTAAACAATGAAGAAGGTTTTGAGTCTTCCTCCCATGGGCTCATTAAACTCTTTACATGGTTGGACCTATTGAGTTTTCTTTTCTTCTTAGACTCATTAAAACAACAAGATGAATATTATTTTACCAAAAAGAATAAGGGAAAAGAAGGGTATATCACATATTTTTCAGTTTCAAAGGCAGTTACGTCAGTCATGTCCTTGAACAAACCACCTACTTGAGTCTATCATTTCAGTTGGGTTATAGTTTTTTGGCCTTAGGGTGAACCTGATCTCCGAGTTGTCAACTCCCCCGGTTGGTTATTCTTCCAACCATATGGAGGGTATGTCAATGTCCCCTACATTGCAGGCTTATATATCACTTCCCCTTTATGTTGAAAACTGCCTAAGTCACTTTGTGTCATGCTCACTCTTCAAGGATACAACCTGTGTCGACCATTATGCAGTTTACCTTGACTTCATGTGTTGGCCATCCTGGTGTTAGTTTGTTTCATCTTGTTACTTGTCCTACCCCACATCAACTCATACCTGTGAGTGTTCCTCATGTTGGATGATGGAGGATGCATTAATGCCTCCCTTCCATCAAACTTCTTCCCATTGAATTCATCTCATTATGCTCTAGGAACGAAGTTTAGAGTTTTGGTTAGTACCTTGGGGATTGCAGTCATCACTGGTAGTTTCCCTCACTGTTGAATAATGGGAATACATCAATGTCTCTTGTTCGATAGGTTCCTCAAGTGTTCGACTTAAAGTCCTCTTATTCACACTTGTCGGATCGTACTAGGTACCTTGGACCCCATTCTCATTATCGATGGAATCCCTCACGTTTGTTAACGGTATACATTAATGACCAGTAATCAAACGATACCCCCCATGTTCGACTTCAGCTCATTTATTCGCATGGACAGGGTTTGTACCTTGGGTTGTTTAGATGAAGACCTTGGGACTCTGATAGCATCACCATATTTATGTTATCACCCAAGCTGCGCAACACTGAGCCTCACTTATTTTGGCTCTTCATGAGACATAGATCCAGTTTGTTGTTATGGCTATGATCTCTCATTTTGACATGGATCCACGCTTGTATTTCAGTGGAAATGCTCTATATATACATCTCCTAGTTATGTATTAGAGATCATGTTGTATTATGCTACACGTCTATATGATGTCAAGATTGTAATTGCTCGTTGACCTTGATTGTTGTTTCAGGTGTTTTTGTGACTTGGCTCTGCGGTTTCTTGCTCCTCCTTTGAATTGGAATTTTAATGTATTTCGGCCATCGTTTCCCTATGAGCTTAGACATTAGGGGGCATCTGTTATAGTTCAAATCTGCACTTCTTCATCCGTGATCACATTGCCCTGTTGATCACACAAAAGGACACTAAGGATTGAAGAGTTTGATTGACTTCGATGACTTACTACTAGAAGTACACTCTGCAGCTGAAAATATTGTAGTTTCTCCTGATTTTACCTCATGTACAACCCTCTCTGTATAGCAGAATAGCATACACCTTGAGAAAATACTCTACTTTGCTCAACAACAACCAGCGTACATCTCCCAAAATGTTGTAAACGCATGTTGTAAAGCACATAAGTTGCTTACTATACGCTACTCTTGTTGTATGAAACCCACGTACATCTTAAGATGAAATCAAACATATATTAATTTGATGAATTGGGATTAGTTGAAGTTGGTTCTACAACTTCCCCAACCTCCCAATTCAACCACCTCTCGATCTAAACTACTTACCTTGTCCAATAAATACAAGGAGGATCCATGAGAGGTTAGAGATAGAAAGTGTGAAAAACCCAGAAATAATGCTTTGAGTACTGTTATGCTGGAGGAATTCCCAAGTCAGAGTGAAGAGTAGGAGCCTAGGATCCGGTTGCAGAAGTATCTCTACATGTCAGTTATATTGTACTAATTCATGTTTCTTTGACAATAAAAAGGTCGAAACACCCTTCCTGTCCCAAATCGAATGTCTACTAGATTGTATATTCATTTGGATTAATATATTGTTATATTTGATGATCAAGTTGTTTGTTCTTTCATCATATTTATCATGTCCAAGATACGCTGAGGAAAGGTATCCTTTGTATTGCAGGTTCATCAAGCGGGAGATCAAGTGAAAGCTAGTACCAGCCATCGATAAGAGGTATTTCTTTCGATCTCGATCTCTTTCTTTTGTAGTAACTAAATGAAATACAATTAATGTGTTTACCTGTCAACCCCACCCAGTTGGTAGTGTCCATCTCCTCACTATAAGGTAGAAATCCTGAACAATAGGAGGCAATTGATGTTGTTGCTTCCATGGGGGATTTTGTTGGAGCTAATTTTGATTTTGTCTCTACATTAAATTCTACATTGGAACAGGAAAAGACTAAAAACTTGGCACTTCAAGCAGAGAAAGATTCTCTTCAACAAACCGTGGCAAAATAGATTGAAGATTTAAAAGTTGAGCATAACATTATCCTGCTGGATTTGCAGATTCAAATCCAGCAGCTCACACAACAAAAGTAGATTGTTGAAGTAAAGGTGTTGGAGCAAGGTAATGCTTTAGTTGATCTTAAAGTTCAACTAGACCAAACTAAATAACATATTTCTTTCTCTGATTTTTTCAAATTGACTGTTCAAGAATTCAAAGATGAAGCAATCTCCTGCAACAACAAACTCAAGTAGACCCAAACTCAGTATGTTTTGGGCCTAAATGAAATTCAAGATGGATTTAATGCCTTTAAGGATTTGATAGATCATTTGGATGACCATGTATATAGAAGAAAGAAACCACATTCACCTTTTCAATATTTTTGTGAGTGGAAGGCACATTTGAAAAATATCTTTTAGACTATTCCTCTGCTTGATCAGGTGAAATTAGTGAGAACCATAATTTCCATCAAGTCTTGGGGATTCGTTTTTGAAAAAGTTGCTCAAATGATTGAAAAGTAGAAAAAAAATATGTGCTAGACAATGGATGTTGATAGATAATCATCTGGAGAGTATGGAGATGCATGTTTTCTCTGAGTTGGTAGATTCGATGCTAGCTAAGTTGAGGCTTGCTGAGGTGGATGACTAGAGGGAGGAAAATGCTCAATCCATACGTGATGCGGCTCAACTAGACATCTCCCTTTTCAGATCCTTCATTATGGTTCCAAATCAATTAGAGGTTTCCCTGAAATTTTTTCTATATTCATGGTCTAAGATCAGCAACAAGGATATTAAATCCTACTTGTGCAAGGCCCAGCTACAACTTGAGCATCTGGATTATCCTGATATTTCCCACATGCTAGATGTATACGCTACATGGAAGGATCATTGTTGGTCTAGAACCTCATTCTTTAACCTTCTCTTACTAACCCAGGTTCTTTGCATGTGTGGTCCAACAAAACCCTTCTTCATTGGCCCTTTCGGCAATAACCTGCGAACAAGCTGAGGTCTCACCTGAGGAAGATTTTATGGGGGATTACAGAATCAAGTTTCTACAATCAGGAGATGCGCGGCCTAATAGACTGGGGGAACTGGGCGGAGTTATAACGACTTCGCGATTAACACTTAAGTTATAGTGCACATAGGGACTGCGCGCTTCGGAACGACCACTTAACAATAGGGCAGCGCAACTAAAGATTGTGCTACCTCTTTAAAAATCGCACACCTTACAGGATTCACTGACTTAGTGTAACTATGCATTCAACACAAGCAATTGTGAATCTCATGAACTTATGCAATACGATGAGCTACAATGCAACTGCAGACTTCTAGTGCTACACTTTCAAGGAATCTCACTTACACAGACTTCGTCGACTTAGTGTTCAACCATTTAACTCATGCATTCATCATATTAAGAAATACTTGCACATTCAAAATTCATGCATATATGTTCGACACTTAACATATTATCCTCATCACTCATTCCTATAGAGAACACATATTAAAGAAAAGATACATATAACTATAAGCATGAACTTAACCATAAGCAAACAAACACATAGATTCAAGCACATAACACGATATTTATGTGGTTCAGCCCCCGGATGGGAGCTACATACACGGTAACTATTGATTATATTACTGGGAAGGCTTCAACAGTTCCAATCTATGCACTCAGCTGCAGACTCTCTTCTCTCTACAATAGGTCTCTGGGCACGCAACTGAAGAGCCTCTTTACAATATTTAGTCTCTCAACAGAGACCAACTTAGGGATCAAAACCCTCTTTGAATAATAAATAATGACAAATTGGAGATTAACCCTTTCCCTTACAAAAATTACCCTTTTATAGATCATGCCCTTAGGTCACGTCATTACAATGCATATGGGCCAAACCCTGGAGTAACAAAACTCATGCGGTTACCCTGCCAACTCGGCCTATCTTAGTTGAAAGCTGCTCCACTCGCCTCTGGATGCCTTACTGGACCACTTTGTGGCTCTGACGCTCTTCTAACAACCCCATTCCTCATGAAACGGTTATAACTGCATCATGGCATGTTGCTTTCTGCCCCTCTGGCCTTCCTATCGTTGTCGACCCGTGGCTTAGATTCTAATAGTTTTTCGACACTCTAACTGACAGGTCGCTTTCATTTGCTTCTACACTGCTCTTTACCTACTCTCGGGAATCATGGAGTAAGTTTCCCAAAACAGGTCGCTTTCATCTGCTCGACCTTTACTTATACTCTTTGCCCAAAATAGCTTCTTCACTGGAGTTGCGCATCAGCAAAACTGTGCTATGCTTGGAATTCACGTTTCTACTGCACTTTTCTCAAATTGCGCTCCCCCAAAACTGTGCTTCTTCAAAATTGTGCCAACTTGGGCCATGCCAAACAAGCCCCTAACACTTACTAGTGGATCATCCCTGATCCACTTCCACTGGGAGACTTTGGATGCGTACCCTCGGAGGTACTCAACTTCGTAGTGAAGTCGTGCAAAGTAGCGGTGAGCTCTGCAACTGTTTCCTTTGCCTTATCCTCAAATTATTTAATGGTCTCTAGCATCACCTATGAGACAGCTTCTTGAGATTGTTCTTTCATTGTGCCTTCTGTGGTTTGAAGTTCTACGAACTTTCCATCAATGTGCTCCATTAGTGCGAGCGCTTCTTCCTCTATGGGATGCAACTTCGCAGCAGTGACAACATCTTTCTCCCTTAATACCTTCAATTCTTTCTGCAACTCTTTTGCCTCTTTGAACTTTTGTATCCTTTTCCTTGGTGGAAAATTATTCATTTCTTTGTTCATGGCATCGAGCTCTTGTTGCTTTTGCTGTAGATCATTTTGTAACTTCTGAAGATCTGGATCTTCCTGTAATGTAGCCAGCACTGTAGTGGCTTCTTGTAGCAGATCCTGACATCTTGCTACATCGACAGAGATGCTTCCTATTGTGGCCTTGACTTCTTCGCTTCGAGTTGTGTGGTCATCTGGAGGGGTGCTAGGTCGTTGAGACTCTAAGTCTGCAATTTTCTCCTCGTAGGAAATTTCCATGTCCATCATCTCAGCCATAAGAGTTTCCACTCTATCCCCAATCTTGATTATGGTGTCCTTGACATTCAGCTCTTCTTCACACTTGGGAATTTTGGCGTAGACTGTCGATCATATTTCCTTCAGTATGTGCTTCCTCTCCTGAACATTGGAAGGTTCCCTGTTGGTTTGAGGTGATTCAAGTTTCAGCTGGTCGTAGCTTTTCTCTAGCTGGAAATTCTGATCGTGCGAAGCGATGCCTCTTTCTTGAATTTCCTCCACTACTTGTATGTGCAGATTGTGCAAGTCCTCTATTGGTAACATCCCAATATTGAGGTTAAAATCTTCGAAGTTCCTGGATGATTCAGCTCGCTGTTCATTGGGAAAAATAAGGTGCGCTAGCTCAATATGTACCAGCCGAGGGTGCAATCTCAAGGTAGGGGATTTCCTATTTTGTCTGGTTTACCCACCTAACTTGCCCTCAGATTCCGAGTCTCAAACCAAGTCCTGTTGGACTTGTTTGATCTTCGCAACCATGGTTTTTATTGCTTTGAGGTTCTAAATAAGGCTTACCTGTGCCTCTTCCTCTTTTTCCTCTTTCAAAGCGATCATTTCTTCCCAGTGCTCATGTACCTTTGCTGCGATGCTTTCGCTGTCATCTTCATGTAGTATTGGCTGTAGTTTCAGAGTATTAGCCTTTTGCTTCTTTCTTTGTCCTTTTCTTGATGATGGGCTTGTAGTTGCTTTCCTTTGGTCTCCCACCTAACCTTTAGCCTTGTCCTGCAGAGTCTCTTCTTCCTGCTCAATTTTTATGCCCTTGTCTTCGTCCAGATTCTTGTCTTTGGCTTCCTCAAGGTAAACTTGACATCTTCTCGTACATCCACCTTCCACTCCTTAAGTCAATCTTCCATCATCTGGTGTATTTTTACAGTGTCTAGCTGATAGAAGCCTGTGTACCATAACTTTGTTTTTGCATCAGCCCTTGGTTGAATGTACTTGAAATGCATATCGGACCTAAACCTGAGCCTTCCTCTGTATGCAATTGTGACCTGTTGGGAAATGCATGGTGTTCGTCGAATAACATCACACAACTGTTCATAATAAATGTAGAATATCTCGTTATTTTGGCACTATCTATCCGGCTTCACATTTTCCCACAATTTGGCATAATGCATTCCTTTACATTCTCCTGGGAAGACTGTATGGGCCTGGTAGAAAAGCGACTCTTTCCAGCTGACGAATGCAATCAGCACTAGGAGCCAACTGTAATGAAATGGTGTTCCCTTATCCTGAGTCTCCCGGACATCGTCCAAGAACTCATTCAGCAAGTGCTTTTCCTAGTTGTATGCAGTTCCATTCTTTGCTTGTGAAGCGAGGAGGACAGTCGCGGCTGGCACCTTTGTTGGTCAGCATTTCAAAGTATCTTCCCCATTAACAGCTGAACTGTGAAGCGGGTAGATTCTTCATTGAGAGTGGCTATAATAAAGCCACGTTTTCCCTTTATCAAGGAAAATTCTTCCTTCATCCTAATGGAAATCTCTGTATCTTGTGTCTTACCGACAAACTCTAGTGCGGGATCTACACCTCTCTTGTTTAGTAGTGTGATCCCATGTATCAGATCGATGTTTATATCGATTTTCCAGTCTAACCATAGATAGCCTGAGTGCGTGCATGAGAGCAAGGTTCACACTACTGCAGACAGCTCTGCACTTCTTTCAAAATGAGGGATGCGCAGTAAATTAAGCAACCCCGATGGTTCTAGTGCTTGAAGCCAGTCCCTCATGTGGAGGGTTTCTGCGCCTGTGTACTCATCACACTCGCAATACATGTACCGATTAGGCTGAAACTGTGGGTATTTCTTTTCCTTGGGAACTTTCACTTTTATTAAGTCACAGTCTATTAACTTGCAGTCCTGTATTTTCCCCAAGAGGTTCTCGGTAACCTTTATATGACTTGAGATTGGAGGCAATGGGATCTCATAGTGGGAATTTCTTTCCAAGTAAATGGGTGGTGCATCATCTCATCGTGGTGTCATGTACTCATGCAGAAGACAAATGGGCCAATCTCGAGGTATTTCTAATAGTGGTGGCTTTGCCACACCTACTGGATTTGGCCTCTCTAGTTCTTTAGCTAGTTGTTTGTCTTTCTTCATTTCGGTTGTTTGCCTTGGTGAGCTTCTGGATGACGCACCTTTCTCTACTACAGGATTCCTGCCAGGCATCGACATTACTCACTGAATACCTAACTGTTTGAATATTATTACAACTTCGTCGACTGTGAATGGCTCGATCATTCACTTATAGAGCACTCAACATACCTACAGTTAAAACTCGGTATTTACAGAGACGAAAGATAGAAAGTAATGGTAAAATCCCATAAGTGTCGAGTTGATGTTTATTTATGGATGCCACTTGGCCTAAAGTGAGTCGATTAACCGTTACTGGGTCATTCAATGTCGTGTCCTTTGGCCATATCTCCCCTGAGGTCTCAGTATTTTTGGCCAATTATTATATCTGATCCGGAAATATTTCTTTAATTGCTGAGATGTGTCGATGCCGCCAGGCTGTTTAAAAGTTAAATCATTCATTAACCGCCAAGTCCATTTCCCAGATCTCGGTAAGATCTCAGTCATTTCCATAATTTATTATTCTCTAATGGATAACATTTTCTTTTAATGCGCGATTTTGTCAGTGCCGACATTTTGGATAACGGCTAAATAACTGACCGACAATTGTGACGGTTATATTTTCCGTCGGAATGCGCTAGTGGTTATGTGATATGCGTAGTTCATTGCGCATTGTCCTTTCTTCGCACATTTGTCTATGTAGTGCAAATCCTTTCTGGTATCTGGAACAGGTGAATCTTGAGGTCAACTGCGCATTATTCCTTTCTTGTTTTGAACTTCGCAGCATAAGTGTTATGGCACTCCGCTTTTCATATTTCATGGAACTTGGTATTTGAGCAAAATTGTGTGCAGACTCTTTATTCTGTCATTCTTAATGTCCAATTTCAACTGCACTTGACACTTAGAATCTCTTCTCTTCTGATCACTGAGGGCTTGGTGAATTAGGACTATCCCTGTAGGGTTTTAGTCTACTTCCATTTATCATACCTGGTAGTTTTTTCTCGGGCTAATGTGTCTAACTGAGCTGCGCCACCGTTAGTAACATGCATAACAATATATGGACCTAGCCAGTGCATTTTAAATTTTCCAGGAAACTTCACGAATTTACTATCATAGAGGAGGACAAGGTCTCCTACCTGGAAGAATTTGTGCTTGATGTGGCGATCATGCCATGCTTTTTCTCTGTCTTTCAGCACTTGTTGGTGAAAGCCTGCAATGAAGCGGTCTTCCTCCAGTCCAACCAAGTGTAGTAGCCTTTCTTCCACTATCTCTTCATCTTCCATGTCTATGAATGCTGTAATTCTTCAACTTAGTACTATGTATTCCATTGGCATCACAACTTCATGTCCATATGTTAATATGAACGGTGTATGGCCTGTCAACTTTTTGCAAGTTGTCCTGTATGCCCATAACACAGCTGGTATTCAGAGATCCCAATCATCCCTGTTTGTGTTGCATACTTTAGTGAGCACATTTTCCAACACTTTGTTGAAAGCCTCAACAGTGCCATTATCCTATGGATGATATGGTGTGCTCTTTTGATGGTAGATTTGGAATTCTTCATTCATGGATGCAATAGTTTTATTCAAAAAGTGTGTTCCCTAATCACTCATTAATATTTTTGGACATCCAAACCTTGTAATGATGTTTTCAACAATGAACTACATGGTAGTAACTGCGCTATAGTCCTTCACTGGTTTTGCTTCTATCCATCTGGTCAGATAATCTGTAGCTATAATGATATATCTCGAACCAGTTCTCTTCCCTGGTGGGTTAAACGAAATCAATAGACCACTTATCAAATTCTTGCAGTGTCAACTGTGGTCTCAATGGCATCTCATCTATGCGAGATGGCTTTCCTGTTCTTTGGAAAACATCCCAACTTTGGCAATTTTCCTTTGAGTCTTTATGGAGTTTAGGCCACAATAGTCCTGTAATTATGGTGAAGTCTGTTACTTTAACTACCAGTTGCTTCTTATGATGCGTATTAAACTTTGTAGTTTCCAGTCCTCTGGTCAAGAATTGTATACTTTCCTTATAATAGTCATCTGCTATTTGGATAGCAAATAAATGCACATCTGGTAGACTGTCTTCTAGGTTTGTAGGTTCTTTGCCTGACTCAATTCTAGAAAGATGGTCACGTACAAAGTTTAGACTTCCTGGCTTAACAACAATTTCAAAATCATACTCTTGAAAGAGTAACAACCATATACAGATTCTTCCCCCTAACATGGGTTTATCGACTAGGTATTTTCAAAGTTGAGTGGTCAGTAAACATACATAAGTGTGCACCCAGCAAATAGTGCCTGAATTTTTGTAGTACGCATACCATAGCTAAAACTTCTCTCTCTATGGTCGTATAATTCTTTTATACTGAAGACAGCTTCCTACTTGAAAATGAAATAGGATGGTAAATGCCTCCCTCGCCTGGCTACTCTAGCACAACACCAAGTGAAATGGATGAAGCATCTACGTGTACATGAAATGGATTACTCCAGACTGGAAAGACTAAGATAGGCATAGTTACCATCCTTTCTTTTAGTGTGTCCAGTCCTTTCTGGCAGTCTTCATTCCATATAAACTTTGCTTCTTTTTTCAACAAATTTTCCATGGGCGCAATTATCTGCACATATCCTTTAATGAACTTTCTATAATAGCCTGTGTTCCCCAATGTAGTGCATAGTTGTTTGACTGAGTTAGGTGTTGGAAGGTTCACAATCACTGCAATTTTAGTTGGATCAACCATCAGCCCCTATTTGCAGACAATGTGTCCCAATAGAATTCCATATGGAACACAGAAGATGCTCTTCTTCAGGTTCAGGGAGATCTGATTTTGTCTACACTTTGCTAACATTAGCCTTAAGCTGGCATAATGGTTCTTCAACAACCCAAATATAGTCCAATCATCAAAATATACTTCTAGAAATTTATGGATAAAATATTTAAATGTAGCAACAACTACTCTAGAAAAAATGGCAGGCGAGTTCTTCAGACCAAAGGGAAAAACTATATACTGATATGCACCCCATTCTGTGGCACAATTGGTCTTATGCTTGTCTGCTATGTCAATTTTGATATGATGGTATCCAGAAAATCCATCAGTGAAAGAGTATGCCTCATTCCCTCCAACATTGTCTAATACTTCATCTGTGAATGGAGTAGGAAATGGGTCATGTAACGATGCATCATTTAATTTTCTGAGATCTACGCAGATCCTGATCTCACCTTTAATATTTTTTTCCTAGATAACCATGGGACTTATCCATTCTGATTCTTCCACTGGTTCAATGATTCTTGCATCAAGCATCTTATCAAGCTCTACTTTGAATCTTTATTTGTTTGGATTGAGTCGATAAGGTCTCTGCTTAATGGGCTTCGCATCTGGCTTGAGAGGTATTTTCATGACCCCTAAGTCTCCCAAAATGCCTTTCATCTCAGAAAACTTTGTCGGGAATAAGTCTTCATAATCGCGAAGTAGATCTGCTATCTACGCAACGGTTTCTTCATCCCAATAATCTCCTATTGAAGCGAACTGGTGAGCTCAAAGTAAGGGTTCCTAATGAGGGCAACTAGACTAGGAGCTTTACTTTAATTATCAAACCAAGGGACATACAAACTTTACAGGAACTGGCACTATATGTGATCTTCTAGGATAGTCTCTATCGAAGTTAGGTGTTTGTATCAACTGTAAACAGGATTGTTAATCTATGGAAAATAAATTCCTATGCTAAGAAATCAAATACTGAAAGCAGGAAATATACCGATAAGAATTTGAATGCATGAAATAGTCAATCTAATTTTAAGAATTAATTTGCTGAAAACAATAAAAACTATTCTATGAAATTGAATGTTGGAATTATAACAGACCTATTCTAAAGAAATGAAAGCTTGACCTTTAATCTTACTGTAAATTGAATGCATAAAACTCGAAGTCTGATCTAACATAATCTAAGTCTAAAGCTGAATTCGGAATGCCATTATCTGATGCTGCAATCGTTAATCAAAACATGTAACCAATAAATACTGAAAGGAATCAATCTCCATAAGCAGTTCTAATAATTAAACGAATACATAAACTGAAGATCTAGATTGCTGCTTCAGAAATAAATGCAAGTACATAGAGAAATGGGTGTTAATTATGCTTCAATGGAATGCTGCTACAGGACTACAGACACAGTATTGTCATACTACGGAATGTGTTGTAATGAACTACAGAATCAGAAGTGATCAACTACTACAGAATTTAAATCATGTTTTATCTAGACGCTATTTAGAATACTCTAATCTACAATATAAATTTAATAAATGCACAACACATAATGAGAAATACCTGTACTACAAGATCTCCTGACCTACGTGTTGGAGGGGCCCTCTCCAACCCATACTTAGGAGTGAAAAGAACTTATAAACGCTGAATCGTAGATAAGATCAAGTCTTTATTAAAATAGAAACTTCATCGTTAAAAACCAGGTCTGTAACACAACTATCTTGATAGTTTGAAACGTAAACAATAATTCTTCAAAATAGCAGCAGAGACCTCTCGCTACCCGAGAGGTCCATATTTATAAAATCCTAATGCTTAACCTAACAAAAATGTCTAATTGCCTATTCCCTTTTGAACAGGAGTTTGTTCTCTATAATTCAGGAAAAAGGCGTTGAGTTTGGTGATGTCCTTCCAGTTCTCCACTTGATTCACGCGTTATCCTTGAGTACACCTACACCTGCTCATCCAACATCATTTTACATGCAATTAGCTCATATCAACGCTTTTCAAAACATAACAGAAATAATCTTTTAAACACTTCATTAAATTATTAAGGTAAATCATTTTCCCACTAACGAGTGTATCTTTTCAACCTCTCTTGTGTTTTCTAGTGGGAAAAGATACTATCAGATACCTGAAATGGAGACTCATCATCTCCCCCATGCTTGAAGGATTCACCCATCCTTGGGTGACATATTCTACTCTCTGATGACGTCTCTGATGTCCCATGCTGCCACCTTGGGGGTCCCTGCCTATCTGTGGTAGCCCATACTTTGATCTTCTTTGACCCATGCCCCCCTTTCTTCTTCCTCATTGACCTGTTCCTTAATGACTAGAGGGAGGAAGAATGGGGTTTTTACCCTCATCCCTATCCACCTAAGCTGATTCTTTATTAATGACTCTTTGTAGAGCTTGGATTTTACAAGAGCATTATCTAGTCTGGCAGGGGAGTGAAGTTCTTTTATTTTCAGGTCATTTGCCACTCTGCACCATCTTTCACCAATAGACTTCTGAACCTCGTTATGTGTGCTCTAAAGAGTAAGATCAAAGTGATCCACAGCCCCCTGCTATTTCTCAAGGATAATTGGGATCAGTTCCTCATTTATGGTTTCTGTGGTCATAGATTATTCTTTCCGGGTGAGATGCTTCTACCCTGATCCATAATGGGGTCTGCCATTTTGCTGCCACATAAATGTGGTAGTCCTGCGTTCGTTCAATTTCATTGTTCATCCAAGAACATAATGCCAAGACATGCTTCAGTTGAACAATTTCCTAGTCCTTCTTCGCTAGTTCCCCTTGTGCCTCAGCCAACTTTTCTTGAAGTGCCGAATTTCTCTGTTCCACTAGTCTTAGCTCCCCTACATGATGCATTCTTAGAATTTGTGTCTTCTCAGATGAGAATGGGGGTGATGCTGTCTGGCTTCCTGATCCAATTTTTAATGCCACCAGCTCCTTTTTGAGCTCTTCTAATTCTTCTCGTGCCTCAACCAGCTGATTGACAACCCCAGGGTTTTCATTATGCTTAGGAGGGTGCCCCTGGGGGTTGACTTGCTCTTTTGGTTCATTCTGCTCTTCTTCCTCCTCCTATTCTTCCTATTCATCCTGCATTTCCTATTCATCCTACTCCTCTTCTGTAGTGGGATCCTTCTAATCTACCCATTGATCATCATCCCCATCTGACACATTTTGAATTATGGGACTGGGTTCCCTACTCTTTTCCTTGGTAACTTGGATCCAGGATGCTTGGGTGAATCTCTTACTTCTTCTTTTCAGCTCTTGATTACTGGCAGGAATCTTTGGGTTTGCCTTGGGGGAGTCCTCTCTTGAGTGCTTGATTTTCACCAGGATTTCGGCCACATGGTCCAATTCAATTTTCCTCTTCGCCCCTGATGTAGAGGTGGTTTTGTTCATTACTCCTGGCAGTATGCCAACTATGGGTGTACCCTTCATCCTTTGAACATCTTCGGTGGATACCAAAATGAATTCTTCCCATGAAAGCTCTGGTATCTGTGCCTTTAATTCCCCACAGACGATTAACTTGATCAGCCCATGATGGGCCAGGCATCCTCCTTCCCCTTAGCCACCTTCTTTCTCATTTCTGCTAGAGATTGGAGCAGGTAAAATGGAATACTAATGTTGTTGTTTGGTGGATAATGGGTTATGTTTCTTAACAGCTCTAAAATCCGAAAATGAAAGATGGGGACATAGCTTAACCTACCATAGCATGTGATGTGCTTCTAAATGATTGCAGCCACGTCCTCCCATGGTGTTGGCATGGAGAGTCTTTTGAATCCATTTTTGTCTTCGTCGTAGACCTCTCCTTGCTCGAAGAAGGTTGTTTTTGCTTCCTGGTTTGCCTCCCTGTCATCCCTGCTCCATTGCAAACCTCTCTGTAGTCCAGTGAATTTGGCAATTACACCCTCATCAATCTTAATACGTAACCCCTTCACTCGGGTGACGAACTATTCATCCTTGATATGTTTAAATTTTTTTGCAAACTCCAAAGCTACCCCTTGGTTGTACCCTTTCAGTCCTAGGATGAAGGGCATCCAACCTGCACTGCGGATGGTTGTTAATATTCGCAGGTTCTGGTAGACGGCGCTGTGCTCCTCTGGTTCACTTTTCTTGAATCCTTTCATCATTTTAAAACCTCTTCTACAATCAACAAAAGCCAACTTTGAATGTGTCTTTTACCTCACTGGTCTGGATTTACTTATAGGCTTGGGGCCAGATTGCTTGCTGCGTGACGTACTCTCTTCTGATGGCTTGCTTCCAGGAAGTGATGAGCGGTTTCTTTTGTTTTGCAAAAACTGGCCTTTTCTTTGACGATCATGCAGCTTAACTTAAATGTCCTTCCACACTTATCCTTATTATTCTTTGATGTACTTTGATGATGAATCCATTTCTTTTCATGATCAAGCTCTTCCTTTCTCTTTATGCTTGTACTTTGCGATTATTGTGGTGTATGGTGGTTATATGCGGATTCATCATTTGTCGAAATGATGGGTATGTGCAATCATGGTTTTGTAATCTGAACCTTTTCCTTCGACTTTATTGTAAAGCTGTCCTCAGCTTAAAATATAACCATTTTGGGGATAATGATTTGACCTTAAAAATAAAATGAAAATGTTCAGAGATTACCTTGCTATATTTTGTAGCGTACCTGATTTCATGATCATTGTTGATTTGCATGTGTGCTGGATGCTATATTAGATTTGGTGTAATCCGTAGTAATCTTTGGCGTGTCAGTCGTTATGTGTGTTCTGCATTTTTCTTTTTTTGTGTCATTTTGATTTGACTTTGATGATGCGTTGCATGAATTTGATTGCTTGCTGCTGCTAAATGTCTTGCTCGCTCTGGCTCGCTTGAATAAATGGAAGCCTCGCTTGAATCAATGGCAGACTCGCTTGAATCAATTTTAGGCTCACTTGAAGTAGGGTCAAGTGCTCGTGATCATATGGTAGAGTTGATTGAAGAGTATGCTTGGATTTCCCTGTAGTGGTAGATAATTTTGCTGGCTCTTTTGAATGTATCACTTGTATGCTGAAAATGTTTGAGAATTCTCGGGCTTCCTTGAATTGTGTTTGATATTTCTCTTTGCAATAGTAATGTTGGATCTTCATAGTGATATATGTGGCCCTGTTATTTGGCCTGCTATTTTCTCTATCAATTTTTTCTTTCTTTTTCCTTTTTCTTTTTTCTTTTTTTTTCATTTTTCATTTTTTTTCATTCATTTTTTCAATGCTTTTTCATATTTTCTATCAGCATCAGTTGTTGCTGGTAGAGTACCTGTGTAAACTCTTCTTTTGATTGTGGTTTCTTGTAAAGTTTGATTCAATGTCCATTCACTATCATGGGAAACTGTTGTTCATCTATTGCAATAATATTGACTGCTCCATTTTCATAGATGTGCTCAATGATGTAAGGTCCTAGCCATCTGGTTGTTAATTTTCCTTTGAATGTGTGAAACTTGGGATCATAGAGTAGTGCCCAGTCACCTTCCTTGAACTTTTTATCTTTTAGGTGCTTGTCATGCCACCTCTTTCTTTGTTGCTGGATGATTTCAGTGTGGGCTAGTGCTTGTTAGCGGTGCTCATCCAGTTGATTCAATTTTAGCATGCGTTCTTGTTGTATTTTTGATAGTTCCATGTTTAACTCTGCTTCAATTCTTAGTGTTTTTATTTCAATTTCAATTGGCAGCATGACTTTCTTTCCATATACTAACTCATAAGGTGTGAATCCTGTTTTTGTCTTCCATGTGGTGTTATAGGCCCAAACTGCTTCACTTAATCTGTCAGCCCAATCTCTTTTGTGGAGTTGGACTATTTTTGTTAAAATCCTCTCTAATTCTCTATTGGTGAATTTTGCTTGACCATTTCCTTGAGGGTGATATGAAGAGGACTGTTTATGTTTAACCTTATTCTTTTTCAGTAGGTCCTCTATTAAGTTGGATGTAAATTGTGGTCCTTCCTCAGAAAATAGTTCCCTTGGAACACCAAACCTGTGGAAGATTTGCTCAGTGAAAAATTTTGCTACATTGTTCTCATTTGCTGCAGCAAGTGCTGCTACCTCAGTCCATTTTGTAAGGTAATCTATACATACTAGAACGTAGTTCTTTTGATTTGATGGTGGGTTGATTGGACCAACGAAGTCAAATCCCCATTTCTTGAATGCTTCTAAGGAGATATGTGGATGAAGAGGCATTTCTTCTTTTTGTGTGGGATTCCCCATTCTTTGACAGTCATCACAGTGAGACAAGTACTCATAAGCATCTTTGTGGAGTGTTGGACAATAATATCTTGTTTGCAAGATTTTGTAGGTTGTCCTTTTTGTAGCATAGTGTCCACCACAGGGTTCATTGTGAGTGGCATGCATTATGTCATGTAATTCATCTTCCCTAATGCACCTTCTAAGTATCTGATCTAGTCCATGTTTAAAAAGCATTCCCTCTATCCATGTATATGTGGCACTTTGCCTTATTAGTTTTGTCCTTTCTTTATAAATGTAATGTTCTAGAAACTTTCCAGATACTAAATAGTTTGCTATGCCAACAAACCATGGGCTTCTTGTTGATATGGAAAAAAGGTGCTCATCAGGAAAGTTATCTTCAACCAATTCATTATCTTTTCCATGTGTGACTCTTGACAAAAAGTCGGCTACCACATTATGCTTGCCTGGTTTATCTATTATAGTAATGTCAAATTCTTGTAGAAGTAGCTTCCATCTAATAATTCTTGCACTAGTATTAGGCTTTTTCATAAGATATTTGATTGCCGAGTGGTCGGTATGGATAAAACTTTGGTATCTCGTGATGTAATGCCTGAATTTATTGACTGCATGTATGACTACTAAAAATTCCTTCTCTGTGACTGTGTAGTTGAGTTCTGCCCCAGCCAAATTTTTGCTTATATAGTATATGGCATAGGGTTTCTTGTCTCATTCTTGTCCAAGGACAGATCCAATGTCTTTATCTGATGCATCTGTGTGGATGTGAAATGGAATTTCCCAGTTTGTTCCTTGGAGTACTGGTGCTGTGATTGTTTTCTCTTTAAGATTTTCAAATGTTGTCATGCAATTGCTTGACCATATGAACTCACTGTCTTTTGTGAGAAGTGCAAACATTGGGGCAGCAATTCTGCTATAATTTTCAATAAACCTTCTGTAGTACCCTGTTTGTCCAAGGAAACTTCTTACATCCCTTTGTTTGATAGGTGGTGGCATCGTTTTGATTACTGAGACTTTTGCTTGATCAACCTCTATCCCCCTCTGTGATATATGATGTCCTAGAATGATGCCTTCTTCCATTAACATTTTGCATTTGTCATTGCTTAGGCACAAATTCATTTCAATACATTTTTTCAATTCTAATTCAAGGTTGTTCAATGCCTTCTCAAAGTTTTGTCCATAGGGTGTGAAATCATCCATGAAGTCTTCCATTTTGTCATTTATAAAATCGAAGAAAATACTCAATATGGCTCTTTGAAATGTTGCTGGGGTATTACATAAACCAAAGGGTAGGACCCTATAGGCATAGGTTCCCCATGGGCATGTAAAGGTAGTCTTATCATGATCAGCTGGGTGTATTAAAATTTGGTTGTACCCACTGAAACCGTCTAAGAATGAAAAATAGTTGTTTCCTGATAATGTATCTAGCACCTGATCTATAAATGGAAGAGGAAAGTGATCTTTCTTGGTTTCTTTATTTAGCTCTCTGTAGTCCACACAAATTATCCATTTGCCTCCCTTTTTAGGTACTATAACTAGTGGTGAGACCCACTCACTCTCAAATATTGGATAGATGAACCCTGTATCTAATATCTTTTGTAGTTCCACTTTGACTATGTCTTTCAATGTAGGGTTTAGCCTTCTTTGGGGTTTCCGGATAGGAGTAGAACCTTCTTTGATGTAAATGTAGTGTTTGCAGATATCAGGATGTATGCCTTTCATGTCTGCATATATCCATGCAAATGCTTTACTTTGTTCTTCTAGTATCTTCATCAATTTCTTTTCTTGCTCAGGTTTCAAATTGGAATTTATGTTGACTATTTTGCCAGGCAGAATTTCCATGATTTTTACTTTTTCAATTTGCTCTTCGAGCACTTCTGTCCATAATTCATCCATGTTCTATTTTGAACTGTCACCTGTTTCTGTGGAAAAAAAGTCTTGAATAACATGATTGTTAGAAGATACATTTTGTGTAAATCTATCTATATGGCCATCTTCGTCTATTGCTTTTAGTGATATTGCAGCATCAATTGTTAGGATAGGTTGGAGGTTGTGATTTGGTTTGTTCTATTAATCATCAGTCCAGTTTTGATATTCTAACTCTGAAGATTTCATTGCTGGTGGGTAGATTGTGATTTTCTTCCTAGCATGTCCACTGGTGATTGTCATATTTCTTGATCGGCAACCTATGCAAGATTCCGTAGTTGCTAACCAAGGTCTACCGAGTATAATTGGATAGCCACTAAGTTTGCTTTTGATTTCAATTATTATAAAATCAGCTGGGTATTCCTAGGATTCAATATTGATCATAATGTCTTCTAGCATTCCTTCGGGTTTCACAGTGGATGTGTCTGCTAGTTGGAGTACTGTTGTGGTTGGTCTGACCATTGATTGGAGTCCCAGGTATAACATGGTTTCCTTAGTCATAACATTGATCGTAGCTCCCAAATCTATTAAGATTTTATTTATTTGCTTGTTATTGATGGTGATGTTTACTACAAGACTACTTGGATCAAGATATTTAGGGTTTATTATGACACCTAGCATTAAATCAGACAATTGTTCGACTACATTTATGGTTGGTGGGTCACGTTTCCTCCTTCCTGGTTTCTTTAGGCAATTCTCTCTAATAAATTTGTTGTAGATGGGCACATCCCTTATGGCTTGTAAAATCGGAATTTGGAAGTTTAAGTGCTTGAATTTGTTTAAAATTGTATTCTCTTCCTCTTCTTTCCTACTTCGGACTAGTTTTTCTAGAAATGAAGGGTTTCTGTTGCGTGGGAGTGGTTGGGTTTCATCCTCAAGAGGGTCTGGTTCATCTGGATGCTGAACATAGGGTTCTGATGTTTGTTCTTGAGCTTCAAGTTGTTGGATATTGTGTGGGGATGTATTCTGCAATGTTTTTCCAAATCATAGGTTTATTTCGTTTATTTCTATGGTGTCTATGACATAGGTAGGGAATTGTGTGATATCAGCGTTATAAACCTGTTGTTGTTGTGGAGGTCTGTTATTATTAGGATTTGGGATTGGTTGGGATGGAATGGGTGGAGGTCTAGGAGGTGGATGAGGCTGTGGGGGTGGGGGTGGCATAATAAGTGGCTGTTGTAACGTGGCCCTCCAATTTGATGGATGGGAGTATTGATTCGCATAATTTGTGGTGGATGGAGGAAAAGGTGGGGGGTATTGTGGGTAAGATGGTGGGTAGTACGATTGTTGATAGGATGGCTGATATGTTTGTTGATTCTGTTGCCATTGGTTTGGATTTGGCTGTGCTTTCCATGGAGTTGGTGCAGAGTTCCAATTTGGTTGTCCTTGATTATAGTAGGCTTGATTGCTTTGTTGATATGGTCTAACAAAATTATTCCTCGTCTGATTTATAAAACAGAGCTATTCTATTGCCACTTCAGATGTCGTGTCTTGAATAGCCGCCTTACATGAAGGTAAGAGGGGACATTTATCAGTGGAATGGTCGTCAGTGCAGAGACCACATACTTCTATGGTGTTCAAGGTGCACTGCCCCTTCTCATGTTTTTTTCTACAACGAGGACAGAATACTGCCAAGGCTTGGTTAATTTCATCCCGCTTCTTTTTTATTTGTAGTGCATCAAGTTGCATGGCCAGAGATTGTAAGATGTCGGTCTTCATATCATCTAATAGATTTCCTAAATCAGATTTTGTAAGATTGGGTCCTGAAGATGATGAGGATCCAGTGGGTAAATGTGTATCTCTTGTCCCATTCTTGCTTTTCCTAGACCTAGAATGGTTCTTGAAGATCTGTAGTATTTGGTCATAAGTCTTATGAAATATGTCTCCATCTCCCAAGAGGTTTAAGATCTCAAAATTGTCCTCTTTAATCCCCCTAAGAAGGACCAGTTTCAGCGATTTAGGGTCTAGGGTGCAATGGTTAGCTTGTTTGTAGCTGAGATGAAATCGCTGGGCATAATCTTCTAAGGATTCATGGTCTCCCTGCTGCATCCTAAATATTTCATCCCTTGTATCTTTTTCTTTGCAGTAGTCCCTATACTTTTCTAGGAATGCCTATTTCATTTGATCCCAGCTGAAAATACTATTTCCTTCTAAACTCATGAACCACCTAAGTGATAAATCTTTCAGTGTGGAGGGAAAAAGTCTCAGCTTTTCGGCATCTGTAGTATAATCGAAAGATCTACAAACTACCTCAAACTCAAACAGGAATGTGTCAGGATATTCTGAAGTCAATCCATGGAAGTTTGGCAGATTGTTAGGGTTTATATTCTTCATTCTGGCATCTCCAAGAGGTATGCTAATGGGAAAGGTGAAAAGCTCCCTAGGTTCTTCTTCTTCCTCAGCCATAGTGGTGTTGGAGCTGGAACTAGTAGAGAAGTTGTCTCTGTTTGGATCGTATGTGGAATCAGTTTCATTTTCAGAGCTTGGGGATCCAAACTAAGAGTGGTAAGAATTGTTGTCACCGTTATTGCTCATGGGACACCTAGGCAGAAAGCATCCAAACCTATCCCTTTGCCGATGAGGCATTCATTGGAAAAAAATTATGTTCTTGTTTTATGTGATTTTTTTGTTTTCTTTTTGTGTTGTTTTTGATGTTCCTGTTTTATGTAATTTTTGTTTTCTTCTTGTGTTGTTTTTAGGTGATGTCTCCTAAAATATTAGCACCTCCCCGACAACGACACCAAAAAGTGGTGAGCTCAAAGTATGGGTGCCTAATGAGGGCAGCTAGACTAGGAAATTTACTTTAATTATCAAACCAAGGGACGTACAAACTTTAGAGGCACTGGCACTATATTTTGTCTTCTAGGATAGTCTCTGTCAAAGTTAGGTGTTTGTATCAACTGTAAACAGGATTGTTAATCTATGGAAAAGAAATTCCTATGCTAAGAAATGAAATACTGAAAGTAGGAAATCTACGGATAAGAATTTGAATGTAGGAAATAGTCAATCTAATTTTAAGAATTAATTTGTTGAAAACAATAAAAATTATTCTATGAAATTGAATGCTGGAATTATAACAGACCTATTCTAAAGAAATGAAAGCTTGACCTTTAATCTTACTGTAAATTGAATGCATAAAACTCAAAGTCTGATCTAACATAATCTAAGGCTAAATCTGAATTCGGAATGCCATTATCTAATGCTATAATCATTAATCAAATCATGTAACCAATAAATACTGAAAGGAATCAATCTCCATAAGCAGTTCTAATAATGAAACAAATACATAAACTGAAGATCTAGATTGTTGCTTCAAAAATAAATGCAAGTACATAGAGAAATGGGTGTTAATTATGCTTCAACGGAATGCTGCTACAGGACTACAGACACAACATTATCATACTACAGAATGCGTTGTAATGAACTACAGAATCAGAAGTGATCAACCACTATAGAATTTAAATCGTGTTTATCTAGACGTTATTTAGAATTCTCTCATCTGCAATATAAATTTAATCAATGCACAACACATAATGAGAAATACCTGTACTGCAAGATATCCTGACCTACGTGTTGGAGGGGCCCTGTCCAACCCATACTCATGAGTGAAAAGAACTTATAAACATTGAATCGTAGATAACATCAAGTCTTTACTAAAATAGAAACTTCATCGTTAAAAACTAGGTCTGTAACACAACTGTCTTGATAGTCTGAAACATAAACAATAATTCTTCAAAAAAGCAGCAAAGACCTCTCGCTACCCAAGCGGTCCATATTTATAAAATCCTAATGCTTAACCTAATAAAAATGTCTAACTGCCGATTCACTTTTGAACAGAAGTTCGTTCTCTATAATTCAGGAAAAAGGCACTGACTTTGGTGATGACCTTCCAATTCTCCACTTGATTCACGCATTATCCTTGAGTACACCTACACCTGCTCATCCAACCTCCTTTTACATGCAATTAGCTCATAGCAACGCTTTTCAAAACATCACAGAAATAATCTTTTAAACACTTCATTAAATTATTAAGGTAAAACATTTTCCCACTAACGAGTGTATCTTTTCAACCGCTCTTGTGTTTTCTGGTGGGAAAAAAAACTATTAGATACCTGAAATGGGGACTCATCACGAACTTTGGTTCTTCAGTGGTTCCAATGTTCACTTTTCGAGTTTTCACAGGATCACTTAGATCTGGAATTTCCAATGGTGGTCCTTCGACTTCGAGCTTTCCTTCTGACTCAGGTATATTGACATTGCACGGGTTGTCATCATCGCTTTCCTCTTCTTCATCATCTACAACGAAGTTATAACATTCCAGGGCATGTTCTATCTGTCTTGCCCATTCTGGTTGTTGGTTCACAGGTTCTGGTGTGTCATTAAATATATTTCCTTCCTAGTGTTGTTGTGGTGCTAATTCAAGGTTCACTTGATCTAACAACCCTTTGAACTTTTGATCAAATTCCCATACTGACTCAATCGGTTTTTGTTTGATTTCTTCAAGCTCTATGATACACTACGACTCTGACTTGGGTTTCTTAAATTCTCTGAGGAGTGCACTTCTAATGTCCACTAGGGATCTATTCTGTCCAACATAATACTTCATGAACCATGTCAAGGCTCTATCTTTGAATGTTGTAACTAATTGTGCTTGTCTTATAGCATCATCATTGACTTGTTTAACATTCCACACGGCTTAACATAGAAACCAGTGTTTCCTAGGGTCTTCTAGACCCATTCCTTTGAATATCGGCATTTTGATATCGTCTGTCATTCTCCTTCTAGGAGGCGCAGTATTCTATGATGTGCTAGGGATACTACTGCTCAAAATGTTCTGAGTACTCACTCTTGCGATGTTACTACCACTATTGTTTTGTGGATTAGCAGTATTGTCAACTGGCATATTCTGTGGAGTGATGGGCTGATAGGTATCTACTGGAGGTTCTGTCTGGCTATCAGTCTCAACTTGTAACTCAGTTTCTATAGAGATGTGAAGTTCATGTTCATTAGGGTTCTTTTCTGCACTAGACTTGTATCTTTTACCACTTCTTAATGTATGAATGTGTTCTTCGGTATCACTGTCACTTTCTATGAACATTACAGAGTCAAAACTTCTAGGTGTCTTTTTGCATTCTTAAAGCACATTTATCTACTAACAACATTTCAATGTACAAGATGAGATTGTTCAAGTACTTACCTCAGAATCCTTTGAAGAAATATGCCTCTATTGCACTGTAAGACTTCAACGTGTCCACAACAAATTCTGTAACATAGCCTTCTAGTGTGCTATCGAGCCAGAAGTCTACTACACTTGAGATTGATATACCCACCGCTTTAAGTCTCTGGATCAGTTCTGGAGTCCACACCGTAGGTTCTCCTCCCTGATAACGATTTTTGTGTTCTTCTAATCTTGACGACCACTCATATAGGTCGTTGCTGAAGAATGCGAAGAAAAATTCATAAATGTTCGCCCATAAGTATCTCTACAACCATTCTTTGTCAGAGAAATGCGGTTGTATGTTCTCCTTTCTTGTAAACTCCTTTTCTGTATTATCTACCAAGTTTTGTATTTATGTTCTCTCAGGATTCCAATATTCTGGACACATCACCATTTCAAGTGAGTCAATAGAACCATTTGTTGGGATAGCACCTTGTTCTTTAACCTTCTCTTACTGACCTAGGTTCTTCGTAGTTGTGGTCCAACAAAACCCTTCTTCACCAGCCCTTTCGGCAACAGCCTGCGAACAAGCTGAGGTCTCACCCGAGGCGAAGTTTATGGGGGATTACAGAATCAGGTTTCTGCAATCAGGATATGCGCGGCTTAACAGACTGGGGGAACTGGGCGGAGTTATACCGACTTCGCGGTTAACACTTATGCTATAGCGCATGCAGGGATGGCACGCTTTAGAATGACCACTTAAAAATAGGGCAGCGCAACTAAAGACTATGCTACCTCTTTAACAATCACATACCTTACAGGCTTCGCTGACTTAGTGTAACTATGCATTCAACACAAGGGACTGTGCATCTCACGAACTTATACGATACGATGAACTACAATGCAACTGTGCACTTCTAGTGCTGCGCTTTCAAGGAATCACACTTACACAGACTTCGACAACTTAGTGTTCACCCATTTAACTCATGCATTCATCATATTAAGAAATACTTGCACATTCAACATTCATGCATATATGTTCGACACTTAACATATTATTCTCATCACTATAGAGAACACATATAAAAGCGAAGATACATATAACTGTAAGCATGAACTTAACCATAATAAAACAAACACACATATTCAAGCACATAACACGATATTTATGTGGTTCACTGCTCAGATGGGAGCTATGTCCATGGGAACTGTTGATTTTATTACTCGAAAGGGTTCAACAGTTCAAGTCTGCGCACTCAGCTGCAGACTCTCTTCTCTCTACAATAGGTATCTGTGCATGGAGTTGCAGAGCCTCTTTACAATATTTAGTCTCTCAACAGAGATCAACTTAGGGATCAAAACCCTCTTTGAATAATCAAAAATGACCCATTGGATATTAACCCTTTCCTTTACAAAAATGCCCCTTTTATAGATCGTTCCCTTAGGTCACGTCTTTACAATGCATATGGGCCAAAACCCTGGAGTAACAAAAATTGGTGTGGTTACCCCGCCAACCCGGCCTGTCATAGTCGACAACTGCTCCACTCACCTCTGGCCACCTTGTTGGACCCCTTGCTGGCTCTGACTCCCTTCTGACAGCCGCAGTCCTCATGAAACGGTTATAACTGCATCATGGCATGTCTTTTTCCACCCCTCTGGCCTTCCTTTCCTTGTCGATCTGTGGCTTAGCTTCTAACGGTTAACCCCCACTCTAACTGACAGGTCGCTTTCATCTACTTACACGCTGCTCCTTACCCACTCTCGAGAATCATGGAGTCACTTGCCCAAAATAGGTCACTTTCATCTCCTCAACCTTTACTTATACTCTTTTCCCAAAATAGCTTCTTCAATGGAGATGCACATCAGCAAAACTGCGCTATTCTCAGACTTCGCGTTTCTAGTGCGCTTTGCTTAGACTGTGCTTCGCCAAAACTGTGCTTCTTCAAAATTGTACCAACTTGGGCCATGCCCAACAATCATATAACTAATCCAGATCAGGGAAATTAGATTTGTATCCCTTAAATCTAGGAAAGTTGCCCTCCTTTTTTGGATCCATGGTCTGACTTGTAATAGTATTTATTTTGATCTTGACAGAGGGAAAAGGGTGGTTAGAAATGGGACAAGTTGGGGAAACTCTGATGTAATTTTTTTATGTCAGCAATGTTAGAGCATATTTCTCTAAAATACTTGATTGTATTTTTTTGCAAACCTGTTAATGGAAGATGGATCTTTCATGCATTCGGTTTCCACATGGATCAAGATAAAGTTTCCTTTTTCTGATGTTGTTATTTTTCTTCTAATTGAGTTATTAAGATCTCGAATGTTAAGATTCATAAGATTTTAATCGGAATGTGTTCATTGTTGATGTTTTATGATTGCAGTGTAATAAGAATGTTTTCTCATTATTCATGATAATAATAGGTTCTCTTTTGGATTGTTAACACTTTGAGATGTTAATGCATAATTCACTAACTCCTTTACTGTGTTCATTGACTTAGATGCTATGTTTCTGTTATATTAAAATTGATGTGATCATTGGATGTTTCAGCTGATCTTCATCAATAAAGGTTTTTACGAAATAGGAGGATTTATCTTTATGTTGTATCCATTTTTTAAATTTTATAAGTAACAGGGTTTAACAATTAAATTTGACTTTCTACAGGAAGATGTTTATGTCTAAAAGTAGATATTGATTTTCTTTTTCCACTAGTGATGTTACATACGATCAACTCCGATTTTACCTTAAGTCTCCCTTAAGGAGCAGAACAAAACTTAAACAAATCCAATAGAGGCTTAAATCCATCGAAAGAGGTCATTTTCAACGACTGGGAAATAGGGGAACCCTTGCGCAGAGTTCCTTGAAGCTCCTGGATCATACCACTATCCTTAACGTTAACCCCCAACCTATTCCAACGACCAAAAGGGGCATCAACAGGTTGGTACATTTGAAACCTATTATTGTGTGAAAATTCACCACTCATCATATTCCTTGCTCCCTAAAAAGTGATAATTCCTACTAGCATCCTAGGTGACAAAAAGTAACCACTACCTAAAGAGGGTGAGGATGCAAGAACATGTCCACTTCCAAATGAAAACATAATATATGAATTTCCATTGGTATATTCATGTTGGGAAGGATGTAAGGGAACTAACATTGAATGTCAACATCCCAAAAGAAAAGGGGCCACTATTTTGAGTTGCGGTGCTTGACATGACAATTCCATTAACAGGGATGATCATAGGTGTAGCTCGTATGGGATTCCTAGTAATAGAAGGATTTTTACCCCCAATGGAAATACAATACATAGAAGGGTTAATTCCCATACTATGAACACTAGGTGATGGAGTGGGAGTTCCCCCAACAATTGGTGATTAGCAGTAGTGCCCATGGCATTCAACTAATGCAAAGGGTTGAAATGTGCTACATGATCTCTATGATAGAAGTCACATGCATTCTAGATAAGAGGATCCTAAGGGTCGATGAGGGATGGATTAAAATTTGGAAATGATGGCCCGTGAATGTACTCAAATTGAGGGATCCAAAATCATCATGGGGAGGAGGTGTGGGAATCCTTCCAAGGATAGGTCCTACTAAATCCCTTCAATTTATTTTTCCTTTAGGATTTTGATCTTCTCATAACTAAACTTCCCTTTTTGGATGATTTGCAACAACTTGGTTCTTTTTCCTTTAGGATTTTGATCTTCTATTTGTGAATGAATGGAAAATGCTTGTAAACTACAAAACAATACAAACTAGTTAGAATTGTTGTAGTTTATATATGAATATCATTTATTCCCATTCACAAGAAAACATTACAAGAGACCAAAAGTATCTTTTAACATAAAGTGTGATTCCCTAGGATGTAAAAACTGTAAAGTTTCAAAACTCTAACACTAGGAAATGATGTGGCAAAAGGAACGTAGTCCATGAGGAGGCTAGTTGATACGTTGACTTGGTGGGGGCACAATGTTTGCATACCAACTCCATTTAGGACAACTCTTGGATAGTTGAATAGATTAAATAATTATCTATGAGCTTGATAGGCCATGCAATCGGCCTATATCCACTAGAAAAAAATGTAAGGGAAATGCTCAAAAAGATGCACTGAAAGCTCAATTAGACTTGACAAATTGATGCAACATTGTGAAGATGTGGAACCATTCTAAATCAATGGAACATATGGTTGGCCACCTATATCCACTTAAATCAAAGGAGAATCCAAGAATGTTTAATAAAGATATGCTTACACAAAGAAATGGATACATTTAACTTAACAAGGTGAAATAGAAAAGCATGAGATGTATAGACCAAGTTATGTAATCATGGTAGTATGCAATAATAACTAAAATCTTACAAACTAGCTAGTAGTAAATAGGGAGGACACAGATTTCTATCACCTCAAATTGAATATGGTTTCCTTACTAAAGCAAGTAAATCAAATACCGACAAAGTTAGTTTACATTTAAAACAAACAATATCAAACCTATCTATGCATTTGTGATCCTCAAACCTCACTTCTTGTTACATCTATATTTTTATTCGTGTGACTCTTATTTATCTCTCTGGTAACATCTACTACTTTGATCCACTTATTTGGAAATACCTAGCAATTAGATATTCAATATACCTCGATCCTTACTACAACTATCTTAGTATGTTAAACATTAATCAATTTGTAAGCCATGTTATTGTTGTTAAATGCCACATTATATATATATATATATAATTGACTATCACCTTTATTCAATTTACCTATATTTTAAACCAAGTTATGATTGCTAAAAAATAAATTGTATATCACCCTTATTCAATTTACCTATACATGAATTTTTAGATAAGCATTAATTCACCTATGCATTAATTTATATTTTTCTTCAACATGTGCACAAGTTCTATGTGTGGTGTAGATTCTAGGAATAACATTTTTGAACAGGTAGAAAACCATGAAGGTAATATGGAAGAACTAGTGATCGATTTGGAACAACGAATTTCACAAATTTCTAATTTGACCCATGTACAAGTACATGGGTTGGTAATTATTAGCGATTCACTTTAAAAATATTTACTAGGATTTACTACGCTATTATAATTGTAGATGAAGAAAGAAAAAGACAGTTAAAAACAAATTTAGATCATCTTAAGATTCAACTTTTTCAATATTACAAACATCATTGATGATGTGCTATATTGTATCGTTGCAAATCATGAATTACTTTTTGTATCGTTGCAAATCATGGTATCATTTTTTAAAAAAATGCATTTACAATAGAGATCTATGGAATCTTTTTTAACCTGTTTTGTTGGAGTCTGAGTTGTATCTTCAAATTCAATTTTCAACCTTTTCACTAAAATCAACTTCTTCAACCTTTATCATGTGAGTGGATAAAGCTTTTCCTTTGAAAGCATCTTGGACAACCCTTTATGACTCTGGAGTCTCCCCATAGTGGTTGAAGCCAATAATCTAAATAAATAGATAACCATAGTGCATGGGTTAATAGTAACATAAAAAATCATTATTTTCTTGCCGACAGAAAAATCTATACAAATAATGACAAGTGTTAGTTTTCTTGCCTTCCAAAAAAATCAAGAATACTTTTCATTTCATATTTGACAAATAATTTGTATGCCCTTCTATAACATGCTAATAAAATATTAAGAATCAATAACAACTTCAATTTTTAAATAAAATGTTATCTTTATCTTTACAACTAAGTGAATAAAAATTATTTTTCTTTAAATAAAAGTAATATTTCAAAAAACAGTAATACAACTCTGATAGAGTCATACAACTCTGATAGAGTCACCCAAAGTCACAATACGGTAATTAACGGTTTCCTTTTTTATTCCCCCGCAAACATTTCTACCTTATAACATCCCAATTCTTAGTTAAGAGCTAAAGGAAAATTTTATCTCTATGTCTACAATTGAGTGAAGAACATATATTTTCTTTAAAGAAAAGTAATTCTTCTTAACAAAACAGTAATACAACTTTGACAAAGTCAACAAAAGCCACAATACAATAACCAAATGTTTCCTTTTTTATTCCCTGCAAACATTTCTACCTTATAACATCCAAATTCCCAATTACGTGACTAACTAAATTTTCACCCAAACATCTTCAAATAAAATCCTATTTATGTTTTTGGAACATGCAACACAACTGTCCCCTAATTCTAATACGGAAACAAAATTTGCTCTCCACAAAATGGGAGGAATGGGAGGAACTTTGTTACAATTGTTTTGTCAAATGCTACTAACATTCTTTACGTGGTCACAATTTCCCACATCAGTAGGGTGGTGGTAGAGGAGCAGTATTTGTAACGCACCCCATGTTACACTAGACTTAAAACACAATTTTTTTTATTGCGCAGAGAGGCGCTCTACAGCCTAATATGGGAGAGATCTTGTAACGTGATGTAACGTTAGTAACGGATGTCACAGTAATGTTAGTAACATGTCGGCCAAAAATAATAGTGATAGTGAATATTATGGGAGAGATCTTGTAACATGATGTAACATTAGTAACGTTCGTAACATTAAAGTAAAAGGAAGTAAACTAATAGTGATAGTGAATATTATGGGAGAGATCTTGTAACGTGATGTAACATTAAAGTAAAAAGAAGTAAAGTAAAGTAAAGTAAGTATGGGGGAGATGTTGTAACGTTTGTGATGTAATGTTTGTTACTAACAAAATAATTAAAAAAATTCATGTCGGCTCATAAAATAAAAAATTATGGAAAGTATTTAAAAAAATCCATGTTGGTTCATAAAATAAAATATTATGAAAATTAATTAAAAAATAGATGTTCATTTATAAAATAAAAACTTAAAACCTAAACCCGGATCTATCAATCAAGAGAGATCAAATTTCTTGAGTTTAAATTTAAAAAAACAAATACACCTCAAGAAATTGGATCCCTCTCGGTGCTTGATAGATACGGGTTTAAGATGGATCTATGCTGGTTAATAAAAAGTTACATGCATAATGGTTAACATAGTAGATCCATATAATAGATAAATCATACCTTACACCAAGCCAAACCATTAATTCATAACATATTTTTTTTTAGTTTAATTTTAAGTATAACAATATATTTATTTACTAGGAACTATGACACAGATACAAAATAACTATGACACAGATACAAGATAACTGTGACACAGGGGAATTGTGACACAAAATAACTGTGATGTAGGGTCACTGTGACACAAAATAAATGTGTAATATACTCCTTGAAAATTGTACAGTATGAACTGTGACAAAGATGGTATGGGACATAAATGAACTGTGACAAAGATAGACTGTGACAAAAATGAACTAGGGCGGAGATGAACTATGACATAAATGAACTACGATGGAGATGAACTATGACATAAATGAACTATGACAGACATAAACTTCGCACAAGGAACTTCCATAAAAATTTACAGTATGTTTTCATAAATGGAACAAGGTAAATATAGTTTCATACTTAGACATTCCTCAAGTTATTTGTTTTCCCATTTTATTAAGACAAAGGAACATATTATTTCAGCATATTCCTTTTAAACTTACTGCCCAATAAGAACCACGTGGTAAGAACTGTCTTAAGAACTGTGAAGTGGGGTTTACATAAACTAATTAGGAAAAAAATTTCCAATATTTCCATGCATAAAAGGTAAATGACATATTATTTACTTTTTTAAACCACTGAATTTCGTATACAATCCCTACAATTCCAATACTTTTAAATTAAAAACAAATACCACTCATAATTGACCCATGGAATTTGTAAAGATGAACATGGATGAATTTAGTATTCACATAACCATTCAAACTCTTTTAAATAAGAAATTTCAACTTGTTGTTTTTAAATTCAACATACGATTCGATGCAAGGAAAAATAAACATGTCTTAGCACATGGTGGTTGTAAGTAAGGCAAACAAAACCTGGTTGTGGTTTTAAAAAAACAAAACAAAAACAAAATTACCACTCAATGTGAAGCACTACAAGCAAGATTAGCACATGGTATTTATTTTAACTTGCATATTAAGATAAAATGGAGCATAACCATTTACTGCACAGGAATAATTTATTTGGGTACTCATTTCAAACATATCCTTTGATCCTTTAGGAATTATTTTCTTCCAACTATATGAAAAGTAAGAATTTTAAACCTTTTTGAAATAATTTGTATAAACATTTCATTTAACTCTATAGAACTATGTAGTAAAACATTTCATTTAACTTGGGAGTTGCACAATAAGAATATCACTACACAATTCCCATGGGGGGTAGCTCAAGTGGTAAAGACGAGAAGTTGTAATCAGTTGTAAATGGAAGGTCACGTGTTTGAATCCCCCCAATATTACTTGTGTGCCATGGTTCGGGCCCTATGGATGCACCTAGGGGTATAGTGGTAGAGAGATTGGATCTATGGACCCCATGTCACACGAGTACCAGCCCAACTCTAGTTGTCGATTCCCCTAGTTAAAAAAAACTACACAATAAAACGAGCAGTTTAACACAGGATTTTGAAATGACAATTAACTATTTGCAAATAATCAGATAGGTTAAACAAAAATAATCAAAATGAATGGAATTACTAATTATTTATAATTTCATATAACTTTCCAAACATTGTATTCTATGACAAAATTTGAATAAATATTTCAATTATGAACCCAGAAATCTACCACTATTTCAGGAAATCATTTCTCAAACTTCGAATTAAGTAAATAATTTTCCATTCATAAAAATTTCCAAACATTATCGTAGAGATAAACTTGCACTAATTTCTTTATAGGGGAATTTAACCAAGCAACTCATGAATTCCTTCTTTTTATGCCAATCCATAAATTTAAACAGAAAACCGTGGCAAATTTTTATCATGAATTAATATTGAAAATTAAAAACACCATTCTCATGAATTAAACTTATATGTTAAACACTTGAATTTGGAAATTGGCTGTGTGGATTCCATGTTCCACCCAAATGTAGGTAATTATGCTCCTTAATATCTCAACAGAACACCACCCCCGATCTGAGACTTGTGCATTCACTAGAGAAACATCTCTCCATTTCCCAAACTCTTTCGGAATTAACACTTGGAAATCAAGAAAATTGGGTTGAATCCAATTCCATGCCAAACAATGCAATTAACCTCCTTGATTTTATTCTGAATACACAACAGTGAAAAACATCACTGCCATCTATGCTCAAAAATCCACCAAGTTAGCTTCTTACACCATTTTCCACTTCACTGGAATGGCCATAGACAAAATTGACAGAGTTGCAACATAAAATTATCAGCAATTTGGCTTACAGGTTCAGGGATTCATATCAATTTTCGTTCTCAAATAACAATTACCTCCCATGTTCTCTCCAACACTCCACCCACAGGCTTCTTTGGGAAATTTTGGTAACAGAATTTCCCCAATTTTCTCTCTTGGCTCTGGATGGGGGCGAAATTACTTTTCCATTGCATTCATAAGTTCACGCATGCAACTTGGAACCATGTGGGCTCTCTATCTCAACCACTTTATATATATATATATATTGTTGATGTATTTGTAACTTCGGAAGATATTCTACTATGTATTACACTTGTACTTTATTATATTCATGATGGAGATGTCTTATTCCTCCAATAATAAGTGTCATCATTTGTATTTGTAAGTGTCGCAAGTGTCGCAAGTGTTGCAAGTGTCGCAACTTATATTTGATGGGTTATTAGACCACCAGTGTGGGGTTGTCCCTGGTTGAGTTAAGTGGTTGGGTTATTAGACTTCATTAGGAGGTCGGCCCAGTTGATTTATTTGGTAGGTCAGTCAGTGTATAAATAGAGAGGTTGTGTCTCTCATTTGATTCATTCACTCACTTTTCAAGCTCGCATAGCTAAGAGAGAAAGTGGTGCACAAGTGGAGGAGGAGGAGTATCTGCTAGAGACATCTATTTGGGTTTGATCCTTGTGATCTTGTATTGGGGATTATTCTATCTCTGAGGAAGTTGTGGGGTTTTTCATCTTCTTGGTTTTCCCCGGTGAAACTCTGTGTCTCTTGTGTGCTTGTTATTGTATCTATGATTGATATGCTATAGATATGTTGTACATGTTATTCTCTTAGAGATCCTGAATGATAATGGAATGAATTTATCGAAAAAATTAACATGGTATCAGAGCTAACCTAAGAAGAAGGCACTGTGCAGCTACGGAAGTTAGGGCTTCTTAATTTTTGGGTTTCTCTCCACATATCATCAAAGGAAGGAGGCTATATTGGCTCTCTTAGCAAGGGTGCATCTTTCTGTCGGGACAGAATTCAATTATGAGCTTTTTCATTTTTTGACCTAAAAATTAGGGTTTCTGCAAAAATTGGAATTTCTGAAATATGATACCACGGCTGGAAGCTCCTTTGAAAAATTGAAGTTTAGATCTTTGGATCGAACTTTTTGGTTGGGTGAAGCTCCAGGAAAATCAAACCCTAGTTTGGGGTCCTGTCCAGTGAATCCGGAAATTTCAAAAGTAATTTTGAGGGGTGAAAATTTGCAGATTTCAAATTTTGAGTATACCAACTTGACCAGCTCAGCAAGGCACATCTTTCTATCCTTTCAGAAGTTTGAAATTCAAATTTTGAATTTTTAGGGTTTCTCTGACAAACCCTAATCCAACTCTAGATCCAGTTTTCAACAAATCAAGTGGTAAGACCTAAATATTTTATTTCCATTTCAGTTTATCATTAAAATGTCTCACCACACCAAGCTTGAGCATAAGCTTGAAGGGGCTGATAACGTCTGATCCTGGAAGTATAGGATTGGGTTAATCCTAGAAGAGAATGAGTTGGACAGTTACATAAGTGAAGAGGTTCCAGTCCCAAAGGGATAAGAGGCCAAAGCCTTACATAAGAAGAACCTGGTCAAGGCTAAGAGAATCATTGTTGATTCTATCAAAGACCATCTCATACCCCATGTGTCTTCCCTAAAGACACCTAAGGAGATGTTTGACTCCTTGACCAATTTGTTTGACGGAAAGAACATAAATCAGAAAATGACTCTACGGAACCAGCTGAAAGGGGTAAAGCTTCATAATGGAGAGATCATTCAATCCTACTTTTCTAAGGTCTCTCAAATCAAGGAACAACTTGAAGCTCTGGATGAAGTAGTGGAGAATGGTGAAATTGTAATGACCACTTTGAATGGCCTACCTAGGTCATGGGACTCCTTCATCCAAGGAATCTGTGCAAGAAGGAAACTGATCTATTTTAGTAAACTGTGGGAGGAATGTTCACAAGAAGAAGCAAGGCTTGTGGCCCGAGAAGAAAAGATGGGGAATGAAGATCAAGATCTCAAAGCACATGCCAAGAAGAGTAAGTTCAAAACGGAGAGATCTCATAGGAAATATTCTCACCATCAACAAAGGGAGAAATTTAAAGATACTTCTCATGGTAGATGCTTCACATGTAATGAGAAGGGACACTTTGCCCGAGATTGTCCAAAAAACAAAAGAGATTTCAACACCAATAAGAAGAAGGGAAACAAGAAAAGATATCATGCTCATGCTGCTGAAGATGATGAACCTCCCAAGAAGAAGAATAGAGCAGAAAGTGATGACTCATCAAGTGAAGAAGAATATGTTCTAATCTCTGCTCTCACAGGTACTATCTCTCATGGATGTGATGATTGGCTTATTGATAGTGGGGCTTCCAATAACATGACTGGGTTTAAATAATCCTTTGTAGATCTATCTGAACATGAGTCACCCCATAAGGTGAAACTTGGGGATGACTATCAATATCCTATCAAAGGAAGTGGTGAATCCTCCTACAAACTAGACTCTGGGAAGTATTTGAAGATGAAAGATGTTATATATGTACCTGGGCTCGAGAAGAATCTCCTCTCCATATCATATTTTGATGCAAAGGGAATTAGAGTTGCATTTGTAGATGGCCAAGTACTCATGTGTCCAAAGGGTAAAACCATAGATGATGTAGTAGTGATTGGAGAGAAAGAGGGAGGATTGTACAAATTGAAGGGACAACCTGAACATTCCATGGTACATGAGTCCATGGAGCCAAGTGAACTTTGGCATAGAAGGCTTGCACATGTGCACTATAGAGCACTACCAATTGCAAGCAAAACTGTAGAAGGTATTCCTAAAATCCAGTCAAAGCATGAAGGCATTTGCAAAGGATGTGCAAAAGGAAAGAACACAAAGAAGGCATTTCCAAGCAGTGAAATCAAATCAAAAGGAATCTTGGAGATTATCCACTCCGATGTATGCAATCCGATGTCATCCAGTTCTCTGAGTGGGTATGTATACTATGTTTCTTTCATTGATGATTTCTCTAGGAAGACTTGGGTTTATTTCTTAAAGCATAAAGATGAAGTGTTTGACAAGTTCAAGGAATTCAAAGCCTTGATAGAGAATCAAACTAATAAAAAGATCAAGACCTTCAGATCCGACAATGGTGGAGAATTCACTTGAAGTGATTTCAAGAAGTTATGCAACGATTCAGGGCTTAAGAGGGAATTGACTGCTCCCTACAATCCACAACAAAATAGAGTTGCAGAAAGGAAGAATAGAACTATCATGGAAGCAGCATGGGTAATGCTTCATGAACAGGATCTGCCTATGCATGAATGGGAAGAAACAACTAGGACTATTGTTTATGTGCAGAACAGAACACCTCACAAGATACTTGACAACAAGACACCAGAAGAAGTCTTCTCTGGTAATAAACCTGAAGTTAGCCACCTCAGGATATTTGGTTGTCCTGTATATACACACATTCCAAAGGAAAAGAGGACAAAGCTAGATCCTTCAGGAAAGAAGGGCATCTTTATGGGTTACAGTGAAAGCTCAAAGGCTTACAGAATATACTTTCCAGGGTTCAAGAAGATTGACATCAACAGGGATGTGACATTTGATGAAAACTTGGCATACATCAAATCAAGGAAGACACCTGTTGAAGACAACGAAGAACCAAAGCTAACTAGATTTCAAGATACCACTATGAATGAAGAAATTATAGAAGATCGTGAAATTGAAGATTCACAAGAACCTATAGATCCACCCTGTGAGAAGAACTCTCACAAGAGGAAACTTGCATAGGCTAGAGAGCTCATCCAAGATGCAAAAAGGTATGGCATTCCAGAAGAAGAACACGGAGAAAGGAAGAGAACTAGATCACATACCAGTTATGTTGCCTTACTCTGTGACATTATGAATAAAGAACCTTCCAATTATGAAGAAGAAGCGGAAAAGAAAGAATGGAAGGATGCCATGGTCGAAGAATACCATTCGATCATGAAGAATGATGTTTGGGATGTGGTCCCAAGACCAGAAGGAAAGTCTGTTGTGACTTCCAAATGAATCTATAAGATCAAGCATGCTGCATATGGTAGCATAGAGAAATACAAGGCGAGGTTTGTATCTCGTGGATTCTCCCAAAAAGAGGGCATAAACTATGAAGAGACTTTTTCTCCTGTAGCTAGATACACTTCCATCAGAACAGTACTTGCTCTGGTTGTAGTAATGAAATGGAAGATACACCATATGGATGTCAAGACAACTTTCTTGAATGGTGTAGTTGAAGAGGAAGTAAATGTGGAGCAGCCAGTCGGTTTTGAGACACATGATAGGGAGTCATATGTGTGCAGGTTGAAGAAAGCCTTGTATGGCTTGAAGCAAGCTCCTAGGACTTGGTATGGGAGGATAGACATCTTTCTATCCAGTTTGGGCTTTAGCAAGAGTAAAGCGGATTCCAACCTTTACTACAAGGTTGAGGAAGGAAATCCAGTGATACTACTTTTGTATGTGGATGACCTGTTTGGTATAGGTGATGATAGGTTGATTGCCGACACGAAGAGGAAGCTTCCTACTGAGTTCGAGATGAAGGACTTGGGGATGATGCACTACTTTCTAGGAATGGAAGTGTGGCAGAGTGCAGATGGGTTCTTCCATGGACAAGGGAAGTATGCAGTAGAGATCCTGAAGCAGTTCGGGATGATGGACTGCAAGGCCATGGCCACACCTATGGCATCAAACCTGAATCTTCTATGTGATGCTTCATCTGATCTGGTTGATGTCATAGTGTATCGTCAGATGATTGGGTCCTTGACATACCTGACGAACATGAGACCAGATATTTTCTTTGTGGTGAACACATTGAGCCAGTTCCTGACAGATCCCAGAGGTGTTCACCTGGTTGCTATAAAGCATATTCTAAGGTACCTGAAGGGTACAATTGATTATGGGCTCAAGTATGATGCGAATCAAAAGTTTAACCTGGAGGTTTATGTTGATTCAGATTGGGAAGGTAATGCTGCAGATAGGAAGAGCACTTGTGGGTGCTACTTCAGTATGGGATCAAGTGTGATCTCTTGGTTTAGCAGGAAGCAGTCCTGTGTAGCACTGAGTGCATCCAAAGCAGAGTATGTCGCAGCTTGTTCAACTAGTTGTGAGGCAGTATGGCTTAGGAAGCTGTTTTCTGAGTTATTTGATATCCCATTGGATGCTACCTATATCTTCTGTGACAACCAAAGTTGTGTGAAGTTGTCTAAGAACCCGGTGTTCCATGACAAGTCGAAGCACATCGAGATCAAATATCACTATATTAGGGATATGGTGCAAAGAGGAACAATGAAGCTCCTGTATGTTGCGATGGATGAGAAGGTTGCAGATGTGTTGAAGAAACCACTATCTAGAGTGAAGTTTGAGTAATTCAAAGAGAGGCTTGGTGTTCTTCATATTGAAGATACTTCGAGGAAGAAGTGATGGGACACATTTGAAGGAGCCATTCCAAGCATGGTTAGAGGAGGATCCTTCCCATGGCTGTAGGTGTAAGTGTTGTGTGATGAGCATCAAGACGATGCTCCAGTTACTGCTTTGATATGCATCAGGTGGATGCTTTGTATGATCAGTTGGATCATATATGATGACATGCATAAGGATGATGCAGTGACGATGATCAGGATGATCATGTGTGATGAGTATCGGGATGATACTCTGGATGATATGCATCAGGACGATGCTATGATGATGATCAGGATGATTAGGTGTGATGAGTATTGGGATGATACTCTGGATGATATGCATCAGGACGATGCTATGATGATGATCAGGATTATCATGTTGATGTACATCAGGATGATGTATGGTGAGTATCAGGTTGATACTCTGTGGCTGTGGATAGGTTGTGCAGATAATCATGTAATAGCGCCCTGGGATATTTGCAGATACTCTTGCTAGGTTTTTCCGATGGCGTATAATGGCTCCCTAGGAGATCTAGAAAATGCTCTTTCGAGGTTTTGCTTGGAGAGACATATAATAGCACCCTGATAGGTTTGCAGATTCTCTTGCTAGGTTTTGTCGATGGCATATAATAGCTCCCTAGGAGATCTGGCAAATGCTCTGTAACATCCTGTAAAATACCAAAACTTTAAAATTTTTTAAAATAGCAATAATTATCGAATTTGTTAATGCGGAACATATGAAATAGTTAAATCTCTTATCTAGGATAATTAATAACGATGACACGTCAAAATTCTCAAAATAAAATATGATGTTAGTTGTAATTGCTATTGCGGATTAAATGGATGCTAATCTCTTTAACGAAAGATCTTTTATGATCATAACACAAGAATACAGTCTTCGGATCTGTTTAAGTTCTAAAAGTAATTATATGTTGTACACAGGTTTGTATTATTATGATGTTCTTGACGATGTGCTGACAGTTTGTTTTGTATGATGACGAAGGGGTCCTATAAGGTACCTTGGGGTTTACTTAGATATGTTTAGCTAAGGCATTTGAATCCTGTTTCCATGTGCAGAACGAAGGCAAGAAATTCTACGACAAACATGAGTTAAGAGTACATGTGTCTTTCAATTCATCGTCAAAGTAAAATGAAAATACTGAGTACTTCCTTGCGAAACAAGTTACTGGAGGTATGGATATTTTGGTTCATATTCTAGTTTACGTGTTGACTTACAAACCTTTCCATGTTATTACAATCACGTAGTCATTTTGTGTTTACACTACTATAATTATTATCTATGAAAAATCATCCTAATATGACTATTGTGATTAATATCAAGCAGTGATACCAATGTCTATTTGTAATTCTATTTGAAATCTTGTGGAAATAGTGTTTAAACTATTTCAAATAAAACTATCATTATATTTTGTATCAACAGAACTTTAGACTATCCTAAGTCCCAAATTTATCATTTGATTAACATTACATAGTTAATATATTAAATCTATAGTGATTATAGTACTAATGCTATGAATTAACATTATATTATGCATGTAAACTACACCTATAGTCTTACTCTTATCAATTGATTACAATACATAGCTAATATATGAAATATATTGTGAATATAGTGCTTATGCTATGAACTAACATTATAATGTGTATCAACACAACTTTAACTATTCCTAAATGACTATTCATAAACTATAGAAATGGAATATATACACTCTATAGTGACTATGGATTCATGCACCTACAATGGCATGTATTATTATTGTTACGATACCTAGCAATAAACCATAGAAACTATTATAAAATGTGATCTACGAATCTAACATTGCAATGATTTTGATTGTGACAGTGTTATAGGTCAAACTTGCACCTCTCCGTCCGTGATCACCTTGAGCCGTTGATCACACAAAAGGACAACTTGGATGGAGGAGCATGTTGACCCTAGATGATACTTTGACTTACTCCATTTCCTGACATTACTAGAAAAACCATAAAAATATTATTCTGAGATATGAGCACTACTCTACTTCAATAGACTAGCACCTATACGCTACTCCAGTGTATAACAGTAGCGCTCAAAGCCTTATGAGCCCTACTCCTTCTCAGCATAATAGTGCTCAACATTTAAAAATCGATGAGCGCTAGTTGATAAGCACCATAGTAGCACCCTAAACGCTACTTCACTGAACAATAGTAGCGTACATCTCAAAAGATGATTAAAAAATAACTAATTTCACGAGGAGGATTAGTTGCTAGTAGTTTCCCAACTTCCCCAACTTCCTCCATAACCATATCTCGACCTGAACTACTTCTCTGATCCTATAAATATAGGGAAGACTAAAGAGAAAGTTTAGATGGATAGATGGAGAAACTTAGAGACATAGAGATGTAAAAGAGAAGCTTGCATTGGAGGAGTTGATGCTGAAGATATCCAAGCCTGAGAAGAGTAAGAGCCCAGAATCAAGCTGCAAGAGCCTATCACAAAGTCAGGTATACTTGTACATCAGTTTGCATTTGACAATAAAGGTTGAAGTGTCTTTCTTGTTCCAACTTAAATGTCTTCTAAAATAACATCTTAATTTGGATCTATTTTGGTCAATATCAAATGTTTAACATTGCTTTTGTTTCTTTCAAACATTATATATTATCCAAGATACGCTGAGAAAGGTGTTTGTCTTGCAGGTTTACTGAACAGAAGGTGGATTTGAGGACTGAGCGAGGGATCAAGTAAAAGCTAGGATCGAACGCCGGTTAAGAGTTATGTTCTCAAGGTCTACAACTCATTTATTTTCGTAAATATCTCTGCAATACAATTAATACACTTACCTGTCACCCCATCCAAGTTGATAGCATTAGTTTCCTTGCTATAGGGTAGTTTTGCCTGCCAACAAACTGGCAACCATACTGGGGAGAGTTGTGTTTTTGCTCTAGGAAACTTTTTCTTGGTTTGTCTTCCCAGAACTGTTTTGACTCCTTTTATGTGCTGAGAAACCCTGTAGGTATTCCCTGCCTGTTTTTCTCTGCTTCCATCAGTTTTTTTTGTATCTTTTCAAAGTCAGTTTTTAAACTTTTAAGATATGAGCGCTACTTTGTTGTACATACAGTAGCGCCCATACGCTACTGTGCTATACATACAGTAGCGCCCATCTCTGCAGGGGCACGAGTTTCCCTACTGCATAGTAGGGTACATTTCCTGAAGCCTTCTGTTAGTGGTCTGCTTGAGTTTTAGCCCTTTTGGTGGTCTGCTGACTTTGCTTTTAGATCTCCTTGACTGGTGTATGAGGTTTTTAACTTCTGTTTAAGTCATAGAACCTTTCTTTGAGTCTTTTTACCATCTTTGGATCGCTTGTTTACCTTGGGAACGTTTGGACTGTTTATAACTTTTTGGAAGACTAGGTTGTGTTTTGTGGTGAGCACTTCCGCTTTTTAGGCCCTGACTGTATGTTGCCGGTTTACAAACCTGCATACTTTTGTATCTGTTGTTTGTGGCAACGTTTGTCTTCTCTTTACCTATCCTATCCTTTGTTTTACAGTTTGGTCCTTTTTAGAGCCTCTAGGGTGTCTTCCGAACTTGTTGATTTCCAATCTTCTTGGACTTATTGTATTTTTCTAGTTTCAAGTGCATTTAAAGTACTTTAGGCTGATTCATTTCTCAGTTCTTTGTGTTAGTAGGGTAATTGGTAGCTTGCTTGTCTACTTTTTGCTTGGCATAGTGGTCTTGCTAGGGTTAGATGCTTTAGGTTAGTCCTTTTGTATCTATCTTCTTTGTTTTCTCCCACTTTGTTTCCGAGTTTAGAGGTTTTTCCTTTGCAAAAAACCTGTAGATCAAGTCTTTTTTGAGCTAGGGCCTTGATAGCTATAAGATTAAGAACTATTTTTAGCCATACTTACACATTGCACACAAGTCTTATTTTGCTTTCCATGTTTATAATTCTTTTTCATTTATGATAACAGAAAAAGCAAAAATTTGGTAGTTTAAGTTTAATAAGGCTTATTTTTTTTGTTACAAGATAACATAGGTTATTTTGTACAATTTCAAAAAAGAAAACAAAAAGAGATTTAAGTAGATTTGCTCAGTTTTTTCAGTTTGGAAAAGAAGTAAATGAAAAAAAATAAAAAAAAGCTTTGTTGTAGAAAGTTTGAATTTATGCACTTTTGTTTTCCTGTTGCGACCACGCCACACAAAAGCACTACCTTTTGAGTAATAACAGCCCTAAATTTTTTTTTAATAAAATGAAATAGAAACAATTTTTCTTTTTTAGGGATACACTACACCAACTAGTCTTGGTTAGGATCTTGAGTTTAAATCACCTTAAACCAATCAAGATCACACATTACGCAAAAATTGTAGTTCGACTATCACAAGTAAATCCATTTCACTCAAAGCTTGCCTAGGATCTATGCAGTAGGTCATTGCGAGATCAGATTGTTGGGAATACTCCTCCTACTTTCTGTTTTGAGCATACGCTAGGATTGGATCGCGTTTGGGGACTCTTTCGAGTTTCGGGCTCAGTTACCCTGCCCACGCCTTCTGATTCGACCGGTGACTGTTCCCCCAGGAGTTTTCAGTGTTGTGGTATCCTTAGTATCTGACTTTAGGTTCATACACAGGTGACAGCAGAGGGTATATCTGATGTACCTAAGAAAGACGTGGGAGGAAATCCCTTGCAGGTCTTTGGGAGGGCGGTTGGGTGATTCCAGCGCTTGCACCCTTAGTCATTGTATTGTGGACCCCGGGTAACTATCTTTCTTCCTTCGTTGATCTTTTATGGGCCCTCATCATCCCAAACTCTTCTCCGGAAGGCATCTTGTTTGCCTGGTTTGCATACTTAGGAATTTTTAGTTGGCGTGTTGTTTGCCCCCTAGTTGTAGTGGCCACTAGGTTCTAGTTTGTTATTTTATATATATAATCACAGAGAATCAAGAACTTCGTAGATCGAGAAGGTTTCAAAACCTTCCACCAGTTATAACAGAACCTTTACAGCCAGCTAGACGACAGCTGGTAAACCCCGGTGTTTCTTCAGAAACTATTCCTGAAACAGAATTTCCTGAGGAAATTCTTACAACAGAAAATCCTGAAATAGGAATTACTGAGGAATTATCACTTGAAGTTGAGTTTCCTGAAGAACAAAAAACAGCAATAGAAAACCCTAAAATAGAGGTTCCTGAAGAACCACAACCAAGTACCCTAGATCAGCGAGACTTTAGTTCAGTTGAGATTGAAGATCTTACTTCTGCAGAGTATAACACTCCTTTCAATCCTCCTCTGACCAATCCTAGAATTCCACTTCTGTCACCTGTTGGTTTCCAGCAGCCCCATTACAGTGCATATAATTACTTTCCCAGACATCTGATGTCTACTCTAGGAGGTGAACAGGGAGTTCCCCAAACTCCCACCTTAAGTATGAACACTAACACAGTAAATCCTTCTTTTACTGCTACGCCGAGTCAGGCATAGACAACCTCTGTGTCTACTTTGTCTTTCAGTTTTAATACTGGTACATTAGGTATGCCAAGTTCAACAACGATGGCATCTATCCCTACACCTACTGTTGGACCTAGAAGTACAGCCAATTTAGCACCACCTCCTGCTTTTCAACCATTATATCAGATACCCAGTACTTGGATTTCCACACCTGCTGTAGGACCAAGTGCTTCTGCAACCGTGCCTGTCATGAGTACCATGACTGCACCGTCTACATCAGCTACCACTGGTTTCAATACCTTTGCAGGTTCCAACATGAATCAATGTAATATGCCTGCAGGTAATGTCCCTTTTTCCTTATTTTCAGGGGAAGGGTAATATTTTTAACCAGCAATATGGCGGGGCTAATACCCAGCCACAGTGGACGAACCCATAGAGCACTAATCCACTTTCATATGGGTGGGGAAATTTCAATAATTCTTTCGTACAACAACAGATGGTAGGGGGAAACCCCTACCAACAAGTAGCTGGGGGCAACCCCTATCAATAGATGGTAGGTGGAAACCCCTATCAGCATATGGCCGGGGGAAACCCTTATCAACAGATGGTTGGGGGCAACCCCTACCAGCAGACAGCTGGAGGAAACCCCTACCAGCATTTCATGGGTCAAACTATGGGTGGTTCCCCTTTTTCGACCCCAGCTTATCAAGTACCGTCTTACCGGCCTTGTTTACCATTTCTGGCAACTTGAAATTTGTCAGATCTTTCCAAACTGACCAACGATCTAGTGTATCATAATGCTACATGGCCATCAGTTCCTACCAAGCTACCTTTGGACATTCCAAAGTTCGAAGGCAAAGCAGGTGAAGACCCTGGTGACCATGTCACTACTTTCCACTTATGGTGTTCCTCGAATTCATTAAATGAAGATTCCATTAGATTGAGACTGTTCCAAAGGACTTTAACCGGTGCTGCAGCCAAATGGTACATTGAGTTACCTGCAGCTACTTTTTCTAATTTTGGGGATCTCGCAACTGTCTTTTTGAATCACTTCCAGCTTCCTATTCAGTATGATGCCAGAACAGAACTTTTGTCTACATTTAGGCAAAATAAATCCACTCATTTATCTGACCACATTCAGGAGTGGCGAAGACGGAAGAGGCTCATTAAGGCCAACATACCTCCAGAATTCCTTCTTGAGTGGTATTTGAAATCACTCCTTCCATATATTTCTAAGGAAGTAGCTACATCTAGAGTATCTAATGAGGAAGAAGCCATCCTACGGACCCAGCAGTTAGATCTTGTTTATGCACAATCCGGGTTATTGTATGAGATTACACCTGATGCACCGCGATCGAATACCGATCTGAGTAAACCTAAACTTGGACCACATGCTGACAGCATAGTGGGTTCAGTTGACTCTGCAGCTTTCGAAGCATTGACCAAACAGGTTCATGCCTTATCTGTCAAGCAATCAACTGCAGATGTTCCTTCCGTCACAACCTCTCCTTCTACTTATGAGCCTGTCAATCAGGTTCAGAACAATCAAAAGGGCCCTCGACAGCCCAATAACAAAAAGAAGGGCAATAAAGGAGAGGGGAACCAACAAAAGCCCAAAAAAGAGAATGCCGAAGAGGGTAAGAAAGAGGAAAAGAAGGTTAAGTTCCCTTGTAAACTTTCCAAGCAGAACCACCTTACTCACCAATGCCCTCTGCTTGAAGAACCCCAGAAGCTCTTAAGAGAAAAGAAGCCTGTCTTCCTGAAAGATCCATTCCCTAAAGGGAAGAGCTCAACTTCTGGCACCTCCAACACTGGGGGCACTACACATGCTACGGTTGATCAAACTTTTATTAACATGGTTAATTCGGATGCACTCTTACAAATGAGAGACAGGAACTATACCCCGGACGCACAGAAAAAGGATAAAGAGATTCCAGAATCCTCCACTCCACTCCACATAACTGTGGACCCAATGCCCAAGATTCTGAAAGGTGTCTTGAAACGGGCATCGCACAATCCCAACACTCGGGCCGCCTCCAACTACAACGTGGTTGAATATTTAGCCCAGACCCCTTGTGCCATGTCTACTTTAGAAGTGTTGAAAAGTTGTCCTTTACAACAGAATGCACTTTTGGTAGCTATTGGAAGTATGGAATCCTCTAACATGTCTGTGCGATTTGATATGACTGATGTCAAATACTGGTTGCCCTACCACGTTGCTCTTTAGATTGAAGTCGTTCATGGTCCAATGACCATCAGACGAGCTGTCGTAGATGAGGGCGTGTTGACTTGTGTAATGTCAATTTCCTATTGGAAAGCTTTAGGTTCCCCCGAGTTAGCCCCTTCTAACACACTGCTTACTGCATTTGATGGCAGAACTTTCCGTCCACATGGATTTTTTCCATCATTTGATGTCACATTGGCCGATAAGACAGTTTTTGTAGAAGTAGAAGTTCTGGATGCTCCGCTTGATTACAATATGTTATTGGGCAGGAGTTGGACATATGCCATGCGAGCCATTGCATCGGCAGTTTTTCGAGTTGTTATGTTCCCATTTGAAGGTAAGATCGTTACAGTCGATCAAATTTTTTTCACGCAGAGAAACAACCAGACTTCTTCGGAGACCACAGTTCCATTTATTGATCAAACCACCCCGGTTGGTGAGAGTTTAGTAGTAGGACTTTACGGGTCATTAATTGGCACTTTTGACCTACCGGCTCCTACCTTATTCATTGGTACTGAGGGATGTTCATCATCTGAAACTTCCATGGTTAGTTTAACAACTGATTCTGGGTTTCTCCCAACTAATACAAACCCCTCCGTGCCCACCCCTGTTGCAGAATTTACCCACCCGGATTCTTATCAAACTGCAACAGAACATATGTTGACTCCATTGGTGTCTGTTGAGTCAAATATAGATTGTGCTACTATTCAGTCACCAGACCCGATCCACTCTCTTGACAGTTCAGATACTACTTTACCTTCTGAGGAGGAAATGTTAGAAGCCATGACCGACCTGGACCATTCTTGTGAACATATAGATCCCGGGTCCTTCTTGTTTCCTTTTCTTAACTTGATAGAGAGAGGCGAATTTTGTCCAACACCCAATGAAAATACTAATTTCACTTCCTCACAAGTTGGTTTTGTTGAAGAGAATAGATTGAATACCTCGCTGGTGAACATTTTCACTGGGGTCACCAGAAACATTTTTATTGAAACGGGCTGTTATCTCGATGAGATCATTCTGTATACCAATCTTTTCCGTGATTTCCATGACATCTTTGCCCAACCTCATGAGGAGGATCCATGCATTGACCCTACCTGAAGAAGTACTACGCTTAGGTTGAAGTACTTTTTCTTGTAACATAGCTGTATATTTTTTTAAAGCTAATTTTGTTATGCTTGTTAGTTAATCTTATGTGTGTTTTTCGTTTCGTGTACCAGATGTCAACCGAACATTTCTTAGGATTTGTTGATGGCGACAGTCGCCACACCTGTCAGTTGGCTGCAGTAGCTTGGGTCATTTATTCACCCATTGGCCAACTTGTCTCTTTGGGGGGGGTTTGTTTGGGTCCTACCACGAATAATGTGGTTGAATACAGTGCAGTTATAGAACTTCTCCGAGATGCTCTCAGTCATGGCATTTCACATTTGGAGATAAGACTTGACTCACAATTAATTGTATTTCAGTTAACAGGTGTCTATCAGATTAGGGATCCTGGATTGCTACGTCAGTTTCTACGAGTTAGACTATTGGAAAGACAATTTGATTCTATTATATATGAACACATTCCAAGAAGTTTAAACACATTATCTGATTCATTAGCAAACTATGTGTTAGACTGGCATTTGCATCATGCATTTTCATAAACAACATTACACACATAAAACACATACACATGTAAATAATCGATACTATTTATATCTGATACTGTATCAAAAAATATATGAGTTTTGGGTCACAAGTCTATCAAGTCAAGTCATAAAAGTACAAAAACTGGGCATAGTAGCCTCAAAAATATATACATAGAATATATCCCTCTCCTATGGAGAAGGAGGGACCTCATCATCATCTACTGCATTGCGATAGCATATGACTAGCCTAGCTATCTTCCGCAACACCCTAAGCCATGCCGGGGGCACCCCAACAACATCTTCCTGCATATCAATAGGTATCTGATCCATACAGCATGCAGGAACTTCGTCAGTCAACCGACTCATTTTTCTCTCTAAGTTCCCCAACATAGCATCTGTTGCAGCAATATCAGCTGGCCTCACAAAGATGGTAGGATGTCCCTCAGGACAAACAGGCCCAAGATCTGCATATGACACTTGATTAGAACTTCAAAATTCATTTATAAAAATCAAATACTTGAAAAAGTTTGAAAAAATTAAATAATTCTCAAAATTTAAAACATACCAATATCTCCCCAGGCTCCACCTGGAGGAAGCACCAGTTCTGGATCATGACGGAAATCCAATCCAGCATATGGAAACTGCTTGAAAGCGGGCATTTGCCTCTCCCAGCACCCTCAGAAATCATCAGTATGATAATAGTAGTGACTTTCCCCACCACCCTGGCGGAGGAATATGTCACCCCAACAGCCTAGTCTGGGCTCATGGGGGTTAACTTGAGGTAGAGGCATCCCCAAACTGATAGCAGGCATCCTCTCAAAGAAGAAAGTACACAAAATACTACCGTACCCAAAATTATTCATTGTGCCGGATTTGCAACCTGTCAATTGAGATTTCATGTTCGCCAGTAAACTAGTACACCAATCATAGACATGACTGTGTAAGCATTGTACACCAATATGCATAGAGTGCCTGGAAGCTAAGTGTAGTGATGCACTACCTGCCACTCGGTTGATCATGCTCACTATCACTTTCAAGGGGAGGCCTTCAATGGTTGAAATCAGGACTTGGCTTCCCCATTTCTCCGCTCCGGCAATACAATATGAATTCACGTACTCTTGCACAGATCTTACACCCACACGAGAAGACCCTTTCAGATTGATTACATCTCCTCTCCGTGAGAGACCAGTAATGAAGTATATGTCATCAACTGTAAGCTCCAAAGTTTTCCCACGGATGACAAAAGTATTGGTATCCACATCCCAGTACTGAATAAGTCTTCGAAACAGTTTGTTTAAGGCCCTCATGTTTACGGTTCGGTAAAACTTCAATAAACCGCATCTTCGGAAAGCGTGGAGGGTGGCTGGATCTTGCATGGCCAACCTATCCATGTCCTCATGTTCTCTCTCCCTCCATTGAAGAACCATCCTGCACAAAAAATGAAAATTCTTTGAGTCTCGACGCTTGTTTTTAGGTTTTCAAGAGTGAGCGCTACTGTGTATACTACACAGTCACGTATGGGCTCTACTCTGCTTTAGCACAGTAGCGCTCATCGAGTTTACACGCTACTGCTATTGTTACACAGTACAGCCTGCGCAGCAAAGGTTGTGAGCATCACGTTGAAAGCAATTTTTTGCTCAAAAAATGAAAACTAAACCATGAAAATGCAAGTAGGGTGAATTCTAACTTACTTGGTGGAAGAAGAACGACGTTTGGATGCTCGGTTTGATCGCCACGGAGATTTGAAAATGCAAAAGGTTGCCCCAATCTTTGCCCTACAAAACAATTTGAAAATTGATTTTTTAAAATGAAATTATATATATGAATTGGAGTTTGATTTTTATCCACCATTGTTTAATTTTCTATAGTTTCAAATTTTTTCAAAAATACCTAATTAATCAATTGGAACACACATATGGTGCATTACTAATCCAAACTCAATTTTCATCTAATTTTTTGTAGGATTCATCTCCTAAGTTTAAAAACTCTTGATGTTAGACCTTGTCAACTAGTTAAATAGTTCAAATTCATATATCATTCAAGATTTTTTTACCGCATCAACTAATATTTTGTTGAAGACCTAGTTTTGGCAGAGTATGAAGCTGACCTTTAAGTCATTTTAAGCTCTTGTTTGGACTATTTAAACCTAAACAAGATTGCCGAGAAAGCTTGTCCTCTTCGAGATCGTTAAAGTAATCGAAGGCTCATCCACTCAGGTATAGAATTACCCCTTTTCCGGGCCTAGGTGGATTAACTACGGAAAATGTATACTCTAGGTATTCTTCTGTATGCGCTAGAAGAGTTCTTCTTCCATTGTTTTATACTTTTTCGGGTGAGGAGACTAACTGCATGAAAAAGGACCTTTTGGAGCCTTTCTTTAGGGTTTTCAGGCTCTCTAAACATGAAAATACCAAGCGAGCATTCACCTACTCGGGCTCGATGTGAAATCCACGAGAGGGTAAGTAGAGGACTGTTTAAGTTTTTCAACTCTATAAACAAGAAAACACCGCCGAGCACAGACCAATCCGGGCTCGATATAAAATCCACAGATAGGTGAAAAGAGGATTGTTTAAGTTTTTTAGACTCTATAAACAGGAAAACACCGGCGGGCATTAATCTACTTGGGCTCAATACTAAAATCCACGAGCAGATATATGGAGTTATTGTTTAAGTTTTTCAGACTCCTTAAAATTGAAAACACCGGCGAGCAAGAACAGATCTCGGCTCGATATTAAAATCCAGAGATCAGTAATATAGAGTAATCTTCTATCTCTTCTTCAAACTCTATAAATAATGAAGAAGGTCCTGAGTCTTCCTCCCATGGGCTCGTTAAAATTTTACATGGTTGGATCTATTGAGTTTTCATTCTTTCTTGGACTCATTAAAACAACAAGAAAGGTATTCTTTTATCTAAAAAGAATAAGGGATGGGAAAGACGTATCATATCTTCATTATCAAAGGCAGTTTAGTCAGTTCTATCCTTGAACACAACACCTACTTGGGTCTATCTTGTCGGTTGGGTTTAGTTTTTGACCTCAGGGTGAACCTTCCCTCTGAGTTGTTTACTCCCCCGGTTGGTTATTCTTCCAACCATATGGAGGGTCTGATAATGTCTCTTACATTTCAGACTTATTATTTACCCCATTATGTCAGAAATTGCCTAAGTCACCTTGTGTCGTGCTCAATGTTCAAGGATATACCCTGTGTCGGCCATTCTGTAGTTTACCTTGACCTCATGTGTTGGCCTTCCTAGTGTCAGTCTTGTTACACATTATTCCATATCAGCTCTTACCAGTTGAGTGTCCCTCGAGTTGGATGATGGAGGATGCCTTAAGGCCTCCCTTCCAATGAACTTCTTCCCATTGACATCAACTCATTTTACTCTGGGAATGAAGTTTAGATTTTCAGTTAGTACCTTGGATATTGCAGTCACCAGTGGCAATTTTCCTTGTTGTTGAAAGATGAGAATACATCAATGTCTTTTCTTCGACAGGATCCCCAAGTGTTTGACTCCAATTCCATTTATTCACATTTGGCGGATCGTACTTGGTACCTTGGACCCCATCATCATTATCGGTGGAAGTCCTTGCGTTTGTTAATGATATACATCAATGACCGGTAATCAAACGATACCCCCCATGTTTGACTGTCAGCTCATCTATTCACATGGTTAGGGTTTGTACCTAGATTTATTTTGGATGAAGACCTTGGGATTTTGGATGACATTACCTCATTATGTTATCACCCAAGTTGCGCAAGACTGAGCCTCACTTATATTCGGCTCTCCATGAGACATAGATCCAGTTTGTTGTTATGGCTATGATCTCTCAGTTTGACATGGATCCACGCTTGTATTCCAAGTGGCCATGCTTTATATACATCTCCTTTTTATGTATCGAAGATCATGTTGTACCACACTGCACATCTATATGATGTCAAAGATGTAGTTGCTAGCTGAACTTGATCTTTGTTGCAGGTGTTCTTGTAACTTGTTTCTGCGGTTCTTTGCTCCTCCTATGGCTTTGGATTATAATGTATTTCGGCCATCGTTTCCCTCTGACCTCACACATTAGGGGGCATCTGTTATAGGTCAAACTTGCACCTCTCCATCCGTGATCACCTTGAGCCGTTGATCACACAAAAGGACAACTTGGATGGAGGAGCATGTTGACCCTAGATGATACTTTGACTTACTCCATTTCCTGACATTACTGGAAAAACCATAAAAATATCATTCTAAGATATGAGCACTACTCTGCTTCAATAGACTAGCACCTATACGCTACTCCAGTGTATAATAGTAGCGCTCAAAGCCTTATGAGCGCTACTCCTTCTCATCATAACAGCGAACAACATTTAAAAATCGATGAGCGCTAGTTGATAAGCACCATAGTAGTGACCTAAACGCTACTTCACTGAACAATAGTAGCATACATCTCAAAAGATGATTAAAAAATAATTAATTTCACGAGGATGATTAGTTGCTGGTAGTTTCCCAACTTCCCCAACTTCCTCCATAACCATATCTCGACCTAAACTACTTCTCTGATCCTAAAATATAGGGAAGACTAAAGAGAAAGTTTAGATGGATAGATGGAGAAACTTAGAGACATAGAGATCTAAAAGAGAAGCTTGCATTGGAGGAGTTGATGCTGAAGATATCCAAGCCTGAGAAGAGCAAGAGCCCAGAATCAAGCTGCAGGAGCCTGTCACAAAGTCAGGTATACTTGTACATCAGTTTGCATTTGACAATAAAGGTTGAAGTGTGTTTCTTGTTCCAATTTAAATGTCTTCTAAAATAACATCTTAATTTGGATCTATTTTGGTCAATATCAAATGTTTAACATTGCTTTTGTTTCTTTCAAACATTATATATTATCCAAGATACGCTGAGAAAGGTGTTTGTCTTGCAGGTTTACTGAACAGAAGGTGGATTTGAGGACTGAGCGAGGGATCAAGCAAAAGCTAGGATCGAACGTTGGTTAAGAGGTATGTTCTCAAGGTCTACAACTCATTTCTTTTCGTAAATATCTCTGCAATACAATTAATACACTTACCTGTCACCCCATCCAAGTTGATAGCATTAGTTTCCTTTCTATAGGGTAGTTTTTCCCTCCAACAGATAGGGTATTAAGTTGGTACTTGGTATTGCTTCGAACTGTCGATATCAAGCCCTGGCATTTATGTTGCTCAACTGTGAAGTGAAGTGGAAAGCTTAGTTGTATGGTATTCAAGTGATTGAATTTGTAATAAGCACCTTATATTGCTAAGATGTGCCATGCACTAGCCCTTGGTCTACTGATTTGGCAACATGGTAGATGTAACAATCAATGCAGTATTGATTGCAATCGTTGCTCGAATATCAACGTGCCCGACTAGAAGTTGATCCACCATTGATCTCTACAAGATCTAGGGCTTGGAATGAAACCCTAGTCTTGTGTTGGTAAGTAATGAGAATTGGGTTTCCTGTCTTCATTGTTGCATTTAATGGTAAGGTAGAAGGGCCGATAGTGTTACTGCAATGTAGGGTTCAGAGTTTGCTGTGAGGAGGACTCCTTCCTCAGTTTCAAACCTTAGACCTGTGAGATAGAGTTTAAATGTTACAGGCTTATGCTCTTGTGCAATAGAACCACGATACATCCATTGTAGTTGTGGGTGGTTCTTCTGTCAGTTTGTTGAATGTAAAATGAATTGGGGTTCGATTCTCCAATTCATAAATGGTCTTCTGAGTTTGAACTCGTAGTTTGCTGTTAATTCCATTAGGCTTCGTTGTTTTGATGTGGTGTGTCTAATTTCAGGAGCTTCATTTCTAAGGGTAATTTTTCATGATAATGATTGTAATACTGTGATACTTACTTTATATTTTCGTTTTTCTTGTTTTTAACCCTTCAAACTGTGACTTGGAAGGTACCACTTTGTTGGAAGGTTTCTATGCATAAGATTTGGAATGGGGATGATGCATCTACTTCCTGGTAAGCCTCGGTGGTTCTTGAAACCTCATAGGTTCCTTTGGCATGGTTTTAGCTGAAGAATGCGATGTGCCAAGAGTTGGAAATACACGACCCTGTTCAGAGTAATGAATGAGTGTTAAGTTTTAATGTTTTCTTTTGATCAATGCTGTAAGGAGGATAAACCCTCAGTATTTAAATTGCTAAACATATCTGTAATGCCTTACTACGTCATTTGAAAATGACTTCGAACTGGTGTTTGTACTGTTGTTTGTCAAGGGAAAAACCCTGTGTCGTTTTCGAACCTTGAAGGGTCTATAATGTAAACTCTGTTGAATTTTGGTTATTCTGTTGAATGTGAAACCAAGAGCCGAGGGCTCACTTACCTCTATAATACAATGTCTCATCTTGTATTTAAATTTTTTGTTTAACTAATGGTTGAGAAATCGTTTGTACAACTGTTGATTCGATTTCGAACAATGAAATTTGTCTCAGGGCGCGAGTAGTTAACTACTTGTCTGTTGGTAGATAGACCTGTACTTCGTATCATTTTTGGATCTCAAGTTTAAAATAATGATGTTATAAATATTGGTCTTTCATATGTTTTGAAATGGCTAATGCCACAGGGTTCGATTTCATTTCAAAGAGTGAAACCTTACCCTGTAGGTTTGTTGGAAACCATGCTTGTACTAAGATTTTGAACCTGAGAATTGGGCCTTAAATCGTGTCTCTAAAGGTTTCGATACTGTGTATAAATCTTGTTAGGGTTTGATAGATGATGATACAAACAATTCATGCTTTCGGCTAAGTAATGTTATTTGATGTTTAAGTGTCTTGTTCGTATTCTCAGCACGAAAATTAGATAGTAAGTTAAATGAAATGTTGTTTAGGGTTTAGATGACAGGTCTGTTATATCTTTAGAAATAATTGTCTATTGTTGCCATGAATGGCTTAATGAGAAGTTTATTGAACTGAGTACTAAATAAATATTTAAAATCTAAGGTATGTAAAATTCTAGGGTTTGATTCTATAGTGAAAGCATTTGTGTTAAAAGATTGCAATCTCTACCAAATCAAGATATGAGAAAAAATGGAATAGTGATAACTAGTGATAATGTTTACTTATCATTTGTAAGTAACACTTTGTATAGAGAATGATTTGCAGCTGCTATATTTCTTAGAATATGGAGTACTTGAAAACATTGAATTTATAATATGGAGTGTATTTTTCTTTTATTATGAAAATAGAGGAATGTTATACATCTGTTTATAGTATGTTGTACTATTTCCTAGGTTTTAAACTTATGATTGGAATGACAAAATTTAACAAGAATACTACTGTGTTTATCTATTCATTCAAATGGCATTCTGCCTATCACTCATCTCTATTAATTTTACTTTTCTATACTAGAGTACTATATAGATAACAATATGGGAAAAATACAGAAAATAATTTAATCATTCAATTAAATTACTTAATCATTCTTAAAACATATCATCTTTAAATCAGAAAATAGAATAGTTTCTTCTGTATAACTATAAATAATAATTCTACCATGCAGAAAAACATTTAACTATAAACAAAAGTAAGAATAGTAGAACCTGGTTGACTGTAGGAGAAACAAACAGCCCAAGGAATCTGTTCCACCTAACCTATTCCTGAAGACAGCCAAGTTACTTGCCTTATGACCCCCGAGCCTGTTCACTGAACCACCGGGAGGAAGAGTCTATAGAAGCCTTAGTACATCAAATTGCAGTAGAATATAGATTATCCAGTCATAAAGACTCAGCAGTCAAAGAGACCTGCACCAGCACCTCTGGTTCTCCTTCTTAGAATAACTAGCAGACTCACAATTGCACTCTCACATAGCCTCCCTATTCGAATCTCTCAGTGATCACCTGATACACTTGAGGAAATATTTCTACAGAAAATATTGTAGGAGCTACCTGGTCAATTTGAATTGCCTTATCTAGGCTGCCTAGGCCTTTTAGTCGTTAACTGGTCATTAATCAGCTGGATGCTCTCTTCCACCCACCTGGGGGATAATTCCACAAATTTAGGGGTAGTTGTCCCATAACCAACAGCTAGTGGTGGAGTGCAAATGCTGCCATCTGTCCCATGCCTTCTAACAGCTTCCATTCCTCCTATTGGGTCAGTGAACACTCATTTAACAATTCCCTTGGGTGTTTGTCTCCTATTTTAATTTATTAAATAATAATAATCAGTAATTACAATCATCCTTGACCAAACTTGGTCATAATTACATAACTTTGTAATTATAATTTAACATAAAGTATTTTGCAATAAAATAAATATTCTCAAAATTTGGGTAGGTGACATGCTCTTGCTAGTTTTTGTCCGTTGCATATAATTTCTCCCTGGGAGATCTTGTAGGTTGTGTTGGGCATGCAATCAGTCCTAGAATGCTCTTGCTAGGTTTTGCTTGGTCGCATATAATTTCTCCCTAGGAGATCTTGCAGGTTGTGTTGGGCACATAATTAGTCATGGGATGCTCTTGCTAGGTTTTGCTTGGCTGCATATAATTTCTCCCTGGGATATCTTGCAGGTTGTGTTGGGCACATAATTAGTCCTGAGATGCTCTTGCTAGGTTTTGTTTGGTCACATGTAATAGCTCCCTGGGAGATCCTATAGGTTGAGTAGTGAGCTTGTAATCAGTCCTTAAATGCTCTTGCTAGGTTTTGTTGATGCACGGAATTAGTCCTAAGGATTCCACAGTATGGCCAGGGATGATGAAGACCTACAGGAGGCTAGGCCTACATCCATCATGAAAAAGGGATGGATCTATAGAACTTCCTATGATGAGAAGAATTCAGAGATATCCTAATGATCGAGATGTAGAGTACAATAGCAGTGATGATGATGATGCTTCGTGATCCAGTGACGATGATTCAACTCCAGAATTGAAGACTTGTGGCATTATGTATTGATGACCTATGTGGAAAGAATACCTTCCTAGTTAAGAGGGAGTGTTGATGTATTTATAACTTCGGAAGATATTCTACTATGTATTACACTTGTACTTTATTATATTCATGATGGAGATGTTTTATTCCTCCAATCATGTGTCGTCATTTGTATTTGTAAGTGTTGCAAGTGTCACAAGTGTTTCAAGTGTTACAACTTATATTTGATGGGTTATTAGACCACCATTATGGTGTCGACCCTGGTTGAGTTAAGTGGTTGGGTTATTAGACTTCATTAGGAGGTCGGCCCAGTTGATTTATTTGGCAAGTCAATCAGTGTATAAATAGAGAGGTTGTGTCTCTCATTTGATTCATTCACTCACTTTTCAAGCTCGCATAGCTAAGAGAGAAAGTGGCGCACAAGTGGAGGAGGAGGAGGAGCATCTGCTAGAGACATCTCTTTGGGTTTGATCTTTTTGATCTTGTATTGGGGCTTATTCTATCTTTAAGGAAGTTGTGGGGTTTTTCACCTTCTTGGTTTTCCCCGATGAAACTCTGTGTCTCTTGTGTGCTTGTTATTGTGTCTATGATTGATATGCTATAGATATGTTGTACATGTTATTCGCTTAGAGATCCTGAATGATAATGGAATGAAATTATCGAAAAATTAACATATATATATATAAACCACCCAAAATCCCACTTAATCATAATTAAATAATAATTATGATTTAAAAAATATATTATAAAGTCATTTAAATGGGTTTAAGACTTAGGATCAACTTTAGGGGCTTAAATGTTTAATAGGGTTATAGCATGGTTTCCCCCACCTAAGTCATCTAACCCCCTTACTGTCTCTGGTGAATACACAAGTCCCGTATCTTTTCAGTGTGCTGCCTTAGCACAGCTAGTTGTGGATTTTTAGTATTAATATTTACAAAGTACAAAATGTTAAACCTTACAGGAATTATGGACAATAATTACATCTTGGAATAGCTAGACTAGGGTTTCCAAACAAGGGGCGTTACATTCCCCTCCCCCTTAAAGTCTACACTGTCCTCAGTGTTTCATTGTCCAAAACATAACAAAAGTTTTCCAAAACTTATTTACGTTACATATTTACAAAATTTCAAAATAAATATGGGTATTCTTCCCACATCACATCTCCATTTCCCAAGTCACTTATTTGGGACTGTAATGTTTCCATTGGACTTTTACCTATCTTATGACCCTGTTTTAAGCGTCTTGACTCTTCTCTCTAATATTCAAACTGGTTGTACTTGGATTTCCCCTTCAGGTTCCACCTATAGCATAGACCAATCAAGTACATGATTAGAATCATAAACATACATTTTCAATAATGAAACATGAAAAAATTTGTGTACTTTAACTGTAGGAGGTAGAGATAGCTCATAAGATACGAATCCAAAGTTTGCTTACGATCTCAAACAATCCACAAAATCTTGCGGTCAACTTCTTGCAGTTACCCAACCGCAGTGAACTTTTTATTCCTTTCACTTTTAAGAACACTTTGTCCCCAGCTTCGATCCCTCTATGTGTTATATTTTTATTTGCATAACTCTTCTTTTAGTCTTGGTATACCTTCAAGTTATGTTTGATCTTGTTTATCTATTGTTCCATGTCCTAGAGCTTTTCTAGTCCAATAATTAGCTTGTCCACTAGTTTGTCCAAATTCACTGGAACATTACATTTTCTGCCATATAATGCTTCAAATGGACTCATCTTCAACGATGCCTCGTAGCTGTTATTGTAGGAAAATTCCACTAAGTATAGGTAGTCTTCCCATTTATTGGGCTTGTCCATTACATACATTATGAGCATGTACCCAATGATTTGATTTACTCGCTCAGTATGACCATCCGTTTGAGGATGATAAGTTGTACTGAGGTTGATTTTGGTTCCAAATTATCTGAATAACCCCTTCCAAATATTCAAAGTGAACTTTGGATCTCAATTTGAAACTATTGCTTTTGGAATACCATTCAACCTAACAATTTCCCTCATATAGATTTCTACAATCTTAGTTGCTTTAAATGTTGACTGCACTGGAACAAAATGAGCTGACTTTGTCAATTTTTCAACCACTACCATAATGGAGTCGTGTTGCTTCAGTGTAGTGAAATCAATGGTTACCGCATCCCACTTCCATTTCGGTAGCGACAATGGATTGAGTAGACTAGTAGGATGTCTATGTTCTACTTTTACTCTTTGACATTCCAAGAATTGATCAATAAATATGGCCACTTCTTTCATCATTCCTGGCTAGCAATATTCTTTCTTAATTGTTTTCAACATATTTTGGTACTGAGGATGACCTGCATAAGGCACATTATGTATTTCATGTAATATAATTTTCTTTAATTCACTTTCAGCTGGTACATAAACACTATCATTAAATTGAAGAATTCCATCTTCAATCAATGCATATTTGGAAAATTTTAAAGGCCTATTGTCTTCCTACAACGCTACAACAAATTGCAAATAAAGCTCATTTGCTTGCACTACCTCTTGTAACCTAATATTTAAATCAGATTTCCAATCGCTGATAGCTGAAATTTGCATTATCTGAATTCTTCTGCTAAGTGCATCTGCCACTCGGTTCTCTTTTCCCTTTATGTACTCGATTTCAAAATTGAATTCACTCATAAATTCAATCCATCTGAATTGTATGGCATTCAAGTGAGGATGCTAAAACAAATATTTCATACTATGATGATCCGTATTTAACTTAACTTTGTTCCCCATGAGATAATGTCTCCACATCTGAAGTGCATGAACTATGGCAGCTAACTCCATATCATGATTAGCATAGTTTTTTTCATGTTCCTCCAGCTTCTGTGATTCATAACAAATCACATGCCCATCTTGCATTAAAAATCCATTGAATCCTTCTAGAGATGCATTTGTAGATACCACATGCTCTTTGTCTAGATCCCGAATTTTTAGTATTGGAGCACATGTGAGTAATTCTTTCAAAATTATGAATTTGTCTTCACACTTTTGGTTCCAAATGAACTTTACATCCATCTTCTGTAATGTTGTAATCGAATTTGCAATCTGAGAGAAAGATTCTATGAACCTTCAGTAATAGCCTGCAAGTCCCATAAATGATCTTACTTCACTAACATTTTCAAGAGCGGGCCATTTATGTATGGCTTTTATTTTTGCTAGGTCCACTACTACGCCCTCCTCATAGATGATGTGACCCAAATACAAGAGATTATTCTGATAGAATGAGTATTTTCTAAGTTTGGGATATAGCTTATTTTATCTTAGTATCTGCAAAGTAATTTGAAGATGCTCTTCATGCTCTTCCTCAGATTTGGAATATACCAAAATATCATCTAGGAACATTATTATGAACTTGTCTAGTAATTCTTTAAACGCACCATTCATCAAACACATGAATGTAGCTAGGGTGTTTGTTAGTCTGAAAGGAAATATTGTATATTCATAATGCCCATACCTAGTTCTAAAAGTAGTTTTTCTAATGTCCCCATCTTTTATGCACACCTGGTGATACCTGTTAACGATCAAATTAACACCCCTAGTCATGTGACAAAAGAAGCACATTTTTACTATGTGCCCGCAACATGAAGACATAACACAAGTACATTCAGAGACAAATCCTCTCTGATCTAATCACTTCTCCCATAAATGGAAGGATTAGGTGAAGAAAGTCGAAACTTAAGAGGCCAAGTTCAGTAAATAAACCGCTCACCAAAGGTCCGAAACTAAGCTACATCAATCAAAAAGTGAAGAAGAATGCATTAAAGTGCATTAATTGTGCTAAAAGTATGTCAAGTGATGCAAAAATCCTAAAAAACTATGGAAAAGTCGGTTTTCAATTTAAAATAATCTAAAATGAGGAAAACGAGTAATCGCACATTTAGAAGAAAAGCTTAAGGCTCATTTCTCGATGCTATATAAGAAAGGAATGGGAGGCATGGTAAGGAACACAAAGGAAGAGCGAAGGCATGCTGAAAAGATTCTGAAGGAGGAGAAGCTCAATTTATTCAAAAGCAAGGGTGGAGAAAGGAAAGCTTATGGAAATGGAGGAGGGATTCACACCAAGATCCATGGTAGGAATGTATCTCTTCATTGTTTTAATATGAAATGATTCAAGATTGTTCCATTTGAATGTTTGAATGTTGCTTATCTTGCATGATTTAGATGTTTAAAGTGGTATTAGATCTTAGCTTTGCTTATCTTAATTAATGAATGAATGTAGATCTAATTAATGACTTGTGATAATCATTTTAATATGCTGACATAGAGGTTCACCACTTCGTAGTAAAATAACATGTTTAGAGTAGACAAAACCCTACACTAATTGTTGTTATCAGATTGGCGACCATACTGCTTGTTGAAATTTCTTGAATTTTCTTCATGTTTTTGGGTGTTCTTCCTTCAGATCTACTCCTTTGTGGCTTAAATATCACTAAAAGAACCTTAGATCTAGCTTGATAAGCTTAAGACAAGACTAGCTATACCTTTAATCCATCAACCTACTTTAAAATGCAGTCAGATCTGCGTTTCTTGCATTTTGAGCTTCTTGAATTTTGAGTTTCTTGAGTTTTGAGCTGTGTGAATGCAACTCTGCCACGATTTTCAGTTATAAAGCCTTGAATATTTTTTGAAACTTTGCGTTTAAGATTTCCTTCAACTCTGCATTTAAGTTTTAAAGATATCTGCGTTGAAATATTAGCTCTCTGCCACAGTGTGAAGGATTATAGATATCTGCATTGTAGATTCATAGCACTCTGCGTATTAAAACTATTCGTAGATTCTGTAAACTGGTGGGCTAACAAAATGTTTGAGTATTAAAGATTTTAAAGATTTTAAAAACAATTATAACTCTGAGTAATTACACTATCTTAAACTTTACCATTAAACGCTGGAGTGTGAAGCGTTGAAGGTCTCAAACTGGAGTGTTGAACGTTGAAGGTTCTTTAAAGCTCTGCATATTCTTTAAATTGTAAACCTATGTGTATTTAGTAATTGAATTATGAGCATTGACATTTATTTCTGAACTGGACTATGTTTGAACCATTGCTCGACCTCTGCATATGATTTTTCATATGCATACTCCAGAACTGTCTTCAGCTCGTTTTTTATCTTTGAATTTTCTGAAACGAGGTACCAGCATTAATCTCAGGCAAGTTAATTGACCGATATATTTTGCAAAGCAAAGTTTAACTGCCAAAACCATACAGGGTCCTACCCTGCTTCTTCGAGGTATAGACAATATCCATAGCTATAACAGTGTTATGCCTGGCATGCTCTGTGTAGTTTGCAGCATCACGGATCACGTTTTCTAAGAGGATCTTCAAGACAACCTTGGTTTCTTCATACATCAGCCCACTGACACGCTCAACACCACCACGCCTTGCCAAATGCCAGATTGCGAGTTTCGTAATACCCTGGCTATTATCACAAAGGATAGGCCTGGGATCTAGTAATTGTTAGAGGAAACAACGAGATTAATAGGAGAAGTTGTTCGGTCAAACTAAAGACAAAATCTCTAATTCGTTGAATGCCAATTCGTTTGAATGTTGGTTTATTTTCGGCATCAAATGTTGTTGAGAAGACAAAATTTATGATGTGTTGAATGTTGAAGGTGCAGCGTTGGATGTTGGAAGGTCTAACATTGAATGTTGAATCTCAGCGTTTGTCATTATTAAAGCTCTATATGAAAGATGAAAATCTCAGAGTTAACCTTCAAACTCTATGTGGGCTTACTCTCTGCCACGATTTGCAAGAGAGAAGCGTTGACGGTTTATAAAGCTCTACATGAAGTGTTTGATCATTAATTGGGTGTATCCATATAGAAACTAGAAGAGGTTTGATCATTTATGCCATTTGGAATTAAGTGTAATGTCCCATTTCGACCCTTAGGATATATATTATCCTTTAATGTAAATAATGTGTACATGTGATGTATGTTTTCCTAGCATGGAGCTCAAGGCCAAGGCCCCACTAGTGAAAGCCCGAATTTTATTTAAAGGGCAAGTATTTGATATTTTGATACCCATGTGCTCAGAAGCCATGGAACATTGTAAAATGATGTAAATAAACATCATGCAATAAAAATACCAAAACTGGCTACGGAGGAAACGAATGAGAAGGGGCCACGTGTATCCACTAGGGAGTGGTGAGGGGGCTAAGGGAGTGAACCATAGGTTGCCATATGTCATTATGAGAACCCATTTGACTTTTCTAGATGACATTTATTCCTGTTGTAAGAAAGGGGTTGAAGAATTAAGTCAATGGCTTTAATGGAGGATGGGCAACCTTGAAATTCGTATGGGTAGGTATGGGCTCTATTTACTTGTCCCAGAAGTCACTCAACCTCATGGGAGGTGGCTTCATTCTCATCCCCATTCCACTGTGGGAGGAGCTAGCATCATTCTCCATCCAAAAAAATGAGCTCCCAGCAGGGAGAAAACCAGAAATTGCGACTGTGAGAGAACCCACGTTTTGGGAAGCCAAAAACACCCAGAATGGGTATTGGATAGGGAAATCCAATGGGAGATTCGTTGGTATGAGCCTTGGGGAGAATTTGTGAGCAATAGCTACCCCAAAATCCATGGGAAAACCTAGTTTTACCAGCCCAGAAAATCAGTGACGGATTTCGGGATATTTGTGACAGAGGTGTGAGAAATCCAAGAGTGGATGTATGAACAGCGGGTGGGATTGCTGAGTCCAGCTTGAAGTGTATGTGGCTCTGGGATTGAGCTCAGTGGACTAGCATCCTCCTCCATCTCCTATTGCATGCTTGAAAAACCCAACTGTGTGTTGGCTTAGCATGGCTGTTTGAGTGAAACCCTGACTGTGAGTGAGCCATCTAGTTCCTCCTTAGTGGATACACAGCCCAGCTCGGGGGTGATCTCTCAGCTGAAAGAATACAGGATGGACAGACATCTATGGTTGGGTGGAACATTGCTCTCACGTAGCCAGTTGTTGGACATTTGTGTTGCAAGATAAGTATTCTTTGTGGATTAAATTATATACAATCTGTGTTCTGCAATGTGTTATCTGAATGATTATTCTTCATGTTAATGAAATCGATATGAAGTAGCATAAGAAGGGGATTGAATTCTCTGCCTATTGATTGCTTGAGATAAATATGCTGATGCGAATCTATGCTTATGTGTGTGGTTTTGTTTAGTTCCGCTGTGTTCTATTGAGTTTGCATCAGTACAGAGAAGTTTTTAATTGTTATGAAATTATGAGAAAAAGAATTGGGGCTAAGTCTGCAAAAAGCCCCGGTGTGTTGTTAATGTTTCCTTCCCTGCATTTCATGGGCAAAGGGGACATTACAGAGTGGTATCAAAGCTCTAGGTTCAACACTACAGCTGTTGGGACCTTCACAGAGATATAAATCATTGTGTGTACATGCATTTTGTATTTGGAACTAAAATGCATTAAAGAAACCTCAAGATCGCATGGCTTCTATTTTTTAGAATGGGAAATCATTTCCATGACTGTTTGGGGATTTTTGCAAGCTGCTTGCATTGATTGCATTCTATGAAATAGAGGAAGGAGGGAGAAAATTCATTTTCAGGTTGGATGCTTGCTCTAATTTGTCCCCAATGCTGTAGCATTCAGTTTTGTATTTGTCTGTTTGCCTCCATGGAGGAGAGAAAGGAGGGGCAACCTCTGCCATCTTATACTGTTTTTGTTGTTTTGTTGTTTCATGCTTAACATGAAGAGGTGCAATTTCTTTTCTTGAAATACTGTTTTGTTGCAAATATGATTTCTGTTTGTTAAATTCCTGAGTAAAAGCATGAACAGTCAGCTGTTACAGCCCCATATCTCAATGGTGATTTTTACTTACAAAGAACCCACATTGTGTGGCCGATTGATGGTTTTCGGAAGTGAGGAAGCCTGCAAATTACGCCCTTATACTCATGAGTTTCCCTGCCCATGCTTGTTGGCTGCTTGGGGATTAATTGTGAATCCATTGGTTGGATTGTTGAATGTGAGATGAAAGAAAGATTTCAAATTTTTCCTAAGTGTTTTCGAAGATTTTGTTTAAGACTGTTTCGGGAAGAATTCGGGAAGTTGTCCCGAAACTGTGGAAAGATTCCGCGAATTGTTCCGCAACGTGGAAGAGTTCGGGAAATCGTTCCGAAAATTGCGGAAGAGTTCCGCGAACCGCCCCGAAATTTGCGGAAGGAATTCTCTTCCGAAATTTGTGGAAGGAATTCTCTTCCGAAACTGCGGAAGACTTCGACGAATCGTTCCGCAACTGCGGAAGGCTTCGGCGAATCATTCCGCAATTGTGGAATGCTTCCGTGAACCTCCCCGAAACTGCGGAAAGAATTTCCCAGTGTCTTCCGAAACTGCAAAAGCATTTCGCGAATGGCTCCGCAACTGCGGGAGCATTCGCCGAATCGCTCCGCAACTGCGGAAGCATTCAGCGAATTGCTCCACAATTGCGGGAGAGTTCGGCGAATCGCTCCGCAAAGGGAGCATTCGCCGAATGGCTCCACAACTACGGGAGCATTCGCCGAAAGGCTCCGCAATTGCGGGAGCATTCGCCGAAAGGATCCGCAATTGCGGGAGCATTCACCGAATGACTCCGCAACTGCAAGAGCCTTCACCGAATTGCTCCGTAATTGTGGGAGTGATTGGCGAACCGTCCCGCAACGGCGGCAAAAAAAAAAAAAAAAAACGAGTAAAGTGACGAAAACTTGATTTTGGATACAAGGAACATCCGGGCTCAGAATGGAATGATTCCTGTGGGGCTCGGAGGCCATTGACGAAGGCCATGAAAGAACCAGTGAAGACCCCGAGCACATTACACTCCGATTTGACAGAAAATGGATAATAGTGACTTTTGAAGGACGGAGTCCCGAGGCTTGACGGAAGGTCGGTTTGAGCTGAAATTGATCAGGCACGGCCATGAAGTAGGCACGATGTTAATTTCAGAATCTTGCAGCCAAAATCTAAGGGATGTGAAGTCGGGGTGATCAAGAAGGCCAAAAAGCACTGTTCCGGGCCACTTTTTCGGGATTTTGAAAAGCTTGTGGGTAGTAAAAGTGACCCTAGATGTGGGAATCAAAAAAATTACTGAACTAGACATTTCATATTCTCATTAAGACGAACAGTTTCCGTTAGACGAAGATTTCCCAGAAATGCACCGTTTGGGAGATAGCCATTTTTGGCCCAAAATTTGGAATTTTGGAAAAATGTGAAAAGTGGGAAGTAGTAAAACCCAGAAATTCATAGAAGATGAATGGTGCATCGGAATTGAAATCCGTGAATTACTGAGTGTTCCTTGTTATATGGACTAACTTCGCCTGATATAAAAGTTTTTGTGATTCCTCATAGATTTTCTTCCACAGGTGGCTAAAGTTGGCATTCTGGACCAAAATGCAACTATGTAAAATGTGCAGAATTGGAGTGAAAGTTGTCAGTTTTGAAGAGATGCAGTTCCCGCAACCGATGTCGGAATGGAGCATGAAGATAGGCATTGGAAAGCTTGCACAGCAGGGAACAATGATGCATAACCAGAGTTTAGATGAGGTCTACATATATCATAGATATTTAGTGCAGAAGAGTGCCAGCGGCTATTTTGACAAACAAATTTTGTTGTCAATATGGGCAATTTCTACCATTGCATGATATGGAAGAGGAATTCCATGTTACAATGAGGGATCGAAAAGGGAAGAATTCCTTAAAACCCTATTTGTTATCATACTTATAATTATGAAATTGTCATATGGCATAAAAATGTTAAAAATGTAAGGGATTACATAGATGTATATGCACTAAATGGCATCTTAACAAACATTGCATAGTGCATATGGAAATGCTTGTACATAAATGGGATATTGCATATTGGTAAAATAATGAAGTCTGCATATGCAATGAACCACTGATGAAGAATATTGTGGTTGATAATCACTGTTGATGTTGGTATTGGTTGTAGGACCAAAGATAACAAAGAGCATGGCTAAATGTGCTGAGGATGTTGTTGCATGAAGCCAACAACCTTATGCAGAAAGGATGGTGCAACAAATCTATGATCATAAAGTTGGAAAAAGGACTGAGCAGTCTTGGTAAGAGGCCAACTGATCAGGTAACATCAGGCGTTGTTAATGGTAACCATGCAGGTAATGATTATTGGTGCCAAATTGCATGAATGTTGAAAGAGGATTTGGTAAGATCTCTTCAACTATGTTTGAGCTATGTTGAGTTAGTTTGCATGTGATATTGAATACCGATTGGGACTGTTAACCTACCGAGCTTGGTAAGGTGTGGATAAGTGAAGGAAATGATCCTTACACCCTATGACTATTTAGAAATCTTAATGCATTCATATGAACTTATATCATGCCATGTGTATGTTGGTTATGTGCTTAATAACCAAAGCAAGTGAGGACTGGTGGTCCTGATTATGGTAATACAAGTTATATGAGATAGTCATGTTTCGATCATAATATGCTTGAATGCATAGTACTCATGAAACAATGCAAGGTAGCATTGAGTAGATGTGCATTAAGAGATTTTGTAAATCTTGTGATGCATTGTGTGAATGCATAGGGATGATACATATGTTATTACAAAATAAATAATGAATGAAATGATGAATTGATGATAATTCTAGGATCATTTCATGGGCTGTTATGAATGAAAAATAGTAAGTGCATGAAGAGCCCAATCATGATCGATGGGCTGCTAGAATGCTCCGTGGAAGAACAGTTGTAAATCTCAGATTTGTAAATGTTTCGGATTGGAAATTTTGCTAATAATTGCTAATGACTGTTTGGCTTATATGAAAATGTGTCAGGAGGACATGCTGTAAGTGGATGCTCATGTGTGGCAACAGGCATAAGACCATAACGGGCAGAGTGGTGTCACTTACAGGAGCCAAACAATATGAGGATAACCTCATGGTTAAGAAAACCAATTTCTATAATAGACAGAGTTGCAAATTCATAGTGAATTTAATTATTAGTGCCATGGATTGGTTATGGAACAATCGGATTTGAATTGTATTGTTAAATGTTACTAACTGTTTGGATGTTCAATGAGTGTGCTAGGAAGACACATTGCAGTAAGACCAATAGAGAGGTCTTGCAGAAGCCAAACTTCATGGGAAGGGATTCCATGATTTGAAAATGGGTTTCATGTGAAATGCCACAAGACATTATTAATGTCTCATCTGCACTACATGATTGGTAAACAATATGAGTGGGGTGGTGAATATTATGTCAGTAAGACATATGAAGGTTAGGTAACATCAAAAGGAATTGGGATGGCAAACCGAGGGATTGTCAACTCAGAAAAGGAGCCTCCATTCCTCATTAAAGAAGAGAAATAACATCTGAAAAATGGATAAGTGTTCCACAAACCCTGAATGATATATATATATACATACATGCATGTCTAATTATTAGAGTTAATATGCAGAGCATGTTTTGATTTTATCTCCGTTATGGCAGACTACTTGAAGTATGATTAGGACCTTCATAGTTCACATCAGTAAGGAGTGCACGCCTTTCTGGTGCTGAGTTATGTTAGGGATGCCAATATTGACTACGCCTTAAGGGAATGGACGCATTCCTGGTGTTTCAAGGTTGGATAGTGAATGTTATGACATATGATTACCGTTCTAGAGAAGCAATACTAATGAGCTTGCTATCCATTTTGTGTTGACAGATTATACATATAAAATTCAGTGCTGCACATTAAAGGGAAAAGTGAAGAAAAGAATACTCAAGAGGACTGTATGAGCAGTGGTAACCCTTGTGTAGGGTGAGTGGGTACCATGGGGCCATGATAGCCTGCAGTTAAGAAAGTCACCTAAAGAATTCCTAAATGGAACCGCCGGCTTACACAAGAGAAGAAGTGCCACCCTTGTGTGGGTGAAGAATTGTTATGCGCATTGAGGGATTGTGATACATGTGAAAGGCTGATGCAAGCCTAAGGCAGAGTAGTGGAGCCTTGACCTGTAATGGTTGGTGGCGTAGTTACCTTCCATTGGCCGATGACCCAGACGTATGTGCTGGCTCGGCAATGGAGAGGGCCAACCAGGTATGGGACTGGTTGGGCACCACCAAATGCTTGGTAAACCCAGTCGGCGTGAAGGTGTACATGTAGGGCATTAATTATTTGATGATTTGGAGCAGCCTGCGTGCTAGCCAAACATCCTAGTCCGCAGGAGGATCCCAAGGCTTATAAAGTAAAAGAAGGACCCTGTGGACCAGAGAAGAAATGCACAATACAGATAAGTATTCAATTTCATTCATTTCTTATTTGAAATAATGAAGGTTTCAAGTATAAAGCTTGTAACAGTGAGCTGATGCATTATTGTTTCTTTGTTGGAAACCTTGGTCAATGCAGGAAGCAAGGACCCTGAAGGAACTATAAGCTGCTTGGTAAATCCAGAAAGTGGCTGGTGGAGCAAGATGGTTTGATGTTGTCGAGCAGCCTGTGCGCTAGCCAAACATGCAAAATTAATTGATGTTGAGGAGTAGCCTGCGTGCTATCCCAATATTCGTTATTAAACCCATACGAGATCCAAGGCTTGTAAAGCAAAGAAGGGTCCTATGGAATAAAGTGAAGACATCCAACACCGGTATTGTTGGAAGCAAGAACCTTGAAGCATCTTAAGGATGCATGTGGACATGTAACCACCCTAAAGAGCTCAGCGTGAGCAGTAATGAAAGATGGGGCTAGTGGAACTGTGTGGGTCCTAGCAGCCAAAAGTTAGACCAACCAAGTGGAGGAACTCCATGGTTGAGAGGTTTGGAATAGACCATAGACACTATGTGTCATAGCCAAGAAGGGCAGTTCAAGTATTCATGCTGAAGTGAAAGAGTACAGGAGCATGAAAACCACAGTGGTGGTGTGGGTTCCATGATGGAACAAAACTAAGAGGAGAAACTCTTACTGCTCTCTCTCTTTCCTTTTTATTGATGCATTTATAGAATTAGAAAATTTTTGAATGCATGCATGACTGAAAGTAAAAGTGTGTTTATTTGATTAAAGTGAATTGTGAATGCTAATTAATGAATTTCTTGTGAATGGATGAACATGAAGGAATCCATGTGTATGTTGGGCAAGCATAAAAAGTGTGGAAGTCTCATGAGTAAAGCATGGACTATCCATGTCAACTGGGGAAAAACCATTGACTGATTTTTAATGTTTGGGTTATGCTTGGCCTAACAAGAATTGTAATGATGAATTTCACAGGTGGAAACTGAATCAATTGGTTGCAGCCGGTGCAGGAAAGTGTTGCTAGTGAGCAAAGTGTGGTCAGTTGTTTTCATTGACCATGGCGGCAGACCAAGGGCTATTAGAATTGGCTGGAAGTCTTCTTCAAACAATTGCCAAGACCCAAGAAAATCTTGGAGAGATGCTCAAGATGCAAAAGCAGCAGAACGAGATGAACCACCAGGTCTTGCAGGACTCTATTCGTCTGCAGAAAGAGGTAAAAAGAATTATGAGAGCAATCAGCAAGGGAAAGAAAAATGGATCAATGAAGAAGCATTCATCCAATCGTCCGATTAAGAAACACTCCAAGTGGGAAGACTCAAAGGAAATTGAGCAGGTAAAGATGAAGCAACCAATGAAGTGTTGGAAATGTGGAGGAGATCATTGCCTCTGCAACTGCCCAACAAGAGAACCTCAAGAGGGTAAAAGCCATAAAGTTTTCAGACTTATGGATGACCTGGAGGATCCGAATCAGCCGGAGCAGCTCGTGAAGATCAAAGGACTTGGTCCTGAAAGTTCAAAGTAAAGAACAGAATGCAGGGCAGATCTGCAAAGTTTTTGAAGTTTTGGATATGTGTAAATTGTATATGTATGCCTAAGTCTTGGAACACCGAGGACGGTGTTATTCCAAGGGGGAGGGGATTGTAATGTCCCATTTCGACCCTTAGGATATATATTAGCCTTTAATGTAAATAATGTGTACATGTGATGTATGTTTTCCTAGCGTGGAGCTCAAGCCAAGGCCCCGCTAGTGAAAGCCCGAATTTTATTTAAAGGGCAAGTATGTGATATTTTGATACCCATGTGCTCAGAAGCCATGGAACATTGTAAAATGATGTAAATAAACATCATGCAATAAAAATACCAAAACTGGCTACGGAGGCAACGAATGAGAAGGGGCCACGTGTATCCACTAGAGAGTGGTGAGGGGGCTAAGGGAGTGAACCATAGGTTGCCATATGTCATTATGAGAGCCCATTTGACTTTTCTAGATGACATTTATTCCTGTTGTAAGAAAGGAGTTGAAGAATTAAGTCAATGGCTTTAATGGAGGATGGGAAACCCAGAAATTCGTATGGGTAGGTATGGGCTCTGTTTACTTGTCCCAGAAGTCACTCAACCTCATGGGAGGTGGCTTCATTCTCATCCCCATTCCACTGTGGGAGGAGCTAGCATCATTCTCCATCCAAAAAAACGAGCTCCCAGCAGGGAGAAAACCAGAAATCGCGACTGTGAGAGAACCCACGTTTTGGGAAGCCAAAAACGCCCAGAATGGGTATTGGACAGGAAAATCCAATGGGGGATCCGTTGGTATGAGCCTTGGGGAGAATTTGTGAGCAATAGCTACCCCAAAATCCATGGGAAAACCCAGTTTTACTAGCCCAGAAAATCAATGACGGATTTGGGGTTATTTGTGACAGAGTTGTGAGAAATCCAAGAGTGGATGTATGAACAGAGGGTGGGATTGCTGAGTCTAGCTTGAAGTGTATGTGGCTCTGGGATTGAGCTCAGTGGACTAGCATCCTCCTCCATCTCCTATTGCATGCTTGAAAACCCAACTGTGTGTTGGCTTAGCATGGTTGTTTGAGTGAAACCCTGACTGTGAGTGAGCCATCTAGTTCCTCCTTAGTGGATACACAGCCCAGCTCGGGGGTGATCTCTCAGCTGAAAGAATACAGGCTGGACAGAGATCTATGGTTGGGTGGAACGTTTCTCTCATGTAGCCAGTTGTTGGACATTTGCATTGCAAGATAAGTATTCTTTGTGGATTAAATTATATACAATCTGTGTTCTGCAATGTGTTATTTGAATGATTATTCTTCATGTTAATGAAATCGATATGAAGTAGCATAAGAAGGGGATTGAATTCTCTGCCTATTGATTGCTTGAGATAAATATGCTGATGCGAATCTATGCTTATGTGTGTGGTTGTGTTTAGTTCCACTGTGTTCTATTGAGTTTGCATCAGTACAGAGAAGTTTTTAATTGTTATGAAATTATGAGAAAAAGAATTGGGGCTAAGTCTGCCAAAAGCCCCGGTGTGTTGTTAATGTTTCCTTCCCTGCATTTCATGGGCGAAGGGGACATTACATTAATACCCTGATTATAATCCTTGCTACGATTGAGACCTCTGCATGCTCATTCACTATGCATATTCATAAGCTTTGCAAACTCCAGAACAATTTTAAGGATTAAATACACAGAGAAGTTAAGGATTGAATCTAAAAATCGCAGAACAATTTTCTGGACTAGCCTTCAACTAGAAATTAGAAATCACAAAATTCTTTTAGATGCAAGGCGTGATTCTGTTGTGCGTGGTTCTGAGGAATGAGTGTTTATCTCCGCATTAAACCATTAAAGCTCTGCGTGAATCGCTCTTCAAACTATCTTTAAACTCTGCCTTTAAAACTCTGCACAAATTGCAATGAGCAGCATTGAATATCTTAAGCTACGCGTGAAAACTAAAACTCTCAACTAAAGCTTTGACTCCCTGGTATGTTGTTCATGCTTGACTCCCTCGCCATTGGCTTCTTCCACCTCGTCATTTGGCACCTCTTCTCCAGCATTTGGCGCCTTTTCGACACCAGCTTTTGGTGCAACTTCAACACCCGCATTCAGTGTTGTGCCATCTACCCCATTTGGTGGAGCATCTACATTTGGACAAAAACCTGCATTTGGAGGATTTCGAACAGCAAGTCCTGCTAAATCAAGTCCATTTCGAAATACTTTTGGTCAGATCTCAGCCTTTGGAGCTCAGTCAACGACTCCAACATTTGGCAGCCCTAGATTTGGACAAACACCCTTTGGTGGAAAACATGGAGGTAGTAGAGTGGCACCATACGCAAGTACAAATGATTCAGATACCGAAAATCATTTCCATATATGTTGTGCCAACAACGTATTAATCCTTGGGAATTGTTTAAAATAAAACTCATTTTCAAATTTCTTTTGCAAAATTTTTTGTATAGTTGAGTTACCATCTTTTTCATTGGATTAAAAAGAATTAGAAAGTTGTGAAAATCTTAAAACTCATTTTCAAATTTTATTTTGCAAAATTTTTTGTATAGTTGAGTTACCATCTTTTCCATTGGATTAAAAAGAATTAGAAAGTTGTGAAAAGATTAAAACTCATTTTCAAAATCTTTTGCCAAAGTTTTGTGTGGTTTGGATTCAAATCTTTATTTTTGGATTAAACAAGAGTTCAAAGTTTGCATAGCTTGCATAATTTGGATTAAAGTGGGAATGTGTTTGGAGTTATATGCCTTTGAAAAAGCTTGGAAAAGTTTTACTTATGTTGGGGTTAAAATCTTTGTCATTTGGTTTAACAATTTTTTTAGTTTATTTTTCCTTTTGAAAAAGTTTAGAAAAATTTTGAAATTTTTTTGCTTAAATTGGATTCAATCATTTTTTATAAACCTTTAAAATTAATCCAAGTTGCAACTTCTTTTTAAATTTGTCTTTAACTATGTAATAGATCTTTTTTGCTTAAGACCCTATGCACATGCCTCTTGGAAACATCAAACCAAAAACCAATCAAAACCATATTGAAAAGAACATCTAACCACATTTGCATTGAAAAACAAACCTTGAACATGACATTGTGAGATAACTTGAAGATAATTTCTTTCCAAAAAACAGAAATAAACTTTTATTTAGTTACATTTTGTTTCGGAGTTAGAATTTTCTTCATAATTTGCATGCACGATTAGAGAGACTTGCACCCTTAGAGTCCATTTTTCTTGATATATAATGTGTATGATGCCCTGTATCCTCTTCACTCGCACCTTATGGTGATCTTGTGAATGAGAAAGTGTATCTCACTTGTAACAGTTTAGGAGTTGAGTTTTTTTTGAAAGCATCTTGTATCGAGCCACCGTATCCTCTTCACTCGCACCTTATGGTGACCTTGTGAATAAAAAAATGGATCTCACTTGTAACAAAGTAGATTTAATTTTTGCATACAATTTTTCGAGCCACCGTATCCTCTTCACTTGGGCCGTATGGCGATCTTGTGAATGCGAAAGCGGATCTCACTTGTAACAGTTTAGAATTTAATTCATAAGCATTCAAAAGGGCTCTACGTATCCTCTTCACTTGGGCCTTATGGAAACCTTGTGAATGAGAAATAGGGATCCCCTGTGTAATAGATTTAGATTCATGTTTACTTGAGATATCTGTTTGGGTTACATTGGTCTTTACACATCAATCATTATCCAGATCTCAAAAACAATTGTGCATGAACATAGGAAATCTACCAGAAATTTTGCATGTCTGAAAGAAACTCATGAACCTATAACTCTTCCTTAATTTAGAATATTCATCGAATTGAAAGGTAGAGTAGTGAGAATTTTGCATTGTTTGGTTCATTTTCCTGTTTTTGAGTCAAAACACCACCAGTTTCACTTCCACTCCTGAAACTAAGCAAACTACCCTTAAAATTGGGCTTAATCTAAAATTGACCAACTTTTGATTTTCATATCATCAAGAAGATTAGGTTAGTTCCCTAGATTAGGTTTGAAGAGTTAACACTCTTGGGCTGCAAAACTTTGAAAGTAGCATTGATTAAAGAGAGTAAATCCCTTAGTAGCAAAAAACGCTTGTCGGGAAAGCACTTCTGAAACATGCGTCAAGCACGAGGTCAATCTGGATAAGTAAAGGGTGGTTCCCCCCTTTTGCTTATTTAGTGGGACATGATATTATCGAAGGGATTCTATGTTCAGTGACAAGTCCTCGGGGTGACATCACTGTTTCTAGAGTTCCTGGTTATGAGAGTTGTCCTCGACTTACAATTGTTCCGCCCGACCGTCGACTATGAAGTGGTAACTTCAGTGGCTATTCCTAGGATATCACATAGGCTATTGTGAGTGAGACACACTTGCAATACCTAAGACAGACTTTGGAACTTTTACTCCTTGGGAGGGTGATTGGTCAGGAACCAATGCTTGCACCCATGGCGATTAAAGTTTATTGTAACTGTTTCTCACACCTTCGCTTCTAGCAATTGTATGATTACTTGACTTCCCTCAGCAGCTACTAGTTTTGGAAGGCCCTCCAATCCATCTTTTCGCTGAGCTTTGGTTCTTTGGAAGAGTAATTTTGCTTGCTTGGAATCTCTAGGGACTTTTTACTGTGTGGACACTTTTTATTTTTGAGTCTTGACTGCCTTAAGATTGTTTGATTCTATTTTAAACACATCCTTTTATCAACTTCTTAGAAGTGGCTACTCTCCAAATCCACCAGTCATGGTGGCAGCAAAGTGAGTCACCATAAATTGAAGGCCCTTCTACATTGCAGAGACAGACACAAAAACCGCATACTAATGACTTGGAAATAGAACTGACTTTAAACTCAATTAATAGTACTCAAGAAGAACAACATCAAATCAACCCTGAACATTCATTATCACATCACAAACTAAATACAGACATAGTTGATGATCTTACTCTAGTTGAAATTGAAACATTGAAAAATCATACAAATGCTCATGTAATTTCACCTTTGATGAGTCTTTCAGAACCAATTGCACTTACTATTTGTGAGTCACTGGTTGATATAAAACCTCTTTTTGAAAGTTTGAATGACATGCAAAATTCAATAAGTGACCCTATGACTTTATCAAGAGCACAAGGGACTACATCGTCGCAACATAAAACAATTGTTGGAGATAGAAATACTTCCAATTTGGCCTCTACATCAATCCCAATAGTTAGTATACATGTTAGTAGCACAAGTTCACCCAACACTTCAGTGCTAGTTGGTACAATTTTGTGTTCCAATCCCGGAAGTACATTCACTTCGTCTGCAGGAATCCCTACTGAAGGGTGTGCTTTACCAAACATTGGTTTTCCATATGGTTTGGCTAATCAAGGTCAACACACACAAGGAGTAAACCAGAATCCTCTTGGTATGCCTAACACTTGTCCAAATTCTACTTCTAGGGGAACCCTTCACCATGGAATTGTAATATTCTTGGCGGAAGCAATGAACCATGGAACATTTATGCCAATTGGGGTTATGCTCCTCAGATTAGTGGAAATGCCCCAGGCGGTTATCCTCCGACTTATCCTATCTCAATGCCTAGCGGCAATCCACCTATCAACCCCATTCCGCAATGGAGTGGGGAGGTTTCAGGGAGTATCCAATCTTTTTGGGGCCCACCTTCGCAAGGAGGAAATCAACCTTGGAACTCTTATCTAAGCCAAGGAAACAATCAATGGTTTGGTTAGATTTCGGAAAGTAACCAATCTTTTTGGGGCCTACCTCCACAAGGGGGAAATCCATCCATCCATCTTGTTCCACCATGGAATGGACAACATTTAGGAAGTAACCAATCTTTTTGGATTCCATCTCCACAAGGAGGCAATCAACCTTGGAACGCATATCCAAACCAAGGAAACAATCAATGGAGTGGTCCAGTTCCAACTAGTAACCAATCTAATTGGGGCCCACCCCCGCAAGGGGGCAATACACCCATGAATCCCAACCAACAGTGGAGTGGCAATGTTCCACCAAGTAACCAATCTCAATGGAACATACCCCTGCAAGGGGGCAATCCACCCATGAATCCCAACTAGCCAAGGAGTGGTAATGTTCCACGAAATAACCAACCTTATTGGAACATACCTCCACAAGGGGTCAATCCATACATGCAACCTAGTTCACAATGGAATGGGCAACATCCAAGCAATAACCAATCCTTTTGGATGCAACCTCCGCAAGGAGGTAACCCCTCTTGGAATGATTTTCAAGCCCAAGGATCACATCAATGGAGTGGCAAGGTTCTAGAAAGTAACCAATCCTTTTTGGGCCTAACCCCGCAAGGGGGAAATCCAACCATTATCCCCATTCCGCCATGGAGTGGTCAGGTTCTAGAAAGTAACCAATCTTTTGGGAACCAACCTGCAAGACTTGCATTTGATCCAGCTAGGTTGCCACATGAACCTGATGTCAATGGTATGATGGACTTCGTCAACCATCTTGAACAGATTACCCCACATTTGGGACAAGTTTCTATTCAGAATTCGCAACCCACAGCTGGCCGGGAAATGCAGGAACCTGCTAATCCTTCAAACAATTCTAATATCCTCACAGTCTCATCCATAGACTTGATAGGAAAGAAGAAGAAGTACAAGAGTAAGAAAAATGCTAACTCTAGGAACAAAGATGCACCAACTATGCTTCAATGCAGTGGGAAACAAAAACCCACTATTTTGACACTGGTACCCCCTCCAAGGGGAAACCATCCAACCCCCCTGCAAGGGGGAAATGATCCTAATGCCAATCTCTTCATGTGTGATCCTAATATGAACATTCAAACAAGACTTGATTCTTATGATGTCTCTCCTAGTACATCGGATCAATCGGAATCACAACCAAGTGGTTATCTCTACATTGAGAAACCAACAATAGACTTAGTACCATACCCCCCCAAAGGTGTTCTACATAGAACAATGCATAATCCTAACATGCGAGTTGCTCATAACGATAATGTTCTTGAACACCTAGCTCAAGTACCATGTGCCATGTCGGCCTTGTAGGTATTGCAATGTCGTTTTTCGCAAAGAAATGACCTATTGTCTACCATTGGTGTTGTTGATCTATCCGATGAGACTTTGATCACATCAGATATAGACCATTCAATATGTAGGATCCTTTCCGAAGTTGCTTTTCAGATTAAAGTAATGACTGATGGTAAGAACATCTATCTAACCATACTGGATGAAGGGACCTCATCTTGTGTAATGTCATTTAAATGTTGGAAAGAATTTGGATCACCCCTATCTATTGTAGAATTTTCAAACCAAGCTACTCAAATAGCGTCGGCATATTCGGATCAAAATCTTCCTTTGATGGAGGAATATGATTTGGTTACCTGACCCATTTTGGCCATGAGATCTCCTAGCTCACATGACTTCTTGGACTACATTTTATCATCAAATGAAGATATCCCTGAAGTTGTAAACATTTGGTTGCACCCACCTAAGGACATCTTTTTTGGGCCCACTGGGAGCATAATTGGATTAAATCCACTTAAGTATAGGAGCATGATCTGCATGTTCATCGATCTGATCTGTTATATTTGGAAGCTTGCATATAGGTTTAGTCCATCCCTTTGTGAAGATACATTTGAACCTTTTGCAACCGAAACTTGCCATAGGGTCGAAACTGTTGGAGATTGGTGGATCAACCCTTCATATCTGTATTTTCCACCATTCCGACAGAAGATCCTACCGAACATGGGACACCCTAGTTAGCACCCCATTGCCATTTTGGTGCCCATGTTGAGTTATTCTTATAGGCCTAGGAGCCCTATTAGTCCCATCATGACTTGGAGTTTGAGACCACATATCTCTCTTTCATACATTTCTGACCATATCCTGATGTGCTCCCAATTTTTTATCATTTTACATAAGCTTGTGTTAAAATATCCACTTGAACATCCGTGTAAATTGTTTCGTTGCTTATTGCTTATGTTGCTTACTTTCCTTTGCAGTCACTTTCTATTACAAGATGCCTATAAACCATTGCTTCTGTATATTTGACTCATACCCATGGAGGAAACATCTGTAAGAGTGTACATAACTAGCTCAACCCTTGTTTGCAATACAGATCTTTGCCTTGGTCTGACTCATGCCCTTGACATTTAGGCACATGCCCTTGAGACACTCTTTTCCTGTAATGTATCATAGCATGATTTATTCTTTTTTCAAGCTAATAAATTGAAAAGGTTAAAAAAAAAATGGAAAACACAAAAATCTAAAAAGGGAGAGACTCGAATCACTTCATATTATAAACTCTGAAGAAAACGGAAACAGTTAGTCCTTTTCACCCTTGAACACAGAACATAATATTGTATATGTTGTCAGTACACCATCTACATTTGCCTTAGGAAACTGTACCAGTATTTTGAACAGATCTCCAACGATGGGTTATCCTTCCCGTCACGAATGGAGCTTTCTTTAATGCATATGGCATTAGCGGATTTCATTATGGTCGGTTACTCAAAGTCCTATGTTTCCAAGTGTCAATTCTACGTCGTGTTATGTGTTCAAGGGAATTCCAAACCGAGTCGGCCATTCCTCAAATATTCCTGACCAATCATGTTGGCCTTCCTTGTGTCAGTATACAGTGTTGGATCTTGCAGTTCTACCAAATTATATCAGAATATCGATCTTTGTTTCGTATCGGTTGATGTTGGATGCATTAATGCCCTCCTTCCGATGGATCTATTCCTATCAACATCAAATCATCGTCTAGGACATGGATCTAGAAACCCAAGAGTACCTTGGATCTTGTAGTCATTAGTGGCAGGTTTCCTCGCAAATGACAGTGGGTATACATCAATGACCCCTGATTGTTTGATTCTACAAGTGTTCGACTTCAGAACATCTATTCACACTTGTTAGTTTGTACTCAGTACCTTAGAGTCCATCATCATTATTAGTGGGTCTCTTTGCATTTGTTAACGGTATACATTAATGATCGGTAATCAGATGGTGTTTTAATATGCTTGACATCAGATCACTTATTCGCATGATATAAACTCGTACTATCGTCGGTTTGTGTTGATGACCTTGGGAAAAATAGTTGTATCACTCATCGATGCACTACTCGAGCTGTGCAAGATTGTCAGAAGTTTGATAAAGACCTTGTTCTTACACTCATCAAAGTGCATGTTTACACTTCTGAAAATTTTACTTTTGACATGGATCCACTATGTATTGTTCATGGCCATGCTTGTTTAATGTTGAGCATGGGTATGCCCGCCTCAGGAAGATATTATATATTTGATAAATTTCTATGTTTTGCAGGTGTGATCCTCAATCCTACGCCCGTAAGTTTTTTTTTCCTCATTCTTTCTTTAAACGATAAATATTATTAGTATAAAGAGTATCAGTATACAGAGTATAAATTTTAGTAATGTATTTCGGCCCTTAGCTCTGCTTCATACCTCACACATTAGGGCGCATCTGTTAACAATCAAATTAACACCCCTAGTCATGTGACAGAAGAAGCACATTTTTACTATGCTGCCGCAACATGAAGACAGAACACAAGTACATTCAGAGACAAATCCTCTCTAATTTAATCACTTCTCCCATAAATGGAAGGATTAGGTGAAGAAAGTCAGAACTTAAGAGACCAAGTTCAGTAAATGAACCGCTCACCAAAGGTCCGAAACTAAGCTACATCAATCAAAAAGTGAGGAAGAATGCATTAAAGTGAATTAATTGTGCAAAAAGTATGTCAAGTGGTGCAAAAAGACTAAAAACTATGGAAAAGTGGGTTTTCAGTTTAAAATAATCTAAAATGAGGAAAATGAGTAATCCCACATTTAGAAGAAAAGATTAAGGCTCATTTCTCAATGCTATATAAGAAAGGCATGGGAGGCATGGTAAGGAACACAAAGGAAGAGCAAATGCATGCTGAAAAGATTTTGAAGGAGGAGAAGCTCAATTTATTCAAAAGCAAGGGTGGAGAAAGGAAATCTTATGGCAATGGAGGAGGGATTCACACCAATATCCATGGTAGGAATGTATCTCTTCATTGTTTTAATATGAAATATTCAATTTTGTTCCATTTGAATGTTTGAATGTTGCTTATCTTGCATGATTTAGATGTTTAAAGTGGGATTAGATCTTAGCTTTGCTTATCTTAATTGATGAATGAATGTAGATCTGATTAATGACTTGAGATAATAATTTTAATATGCTAACATAGAGGCTCACCACTTCTTAGTAAAATAGCATGTTTAGAGTAGACACAACCCTACACTAATTGTTGTTATCTTTTTTTTTTTTTATAAGCTAGTGAAGAACCTTGTATTGCTAGAAAAGAAAATAATGTTACAAACAATTTTTCGCTACCTGCTTGAAGGCCAAGTGAGGCGGAAAGAAGTGGCTAACTACCGAAAGGAGATCTAAGAACTCTCATCCGAATCGGCATAACATAAAGCAGTAGAAAGTAGCAGAAAGAACAGCTATGATATGGAAAAAAATGAAGCAGAAAATCAAGGCCCTGAAATGGGCTGATTCTCAGGTCTTTCCTTTTTTTCCTTGTTTTTTCTTGACTTGTATCCATCCCCCTGAAGTTGGGGACACCAAATCCAGTTGTAACGCATCTGTGGAATCCTGAATGAGTTCCTTATCAGAGTCTGAAGAGGTAGGATCATGATATCTTTTTTGGCCTTGAGGAGGGCCACTTTTCATGCTTTCATCTTCTTGCAATGGTGGAGTGAATCTTTGTTCCTGCATGTGCACCTCAAGCGGAGGTGGAGTGGATCTCTGTTCCTGTTTTGTTGGGGGCGTATCTTTCTCAATCTAGTAATCTTGAATGTCTTCTTCATACGAGGAAATCCTGGGTTTCCAGCTTTTGGCTCTGTGTGCCTTCTTGGTCCTTTGTTGCTAGAGATGTCTTTGTGGGCAGGAATTCAGGAGGTGTCCTGTGTGATGACAAATTCGACACCTGAAGGATGTGTTTTCATAGTCCAAATCCTGAGTCCGGATGGAGCTGCCTAATTTCAGGTTGATCTTGTTAGGAAGACCTGAACTGATGTCAATGGTGGCACAGATGCGAGCATAGGTGAAAAGACCCTGTTCCATGCGAGCATCATCCGAGGATAAGAAATAGCCAAGACCATTGCCTATCTCTTTGAAAACTGATGGCATCCAGAAATGGGTTGGTAAGTTTGGAAGACGTACCCAGATGGGCAACTTCGTAACTACCATAGTTAGAGGATCGAAAGCAGGGAACCAGGGGGTGATGAAGAGCACTGCAGTTCCCCAGAACCAAGGCCCCTTACTCATAATAGCATGAAGGTCTTCTTGAGAAGAGAAAATCACTAGAAAAAAACCTTTAGAGCAGAGTAAAACACAAGCATCCTTGGTCCAGTTTAAATCTATCCAATCATGGAGATCCTTTGTCTTTGGCCATAATCCGCTGAATCTGCAGATTAGGGTCTGCTCCTTGAACTGGAGAATGTTCTCGTTGACTTCCGGATGAGAGATATCCAAGGTGGTAACTTCCTTTGTTTTTTCCACTATGTAAACAGGGTGAGGGAACTGGATCGAAATTTGAGCTTGAGAGAGCCCTGCTCACGTTGCATCCTTGAAGGACTTGGACTTAGAGGCAGAGGGTTGGCTGTTTCCTCCTTGTAAACTTGCCACTAGGGAAATGCAAGAATCCTTTAAGATCCCAAGGCTACGGATTTGTCGGTGGTCGGAGAGTTGCTTCCCTGCAAAGATAAGCCTTTGCATTCCTGAAGGGGTTCCTTCTACCTGATGAATCAATGATTTCAGCTCCAAAACAGAGTTTTGCAGTGTGACTCGCAAACAGAGAGAGACCCCTGTCATAGATCTTACAAAAATAGAAAATGAAGAAGGGTGTAGAGGAGTTTTGGAGGCATTAGCTCGTCTCAAGATTGTTGGAACTTCTGAGGCGGTTAGGACAGCTTGATGGAGTGTGAAACCTAGATCTTCTTCGTTTCTCAATATTTCTGGCATAAGAGGATGCAAAAGTGTGAGAGGTGATGTCCGTTCTGCGCTGGGTACCTGCGTAGGGAGATTAGCACTTGTTGGCGGGTGAGTTGGGATTCCTACCTTGAAGTCTCTCGTATCTCTCAAGCACCTGTCGAGAGGATGAATGGCGTAGTTCCTTGGATCCATCTGCTCCATGTTCAGTCCGTAGAGGCCATTTCCCTGGTGCAGCAGAAATCAAACTGGTACAGGGACCGTGGAGAGCTTTACAGGAGAGGGCGATGGCTTCTCTGGAGCAGCCAGGCGACCATGAGGCCCTGCAGCGGCCCCGGCAGGCTCTAGGGTATTCACGGAGCTATTCATTCTCTTAGGGTTTCCGTTACAGCCACTAATTGTTGTTATCAATACCCATATCTCAAATCAATTTTGGAAATTAATTTTTCCCTTGTCAACTTATTAAATATATCATCTATCCTCAGTAGTGGATACCTGTTCTTGATTGTAGCTTTATTCAGTTGTATATAATCTACACATAATCTTAGTGTGCCATCTTTCTTTCTTACAAACAGAGATGGTGCTCCCCATGGTGACACACTGGGTCATATATAACCCTTCTTTAATAACTTTTCCAGTTGCATCTGCAATTCTCTCATCTGTGGGGTACTCATTTTGAAGGATATTTTGATTCTAGTGCAACTCCAGGCACCAAATCCAATGTAAAGTCAATGTCCTACTTTGGTGGTAACCCAGGTACATCTTGGAACACATCCTTGATTCTTTCAACACCGTATGTTCATTAGGGTTTGGTTATTTTTCAGTTGTCATTTCCTCCACCTATATAGAATACAACTAACACCCCTTCTTGAAACATTTCTTCATCTGCATGGATGAAATTTGTCTTATGGAAATTGTCCTTGGAATGCCATTTATCTGAAATTTACTCTTGTTCTCATCCAGGCAAGTAATGATTTTGTTATGACATTCTAAAACTAAAAAATGCTTATCCAGTCAATCCATTTCGAGCAACACATCATAAGAGCCAAGATGAATGATATCCAAATCAACTTTGCTATGACACCCATTCATTTCTAAACAACAATATTTAACCATGGAAGTAATTTTTCTTTTTATTCCAATAGTCAATTGTACCATTCTATGCTTAGGAAACTTACTGCTTACTAACTTGTATCTTTCAACTAGATTAGTATTTACATAACTCTAAGAAGATCTGGAATCAATTAAAATTGAAATTGGTAAATCATTTATTTTACCTTCAATTTCAGTCATTTATGACTAGTGGTTTTCCTGACGATTATGCAAAGCTGCGTATATGTGAGGAACTCTTCTAGCAAAATCTCCCACTATAGAAGCTTCTTGCACATTATACATACCGACACCTTTATTTTTCCTTTTAGGAAAATTACTAAGGTAGTGGTCACCTCCAGATTTCCAACATTTAACTTGGAATGGTTTATGTTGTCCCGTAGACTCAGTCACCCTTGATTCACCTTTCATATTTGACTGTTTGGAATAATTAAGCAAATATTGTTTAACATCAAGAGGCTTAAACCCCTTTTTCCTCTAGTCCTTCTTATCTTTCAGCTTACCCTTCCAAACTTTACGCACATCTTGTTTTCTTTTACCTTTCTCATACAAACATTTAGCTTTCTTAATGCATTCCTTCAAAGTGTGGGATTCATCATAAGCTATCTGGTCCTTCTAGAACGATGCTAAACCATCGACAAATCACTAAATATTAACTTTTTCATCATGAATAAATTCAACATTGCTTAGTAATTCTAGGAATCTTTACTTATATTCTTCCATATTCATCTTTCCTAGTCTAAGTTCGAAGAACTCTTGCTTTTTCTTAGCATCGTATTGCTGGGAGAAGTATTCATGCTTGAAATACCTTTGAAAACTCATCCATGAAATTTTCATTTCATTCATATTTTCCACCTGCTTCAAATGCTTCCACCACCTATAAGATTCTCCCTAAAGATTATCTATAGCAATACAACCTTCTTGATTATCAGAATAATCATGTAATTGCAAATATTTCTTCATTTCTATAAGCCATATCTCTACAATTTCTTCATATTTTCCCCCATCGAAAGTGGAAGGTTTAATTTTCCTAAGTTCACCTTGTAATGTATTTCCATCATGTTTTCTCTTCTGATGCCTTCTGGTATGAGTATTATCTTGGATTCCAGACATCTCATTCCCATGATGACTTTCAACTGTTTTGTATTGGCAATGCAACCCATTTTTTCCTTCATTTTTATCTCTGGAATGTTGATATCTATCAGGAAATTCTGTGTTCATTGATTCCTCTTCTTCCCTTCTTAGAATGGAAGACACTTGTTGCATCTGATTTTGTAACTGTACCATATTTTGCATCACTTGTTGATTTATTTGGTTTTGTTGTTGCAGGCTCTGTAAAATCTTTCCATTCCTAATATGTATGTCCTTCAAAGTTTGGAAGTTTGGAACACTTCCACTATTCCCACCTCAATCTGATGACCATTGGATTCAGTTCTTTAAACATCCATACCAAATTCCTCTACAAAGTTGGATAGTGTAGGTTCTTCTTCCATGTTTTCAATACTGCTTGCCTATGTCTTTACTGGAAATATGAAAGTACAATCGCCTGAAAAATTATGTTTTCACTAGCAATCTGAAATTCATCCATGATTGTTAGTTCACATCATTGATCAGTTGCATATTTATTTTATCTTTCAAACATGCAATATTCAATTCAAGGATATAATAAAAGACCCAAAAGGCTCAAGAGATGTTTCCTCAGCTCTGATACCAATTTGTAATGCACCACACATTACAATAGACTTAAAACACACAAAAAAATTATTAATAAAAAGTTACATGCATAATGGTTAACATATGCATAAAAACTGCTTAGTAAGATAAACATTTCAGTGGAAACATAGTAGATCCATATAATAGATCAATCATACCTTACACCAAGACAAACCATAAATTCATAACATATTTTGTTTTAGTGTAATTTTAAGTATAACAATATATTTCTTTACTAGGAACTGTGACATGAGATAACTGTGACACATATATAAAATAATTGTGACACGAGGGAACTGTGACACAAAATAATTGTAACACAAATAATTGTGCCACGTGAAAACTGTGACACAAATTAATTGTGACATAGATATAATATAATTGTGACATAGGGGAACTATGACACAAAATAACTGTGACAAATAACTTTGATGTAGGGTCATGTGACACAAAATAACTGTGCAATATACTCCTTCTTGAGAACCATGCAGTATGAACTATGACAGAGATGGACTACAACAGAAATGAACTGCGGCAGGGATGGATTGTGAAAAAAATGAATTGTGACAGAGATTAACTGTGATAGAAATGAACTATGATGGAGATGAACTATGACAGAAATTAACTGTGATAGAAACAATTGTGACAAGCATGAACTTCACAATAGGAACTTCCGTAGGAATTTCCCAGTATGTCTTCACAAATGGAACAAGGTAGATATAGTTTCATACTACATTCCTCAAGTTAATTTTTTTTTTCATTTTATTAAGGCAAAACAAAATATTATTTCAACATATTCCTTTAAACTTACTTCCCAGTAAGAACCACACAGTAAGAACTGTCTTAAGAACCACAAAGTGGGGTTTCCATAATTTAATTAGGAAAACATTTTCTAATATTTCCATGCATAAAAGGTAAATAACATATTATGTACTATTTCAAACCATTGAATTTTCTATACAATCCTTACAACTCTAATACTTGTAAATTAAAAACAAATACCACTCATAATTGATCCATGGAATTCGTAAATATGAACATGGTTGAATTTAGTCTTCACATTAACATTCAAACTCTTTTAAATTATCAATTTCATCCCGTGGTTTTTAAATTCAACATACCATTCGATGCAAGGAAAAAGAAACATGTCTGAGCACATGCTAGTTGTAATAAAGGCAAACAAAACCCGCATGTGGTTTTAGAAAAAAACAAAGCAAAAATTACCACTCAATGCAAAGCACTACAAGAAAGATTAACACATGATATTGTTTTCAACTTAACTAATAAAATGGGACATAATCATTTACTGCACAGTAAGAACTTATTTGGGTACATTTCAAACATATCATTTGATCCTTTGGGAATTATTTTCTTCCAACTATATGCAAAGTAAGAGTTGTAAACCTTTTTGAAATAATTTGTATAAACATTTCATTTAACTCTTTAGAAGTATGTAGTAAAACATTTCATTTAACTTAGGAGCTGCATAGTAAGAACATAACTACACAGTAAAACTAGTTCTTTAACATAAGTTTTGCAATGAAAATTAACTATTTGTAAATAATGAGCCAAGTTAAATAAAAATAATCAAAATGAATGGAATTACTACTTATTTATCCTTTTATATAATTTTCCAAACATTGTATTCTACGACATAATTTGAATAAATATTTCAATTATGAACCCAGAAATTAACCACTATTACAGGAAATCATTTCTCAGACTTCAACTTAAATAAATAATTTGGCATTCATTAAAATTTCCAAACATTATCGTAGAGATAAACTTGCACCAATTTCTTTGTACATGAATTCAACCAAGCAACTCATGAATTCCTTCATTTTATGTAAATCTGGAAATTTAAACAGAAAACCATGGCAATTTGTTATCATAAATTACTATTGAAAATTAAAAACACCATTCTCATTAATTAAAATTTTATGTTAAACACTTGAATTGGGAAACTGGATGTGTTGATTCCATGCTCCACCTAGCCATAGGTAATTTTTATCCTTAATTTCTCCGTAGAACACCAATCCCAAGCTAATATTTGTGCATTCACCAGACATACATCTCTCCAAGTCCCAGATTCTTTCGGAATTAACACTTGGCAATTAGGAAAATTGGGTTGAATCCAATTCCATGCCAAACAATGCAATTAAACTCCTTGATTTCCTTCTGACTGCACAACAGTGAGACACATCACTACCATCTATGCTCAGAAATCCACCAAGTCAGCTGCTTACACCATTTTCCACTTCACTCGAATGGATAGAGACAAAATGGACATAATTGTAGCAGTAAATTATCAGCAATTTGGCTTACAGGTTAAGGGATTCATATCAATTTTCGTTCTCAGATAATAATTACCTCCCTTATTATCTCCAACGCTCCTGCACCCATAGGATTCTTTGGGCAATTTTGGTAACACAATTTCCCCCAATTTTCTCTCTCTGCTCCGGATGGGGGCGAAATTACTTTTCCCTTGCATGCATAAGTTCATGCATGCAAGTTGGAACCACGTGGGCTCTCTCTTGCAAACACTTTTTTTATTTATTATCATTATTATATATATATATATATATAAACATAAACCACCCAAAATCCCACTTAATCATAATTAAATAATAGTTATGATTTTAAAATTTTAATATAAAGTCATTTAAATGGGTTTAAGATTTATGATAAACTTTAGGGGCCTAAATATTTAATAGGGTTATAGCATGGTTTTCCCCACCTAACTCATCTAACCCCCTTACTATCTCTAGTGAATACACAAGTCCCCAATATTTCTAGTGTACTACCTCAGCACAGCTACAAAATGTTTAGCGTTACACGCATTATAGACAATAATTACATCTTGGCATAGCTATACTAGGGGTTCCAAACCAACGGTGTTAGAGTCTTTGAAGACTTTTCTTATTGTGGTGGTGGATATTCAAGGATTGAAGTATTTTGTGGGCATTGTGGTGGTGGTGGAATCGGTGGCAAAGGATTAAAGAAAGGTTTCGCTTCGTATTGAACAACACAACTGCCCACCAAACCCTTAGTTCCAATTCTTCCAGTATTATTTTTGAACACTTGATCGATTTTTGTTTAGAGTCGTGTCTTGCAGTCAGTAAGTAAGATATCTCCTAAACACTGGGACAGATCATAGATCTCGTTAAATTGAGTGAAGTCTACGGTTGAACCGGAAGCATATTGATTCTTCGCAACTCCAGATGTAATATTAGATGAAAAATTGGACAAAAGCTACCAAGTATACACGACATAGGAAACATGGTCGAAGGAGACAATAATTTCATTGTCTCAATTCTCTCCATCTGTATCGATATTTTCGATGAAGTTATAGTTTCCATTATAACGTAAGAAGTAGAACTTGGACCAAACTCTACTCCTAATGTAATTCCCACAGTACTATAGAACATAAATCTTTGCTTGTTGTGAACAATTGTAACATTCATCGATGGTTGCGTCTCTTCTGCATTGGAGGAGGGAACATATTTGGTTGGGATATTGGCCATAGACACAAGTATTAAACCTGCCTTGGGATGTCTGTTCAACGTCAACCTGAATATTGTTCAATGTTGTAATCACGTTGCTCACAAAATTACTGCCATTTGTATAGTTAGTGGTCAAGTTGCAGTAATGAGTTGGCCACCACTCAACTTCCAGGTTGCTACAAATATGTGTATTACTGGATAATATGATAAAGACAACAAGAATAGCTATAGTGAGGAAGGACCATGAAAGCTTTCGATGAAAACTTATCATCTTTTTCTTCGGTGAAGGAAGGAGGGGGGCTCACATCATACTTGGATACCTGGAGACTCTATTAATATACTCAGTTACAAGTAACAAGTCATGTATAGAAAATGGGAAAATGAGATATGGAATATAATTCCACAAGTAAAGGTCAAAAAGTTTGAAAGGGATAATTTTTCCACGAGTCAAGGTAAAAAAGAGTCAAGGTCAAAAAGTTTGAAAGGGATGATTTTTCCAGAAGTCAAGGTCAAAAAGTTTAAAAGGAATATTATTTTTCAAATTTTATATTTAGGTATGGACATAGCTGTAGTAAAAAAATTCTAAAAAATCTATCGAATCATAATTTTACTAGTCAAAAGGCATAATTTTTCCACCCTTCATATTAAAATAATTTAAGATATATTATTATTTTTTGTTTCCAAACCATTTTAAATTGAACATATAAACACTTTAAGTGTGTCTCATTATTATTTTTTAAATCTAATTTGAGTAAACATGTTATTTTTTATCATATTTCCTTTTAAAAGACATGTCTAAGCTTGAAGATGAGCTCGAAAGAAGTTACACACCCCCTACTTGACTAGAACTCGACACAAAAAATTTACAGAAAACAATTATTTATAAAATCATTTAAAATAACCTTTCATTTATTATTGGATTAAAATATTATGATTATTTAATGTGAATTTGGTGAAATTTATTTTTCATTTTCGTTGGATGCATTAAGTATATCCATTTTCTAGCACTATAACTACATTCAACTTTTATCTACCATAACTGGTGTGATTGATTATGAGGCTGTTGGTGTAGTGTATCATGATTTAGTCGTCTTAGTGATTCTAGAAGTCCTTTGTGCTTTACTCCACGGCCTATCACATGGAGTTCGTCTCCCTTCCCATTAGAGTTGGGGGAATGTCCTTTTCGGCATCCCATTCATTCACCACTTTATTTTTATTTTAAATAATTTTTAATGACGTTAAAATTCTATTGTCTTTTACACGAAGTCAATGTCAATGGTATATTAAGATTTAGATTCTATGATTTTTTTTATAAATATAATTTATATGAATGTTAGTCAGTATTTTGCCTTTCCTAAGTTGTCACATGGATTTCGTCTCCCTTCTCGCTAGAGTTGGGTGAATGTCTTTTTCGGCATCCCATTCATTCACTACTTTATTTTTATTTGGAATAATTTTTAATGACGTTAAAATTCTATTGTCTTTTACTCTAATTCAATGTCAATGGTATATTAAGATTTAGAATTCTATGAATTTTTTATAAATATAATTTATATGAATGTCAGTGAGTATTTTACCTTTTCTAAGTTGTCTTTCACCCATTCCTTCACCAAAACATTTACTATATCTCGAACCCATATCCCAGCAACAACAAATACTTTCTACGAGAAATAATCCCAACTACTTTTGTATTGTTGATACTTCAAAATAGTAAAGAACCCCAACAAATATATTCTTATATCCTTATGTCATCTATGCCTAGGAAAAACTAAAACAAGTGTGTTCAAAATAAAAAGAAACACTAAAGATAAAAAAAAATATGCAAAATGTAAAGTAGAACTTGTTCTCACAAAATCAAATGACATGGGCAATTTGTCACAGGGGTATTAATGGGGACAAGTCATGCCAAGACAGTATTAGTGCCTTAAAATTGTTGGAGGATGGTAAAAGTGGAAGCCACATTATACCCTTGGTATCAAACCTCGGAGCAACGGTTTCTGGTACCTCCAAACTCTCCTCAAGTGAATATATGCAATTACTAGATGGTCAAGGGGATGGAGAGGGAAGGGATTGTTGACAAGGATATCAATGACTCTAGAATATTTCAAGAGTTGTCCCCAGGAAGTGGGACAAGGACTTTTGTTAAGAGAGGCAGTGGGAAACCTGTAGCTCGTAAGAGATAGCTAAAGGCGTAGAACATCAAAGATGTTAGGAATAAGTTGGTTGTTGGTCAGGACTTGGGCATGGAAGAACTCTTAGATCTTCGCTCAAAGTCTTGGTGGGGAATTTTGGTCCTTGGACACCACCAAAAAATGCGTTATACTTAAGGATGAGAGATTCGTGGCTCCTTTCATTGAACTATATCTTGAAGGTCTCCTTTCTTACTAAATCTTGTTACAACTTCCATTTTCAAACAGAGAGGGATGCCACGAGGATTTTGGGAGGCCTATGGCTTTGTGGCAAGGGAAACCTCATGTTAAAAAGGTGGCATCTCAATTTTGAACCTACAAAAGAACAGTTCACACTTGAGAATATCTAGGTACCGATGATTGGCTTTCCTTTTGCCCTCTAGAATAGGGGATTCTTAGCAGTTGGGGGAAATTCCCTTGGGAGGTTTCTATATGTCGACAAACAATTCCTCATAGGTCAATATAAACAAGTGGGGAAACTCCTTTTCCAAATTGATGCGAGGTAGGTCTTTATGGAGGAACTTGAAATTGAATGGAGGGGAATTTCTATCGTTAAAAAATTAGACTAATGGAAAGTTCCATTTAAATATTTAATATGTCAAAGAACGGGGAATTTGAAGGATTCCTATCAAGTTGGAAGTCTCCTAGAAGAAACTATGGCCAAGGGGGTGGAAGTTGATGGTTCGAGGGTCTGAATACCATCGGGAGCAGTCAAGCGAGAAAATGTGGAGGGCTCGAGAGCTTATCCAAGCTTTAATCCTTCTGTTATCCATCAAGATGGACCTAGTGAACACCAATATCCGAGTTTGGACAAAGGAGGAATTGGTAAGTCACTTTCACTTGTTCCCAAAAAAAATTCCTTCACTTGATTTTTGAGACACTAGAATTCTTGATTGTCTTGGACTGTCGGAAGGGGACAATATAGCTTCAGAGTCATTATATGGGGGCTCAATAGGTGAGGTTAAGGGAAATTAGAACCCTTTGGAACCTCTTGCAATCATCTCTTACAAAACCTCAACCTCCTTATCAGAGATATGCCTAGATATACTACCAACCTCTGAAAGGGATGCTATCTAGAATCTATCTAAATATTTTGAGGGTGTGCAAGGATGCTCCTAAGTCCTTTGGATATCCTAAATAAAATAATCTCTTTGGGAACTCTAGTATCGGGTTGGTTGACACTGAACCTCCTTTGGACTTTCGGAATTTCCCCCCTTTATTTGAGGAAATTTTACAAGCTAAAATCGAGGAGATTACAGCATCCTTGATACCTAGTTATAAAGATATACTGAAGAAAATTCCCCTTCAGGTTTACATGGGAAACATGAAGAATATCTTTGTAGAAGGTTATGAAAACCATTTTCTGATTGATCTAAACTCTGATTCAGTTAATATTGTAGTTGGAAAAAGCATATGCAAAAGGAAATAGGTGCTAAAAGGTTCAACTAAAGGTGGTTTGGTGACCCTTCCCCATTCAACAATGTTAGTATTGAACAACAAAGGGTGGTTAGTGTCGCTTCAAAATACTTTCCTATGGGTAGTCAACATAGTGGTTTCTGGGAACTTAGAGAACAGAAGGCCCTTAAGCGGGTGAATAAATGATTATCGTATCTATCCATGTTAGGAGACTAGGGGGTATCCCAAGCAACATGCCCTTCATAGATTGTTCAATGTTTTACATCCAGATGTGGTTTGTTTACAAGAAACCATGCAATGTGGTGAGAAAGCACAAGATATATGTGAAAAATTATTAGCAGGGTGGGAGATGTGTTTAGTCGACTCCATTGGACAATCGAGTGATTTGTTGTCCACGTGGAATCTGTTAGAATCAAATTTTGTTCCTTATCTCTCATGTGTAGGAACTATCTTGGATGGGGTTTTCAAATATTTTAGTCAGCATATTAGGGTTTTGAACAACTAACCTTACCAAAATAGACGTGGATTTTGGGATGACATTGTTGAGTTTGGTTTCTTGGATGACCCTCATTTAATTATATATGGGGATATGAACTTCACAATCTTAGTGAGAGAGATATAGGGTGGCATGCAAGATTGGATCCATTATCAAAGTACTTCGCTGGCATCATTCAAGATGTGAGCCTTGTTGATGTTATCTCTAGTCCACTAGTTCCTACTTTGTGAAATGGTAGAGCTAGAGAGGATTTTATAGACAAAAGGATTGACCAACTCCTTATTGCAGTGAGCATAACATATCTAGTGGGTCATTATCGATCCTAGACTTTAAATGTGTTGATATTTGACCATATGTCGGTGGTGCTTCAACTTGATTCAGGTATGAAAAAAAAATACCCCTTTAAGTTTAACCATTTATGGCTCAAAGAGGATGAACTAAAGGATATCGTAAGGGATAAATGGTTGTCCTTTGAAGAAATCTTGGGTTATTCTAAGATGGATAATATGACACAGAAGCTAAGAACTATTAAGGATGTTGTCATCAATTGGGAAAAATAAGTAAGGTGATCTAAAGAAGGAGTTGCATGATATTGAAACAAGTATTGAGACAATCTATGCCACAAAAACTTCTTGTATATTGTTGGTCTTGGAAAAAGAACTGGTTAGGGGGCTAGAAGAGAGGACGCAAAAATCTTGAAGCTGGAGGAAGAGGGTTGGCTTTTAAGAGGATGAGCAATCTGGGTTTCTCAAGGGGACTAGAACACAACCTTTTTTTCATCGCTTTGCAGAGCATAGGAGAAATGTTAATGCAATTTGGGAGTTGAAACACAATGATGGGTGAATTTTGAATTCTCAGTAGGATCTAGAAGAAGGGGAAAATAATAATTTTCAGAACATTTTTAGAGATCTGGGAAACAATATGATACTTATCCTAGTGGAACTTATTCAATGTTACCTCGATTTTTTAATCTAGAAGAAGGCAGGAAAGTGGTTGACCTAGTCACCTTACAAGAGATATCAAAGGTTTTACAAGTTTTTGAAAAATCCAAGAGTGTAGGACCATGCGGTTGGACGGTAGAATTTTTTATAGAATTTTTATATATGTTGGGATTGGAATTGCTTGATGTTGTTAAAGAATCTATAATGCAAGAATATGTCAATGGAGGAATGAATGCAATGTTCTTAACTCTTATTCCAAAAAAAATCAAACCCAGAAACTTCAACGATTTTTTTCCTATCTCCTTGTGTAACCTGGTATACAAGGTCATCTCCAAGGTAATATCCTCCCAATTAAAACCGGTTCTCTCTAAATTTATTTCAAAAGAACAATTTAGGTTACTGGGTAATAGGAAGATATTTAATTTTGTATGTGTGACCCAAGAATTCTTACACTCTTAAAACTAGGAAAATGAAGCCAATTGCTTTAAAGATAGATCTTGTCAAAGCATACACCAAATTGAATGGGATTTTCTAGGACTCATCCTATTGCAAATCGGATTGATCCTTGAGGCTACAAACTGGATAATAAGTTTCATTTATTGTACAAATTTTGTGGTCTTACTGAATGTCATTCCCTCTCATTTCTTCAAAATATGGAGGGGGTTAAGACAAGGGTGTCCCTTGTCCCCTTCGTTATTCTTGCTAATGGTTGAAGGCTTGAGTTTGTTGGTCCATAAATATAGGGTGGAAGGTAGACTCTTGGTTGTTAAGTTTCAGATGTTTTCTCGATCCCACATCTCCTCTTCATGGACGATGTGCTACGTTTTGGAGGAGGGATGTAGGGGAATGGAAGGTCACATTTTTGGAATCAATGGGAATGTTGGAAAATGTTGAAAAGTCAATTTTCCTAGAAACTGGAATTGGGGAGGAGTTTTCAAATAGTCTTAATTAGATATTTCCGTATAAGCTTGAACAGCTAGAGATTGGGCCTAAATATACTGGTTTCTTCTTGAAAGCAAATAATTATCACAACGGGGGTTGGTTGTGGATTCTTAGGAAGGTTGAGAAAATATTAGAGAACTAGAGCTTCCGTTGGATGTCCTTGGGAGTGTAATACCCCCAATTTTGACTTGGAATGTATTTAATCAAAATTATGTAAATGATGTTAAACTATCCTAGTCTGGAGCTCAACGACAAGGCCCAACTAGTGAATGGCTAGGCATGTATGATGTATATATTTTTATTTGGACCATATGATTGGATTGTCATACCAATTCAAAATGTATGTAAATATGATGTTGGAAATTAATAAAATGGTCCAAGATGGCTATGTAAAGAACACTAGAGGGGATATGATTTCACAAGAGGGGAAGAGGAACCGGGCCTATGGGGAAACCAAATCCTATGTTTCCATGTGTCAACCTTAGGAATCATCCAAAATATGCCATGTCCCTTAAATGAGCCAATTACCTTCCTTTGACTATTAAACCTAATCATTGAATGCATGTGTGAGGTTGGTGGAGAAATTCATTTCATGTAGTTATTGAAGAATGGGGGTTGTACTTGTGACAGTTATGTCAACTGTCAGTAGTCCTATTTCTTCTATGGTCAGAAGCCATGTCCATTTCCATTTCACCCTTACCTCATATCCCTTGGATTCAACACTCCTTTGATCATTCCATTCTCATTCTCTCATGCATGCTACTACACTACGTAGAGTTTTCCATTGATGTTCATGACCATTACTAGATTGTGTTTATACCCAGAAATTTGAATTTGGAGATAGAGCTGCATTTTGGAAGGGAAAATAGAAGGTTATAGGTGAGCATGGAGGAAGGGCCATCTAGGATTCCCTTACCCATTGAGAACTACTATTGTTGGATACTTGAGAAGCCATGGATTAATGTTGCAGGAGGTTCTTCATTAACATACAACAGGTTGGACTCTTACTGCACACACTGGTAAGCATTGTAAGGATTGGATTTCCTAAGGGAACTATGGATCAGTGAATAAAAAATCCTTCCTTGTATTGTGTGGGGTAGTTGGAAGGAGTACCATGGTTGTGATGGCTTAGTGAGACCCCTGTATAGCTCTAGTTGAGCTTTTTGGCTAAGCAAAGTGAGCAGAATGGGTTGTGGGATGAGAGATAGAATCCTGTAGGTGTTTCCTTCGCCCTGGTAGCCTCATAGCCCATCTTAGGGGTCACCTCTCAGCATAAATAGTATATGCTAGATAGAGTGCCTATGGCTGGGTGGAAAATCGCTCTTACACAACCAGTTGCTTGGATCTTCTTTGTTTAAAGATAAGTATTCTTATGTATTTGATTTGCAATGATATTTATTTATATTCCTGTGACAATTATGCTTGGAATTGCATGTTATGTGTGTGTGGATCATTTTATTTCCACTGTGTGTTTTTATTTTATCTCTGCACATGCATTTAGTTGTATGAATTCATAATTATGGATATGGGGCGAAATTTTGAGGCCCCTGGTTTAGTAATTTCCCGTCTTGCTGGTCGGATTGAAGGATGGGGACGTTACAGAGTGGTATCAAAGCTTCTGATTACAATACTAGAGCTCCATGGGCCGGAAATGCACAGTTACAGGAATAAATCAGAAAACCTCTTTCTGTAAAACGGGTTCTATTAAGGGACGGATAAAGGCCCAGTAATAATTTGGTTTAAATCTAAAATTTTAAAATTTTGGGTAATTTTTAAGTGGGCCTCACCCATGCCATGTGGATGGATGACCTGGAGGAGCCACATATATAGAGGGCATGAGTTGGATCAGCCACATCAGACCCATGCATTGAATGTTTCCCAGGATGAAGAGCAGGGAGGATGAATATTTGACCATAGAGTGCTAAGACAGATCAACAGTCATGGCTCACAGCTCCTTGGGAACATGTGCGATAGTTAATAGTGGGCGGGAAGAGATATGAACGCCCGATGTAAGGGAATATCAATGGTCGGGGATCATCGTGCCCTAGGAAAGTGCGTGGTGGTTAGCATTAGGCACGAAGACATCTGACTGTCGAATCATATGGAAGATCAATGACCCAGAACCATCACGTGCCAATAAAATGCACAATGGATAAAATGGGACAATGGATGCGTTGTGCCCAAAACCACTTAGGGTGCGTGTCACTTCCTGAATGATCGTGCCTCCTTAATGGCTATTTTCCAAAACCGCCTTGCGGGGACGTGTTACTTCTTATGGTAAAAGATGGAAAATCGTCAAATCCCAGGGTTGAGCATCGAGTGGTGTGGTGGCCTAGTGGCGGGAGGAAGGTGGCATGACCACGTCACATGGTGACAAGTAGGCCTGTCTAACACATCGATGGGAACCTATCAGGACACGTTGACACCCTTGCCACTTCAGCATAAAATAATATTATCTTAAGCACCAAATTGCATGAAATTGAACTATTTACACACAAAAGAAAAATGAGCCCCCTTGACCCCCATTTTCTTTTTTCTAAATAAACAAGGTTGGATATGGGGTTTAACCGCAACAATTGGAAAAAAATAAAATTGGGAAGACTATGAACTATGAGGGGATGCTTGTTAGAATAGTAATCCATACTTAGTACCATAGTCCATAACCATAGTCAATTTTTATTGCTCATGTGCTTCATTACACCATAGTTTGGACTAGGTGACTTTAGTTGGTCAAATACCCACATTTGAGAGTGTTCACACCCACTTCCAAGCAAACCAGTTCCCCCAACCTCCTGTTTTGTCCACAAGTGCACCCTCATTAAATTTTGGAGCGCTCTCTCTCCTTGATTTGGGGAATTTCTATTGACTAGGAGAGCTAGGGTGGATTTTGCCCAATTTTGGCTAGATTTGGAGCATTTATTGCTCCCTTGGTCCTCCCAAACACCTCTATTTGCTCACCCACGCCTGCCTTGGCCTCATTTATGACCCAGCATGTTTCATCCACCTTCACACCTAAATTCGTGACTGTTTGGGATGATTAGGACTGAGTTGGACCCACCTAGGGGGGATTGAGGCCAATTTGGCAATTTTGACTTGTACACTCATCTTGAGCTATCTAATGCTCTCGAATTTCTCATGGATGTAATAAAAAACTGTTCTTAACATTTTCACATGTTAGACAGTCAGTTAATGCAAAGATTAAGTTCACATTATGTGTAAAATTGTCTCCTTTTTCAAGATTTTCCACTGGTTTTGCAAATAATTCGATTTTGTGAGGTTCTCCATAGCTCCTAGATCTTACTGTAATCAAAATACTCACATGGTATTAGATCCATTGTGGAGTTAGTGAGTTGCAGGTCAATATTGAGCATTGAACTGCATTCTAGAGAGGATTTCCAGATAAAAATTGAGTGTTTTTGTAGGTGTTTCAGTAGTTTTCTCACCATTAACGTAGCAGTAATGGAAGCAAACCAAATGTTGCTCAAACCCTTCAATTTCTTCGATTGGAAGGCTGAGATGGTTATCAAACTGAGATCTAAGGGTCTCTATAGAGTAACCATGGGCACAGAAGTGGAGCCAAACTCTGCTGTGGAGAAAGAAAAGTACTACAATCGACTTGATGAAGCTTATGGATTGCTATGCTTGAGCATTTCGAGGGAACTCTTGTTTCATATAGACAGTTTGACAACCCCCAATGCAGTATGGGTGAAGCTAGAATCACTCTTTGGGAAAACTGATGAACTGAGAGGCCACCAGCTTGAAAACGAGCTCATTAGCTTGAGCCCAGCGCATTTTGAAACCATCCAGGAGTTCTTCACTAAGTTCAATTCACTAGTGCTTCAACTGCAACAATGTGGAATTGTTAAGAAGGAGGAACAACTGATTTTGTCCATCCTTTCGAAGCTAGGCCCAGAATTTTCTGTATTTGTTAGCACATTTCACTCAGCCAAGATGACCCTTCGAAATTGGCAAATGCCATCACTAGCTAACTTCATGGAGTGTCTCACCTAGGAGTAGGACAAACTAGTTTAGATGGGCACCATAAAATCAAAGGACCAAGCACTGGCAATGGGTGTTTCAAATGCCAACAAAGGCAAGCAGAAAGCCAAGAATTCGAGGCAGCAAGAGAAGAGGAAGTTTGACAAGACCAAGTATACAGACGGAGGTTCGAATCTGTGAAAGGAGAAGGACAAGAAGGGAAAGGAAAAGACCAAATGCACCTATTTTCATAAGGGATGGCATCCAGAGAGCTCATGCATGAAGAAAACCATTGACTCAATGGCGCAGCTGCTGGAGAAGAACAACATCCCAGTCCCTGAGGGCGCAAGGAAGAAAGAGAGCACCTCAAATCCTGACAATAAGGAGAAATGTCATGCTTTGGTAGCAGGTATTTCAAATCCCTCATCCTTTATCATTGATTCAGAAGCTTCCAGACATATGGTTTCATCCAGAGATCTCTTCTCTTCTATGCATTCGAATGGTGGCCCAACAGTTCGAATGGGAGATGATTCAGAAATCCAGACCAAGGGGATTGGTAGGATTGACATGGAGCATGGCTATTTCGGTGACGTGCTCTATGTACCTTCATTGGCTGCAAATTTGCTATCAGTTTATCAAATGAACCATACAGGAGAAGCCAAGAGAGTAACATTTACTCCAGATTTGGTAGAAATCTCAGAAATTTCTTCAAATCAAGTTGTGGCAGTGGGGTATGCTGATCATGAAGAGAGAATGTACAAATTCTCCAATTTCATTCCAAATTCTAGTGACCATGCTCTTGTCTCTCATGCCAACGAGACCTCCAAGTTGTGGCATGAAATATTTGGCCACATGAAATAAAAATATATCCATACATTGCACAAGGACGAGATGGTGGAAGGGCTTCCAGAAATCAAATCTTCAAATGGTGCATGCATTGGTTGTGTAGTTGGAAAGCATCCTGAGCGCAACTATGAGAAGGGAATGGAAATGAGAGCCACTCAACCACTTGGATTGGTACATTCAGACCTCATTGGTCCTCTTCTCACTCCATCATATGGTGGATCAAGGTATGTACTCACATTCATAGATGACTACTCTCGATTCTGCTGGGTTTACTTCCTTAAATTGAAATCAAAAGTGTTTGAGAAATTGAAGATTTGGAAGGCCTTAGTGGAGAATCGTAGTGGTCATAAGATAAAGATCCTTAGGACTAATAATGGAAAGGAGTATGTGAACAATAACATTCAACATCTTTGTGAGGAATGTGGCATCCAAATGCAACATTCAATCCCCTACACACCTCAGCAAAATGGTGTGGCAAAGAGGAAAAATAGATCTCTCAAAGAGATGGACACTTGCATGATTGAAGCTAGGGATCTAAGCCCTAAGCTATGGGCTGAAGCCATCAATTGTGCTGCTCATATTCAGAATAGAGACTTTCACAAATCAGTCAAAGGAAAAACCCCCTATGAGGCATGGTTTGGCCAAAAACCAAATGTGTCAAATTTCAGAATTTTTGGGTCTAGAGCATGGGCTCGAATTCCATCAGAAAAGAGGAAGGATTTGGAGCCACAGAGCATAGAATGTATCATGGTTGGATATGGTGAAGACACAAAGGGCTACAATCTCTTTGACATATCCACACTCAAAACTTTCATTGAGAGAAGTGTGCAATTTGAAGAAGAACCAATTCCTGATTTTGAGCTTGCACCGGGGGAAAGCTCTTCTCCTCCACACCTTAATGAAATTAGTGATGATTCCACTTCTGATTTTTCTGATATTGCTGAAGATGACATGGCTGTACATGAGTCACCATCAAGGCCCAAGTGGGATGAAAAAATCATACAAGCTGCAGGTGAATTGGCAGGCAATCCCCAAGAGCCTAGGAAGACTAGATCTCAAACAATCAATGCTTCCTTTGCAAATGAAAGTGAACTTGCTGATCACTATTATATGATGATTGGATTTGATCCAACATCATATCAGGAAGCTCATCATGATCCAAGGTGGAGAACAACAATGCAAGAAGAATTCCAATCTCTCCAAGAGAACAAAACATGGGATTTGGTGCCTCTTCCTCCCAAGAGGAAACTTGTGCAATGTAAGTGGATTTTTCGAACCAAACCTGTTGCTGATGGTTCTAATATGAAGTATAAGGCTAGGTTAGTGGCTAATGGCTACTCAAAGATCCATGGTGTGGATTATACAGAGACCTTTGCACCGATTGCAAAGATGGACTCAATTAGACTAGCTCTAGCCATGGCAGCTAGTAAGGGTTGGGAAGTTAACCATATGGATGTTAAAAGTGCATTCTTACATGGTGAGCTACAGGAAGAGATCTATATGCAGCAATGTGAAGGATTCCAAGAGGATCCCACACTTTTTTGCAGGCTGAAGAAGTCACTCTATGGACTCAAGCAAGCCCCCAGGGCTTGGTATGCCAAAATGGATGCTTTTTTGCTCTCAATTGGTTTCTGTCGATGCAAGTCTGATCCAAATGTTTATTTGCAGCAATTTGATGATAATTTGCAGGTCATTGTACTGTATGTTGATGATATTTTAATTACAGGGAGCTGCAACAAACAAATTGGCTCAATTAAAGCTTCTTTGCACAGTGACTTTGCTATGAGCGACCTAGGATTGCTAAGGCAATTTTTGGGTTTGGAAATTGAGCAATCTGAGAGAGGTATATTGCTGGGTCAACCTAAGTATGCTTTAGACCTATTATTGAAGTTTAAAATGGCTGAATGTAAGGCATCCAAGTGCCCATTCCTTTCAGGCATAAAACTAGGTGAATTTGAAGGCTCTCCATTGGTGGATTGCACACTCTACAGGCCTCTAGTTGGAAGCTTGTTGTACCTTACACATACAAGACCTGATTTGTCTTATGCTGTAAGTGCTGTAGCAAGATATATGCAGCAGACACATGAGATCCATTGGAAGGAATCCAAAAGGATCCTTCAATATGTCCAAGGAACAAAGAGCTTTGGGGTACACTATGCAGCTGGTTCTTCACTACAACTAGCTGGATTTTCTGATTCCGATTGGGTTGGAGATCCCATTGATAGAAAGTCCACTTCAGGTTTTGTTTTTGTGTTTCCTGAAGATCCCATTTTCTGGTCAAGTAAGAAACAGCATACTATTTCACTTTCATCAGCAAAGGCCGAGTACAGGGCAGCAGTGAACGCAGCCACACAGTGTGTTTGGTTGCAAGGCATTCTTTGGGAGTTTGGTGTTGCTATTGATTCTCCAACCAACATTTGGGTGGATAATCAAAGTGCCATCAAGATATCTACGGATCCAGTACAGAGGCAAAGAACAAAGCACATTGAAATCCATATGCACTACATTCAGGGCTTGGTGCATGACAGGGTGATTTCCTTGCAGTATTGCCCATCCACCGAGCAAACTGCAGATATTTTCACCAAGTGTTTTACTGAGAAGACCTTCACTCACTTGAGAGATTTTCTTGGAGTGAGTGATGGATGGTGATTGCTGCAATTTAATTGCAGGTTCAGCCCCATGTCTATTTTAGAGGGAAGTTTTTATCCCATGTGGTTTTACTTCTTGTCCTCGGTTTATATGGACAAATAAAAATTCTGCTTGTAATGAGGTGACTTGAGCCTTTGTTGCCAAGGCCTCCCACTTATTTTCATGAGTTGTACTAAGTTCTAGTTAAGGGGGGGTGTTAGAATAGTAATCCATACTTAGTACCATAGTAAATTTTTATTGCTCATGTGCTTCATTACACCATAGTTTGGACTAGGTGACTTTAGTTGGTCAAATACCCACATTTGAGAGTGTTCACACCCACTTCCAAGCAAACCAGTTCACCCAACCTCCTGTTTTGTCCACAAGTGCACCCTCATTAAATGCTGGAGCGCTCTCTCTCCTTGATTTGGGAAACTGCTGTTGACTAGGAGCGCTAGGGTGGATTTTGCCCAATTTTGGCTAGATTTGGATCATTTATTGCTCCCTTGGTCCTCCCAAACACCTCTATTTTCTCACCCACGGCTGCCTTGGCCTCATCTATGACCCAGCATGCTTCAGCCACCTTCACACCTGAATTCGTGATTGTTTGGGATGATTAGGACTGAGTTGGACCCACCTAGGGGGGATTGAGGCCAATTTGGCAATTTTGACTTGTACACTCATCTTGAGCTACCTAATGCGCTCAAATTTCTCATGGATGTAATAAAAACCTGTTCTTAACATTTTCACATGTTAGACAGTCAGTTAATGCAAATATTAAGTTCACATTGTGTGTAAAATTGTCTCCTTTTTCAAGCTTTTCCACTGGTTTTGCAAATAATTCAATTTTGTGAGGTTCTCCATAGCTCCTAGATTTTACTGTGATCAAAATACTCACAATGCTACATGACTATAAAATTTCTAAGTCTAGGAGAAGTGGAAAAATACAAAGTAGTCAATTCCAGAAGTTTATAGCAGGTTACTAGAGCATCTAATGAGGAAACTGATAATTGATGAGTAATCTTGGTCACATCTATTATCTAATCCAATAATTAGTTTGTCCTTGTTCTCCATATGTGATGTTTTAAAGGTGTCGAAATTTGGCCTTTGGATTTGAATGCACCTACAGGAAAAGTGCATAATTTGGTCCAAATTGACAATTTCCAAGGACGATAAGTTTGAGCTCGGAATTTAGAATTAAGCATGCTTATAGTCATTGGAAATATTATCCAAAGGGGAAAATTTTTATAGAGTCCAATTCTAAATTGATGATTCATACGTATCTATAATTTTATCAAAAAAGTGCCTATAGCCCTAATTGACAAAAACTGTCAATATGGGTATTTTATAGAATACATGAAAATTGAATTTTATTCTGTACTAAATCTAACAAATTTGATTGTATCAACACTTTTGCATATTCAAAACCATATCAGTGACTGTTAAAAGGTTCAAAAGTGAACATAGTGCAGTTGAGAAACCTATGGTCTTGGTTGGAACAAGAAGTTCATCATCATGGATGATGCACAGGATCCTTACGAAGTTGAGACAAATGGAATGGGAGAAAATATACAAATTGAGAATGAAGAGATAGAATCCAATGGTAGGAGAAACCAAGTGACTCCCCGAGACATTGCAAATACAATGAGGAGCCTAAGGGTGGAGCTGCAGAGTTATAGAGAAGACAATGAGAGGTTGCTTAGAGCTCAAAAAGAGCAGAATCGGTTGAATGCAACTATGCTCAAAAGTCTTACAGACATTCAGAGAAAGATTAACTATGTACATCATTTTGAAAATCGGGAGAAGAGTGGGAGTAGATCAAGGAGGCATTCTCATAAGAGGTCCCATAGTTCAAGAAGAGTTTCTAGAGGCAGGTCATATACTCTAGAAATATCTTCTAGTGAGTCATCTGACTCTAAAGATTCCACTAAAGGATCAAGCCCTTCATCTCATAGGAAGAAGAGGAAGAGGTCTTCAAAGAACAACTCACATGAACAGTTTAGGAAGGCCAAACCTTCTACATTTGATGGTGAGATAAAATCTGGTCAAGAAGCTGAGGCTTGGCTTCTTGGGATGAGGAAGTATTTCCAAGTCCAAGACAACTCTGGAAATATGAAAGCAAGAGTGGCTATATTAAATTTGAATGGAAGAGAATCTATATGGTGGGATCACCTTAGAAAAGTGAAGAAGATCAATGAAAGGAATATTGTGTGGAAGCAATTCAAGAAATACTTCAAGCAAAAGTACCTCTATGATAGGTACTATGATGGAAAAAATTAAAGAATTCAATGAATTGAAATTGGGCCAAATAACTATGGAGGAATATGCAAATAAATTATTAGAGCTGCTAAGATATGTCAAGTATATCAGAGATGACAAAGTCCAAATCTAGCACTTTCTAAGTGGGTTCCTCTGTCCTACAAAGTTAGAATTGAGTTTGATGAGCCTCAAAATCTAGATGAGACAATAAGAAAGGATAAGTATTGTTATGATCAAGCCAAAAGCAAGCCTGATTTCCATAAGGCATGGAAGGACAAGAAGAATGAGAAATTTGAGCAAAGGAAGAAGGGGTTCAAGCCTCGCCATTTCATCAATCAGCCAAGGAATCCACCACAAGTTGTGACAAAGCCAACTAAGATGATGGGATACAAGGAAAGAGAGCCACTTCAATGTTGGGGATGTGGAGAGGACCATTTTCTTAGAAATTTTCCACATCGGAATGAGAGTGCAAAGCAAGTTCACAACATTCAAGAAGTTGAAACTATGGTTCAAATGGCAAGGACTGTCCCTAGGATTTATGCTACACTAGAGGACCTCCAAGAAGATCATCAATCAACTATGGTTGAGGTTGAAGGTAATATTGCTAAGCAATCTATTTCTATTTTGATTGACACTGGATTTACTCGTAGTTATATCATTCCTAAAATTGTTGAGATTTGTGCTTTCAAGAAAACTAAGTATAGTAAATCATGGTTGGTTCAACTAGCCACAAGAACCAAGAGAAAATTCATTGAGATGGTGGAGAAATGTCCATTAGAATGGGTAGACTGTCCACTTGTGAAAATATGAACGTTTTACCACTTGGTTCATATGACATTCTCATTGGAATGGATTGGATGGAAGCACATAGAGTTAAAATTGATTGCTACAACAATATTTTTGAGTGCATTGATGATGAAGGAAACCCAAGGGTTGTGAAAGGAATTCCAAAGAAAAAAATTGTTAGGAATATTTCTCCCATGTAGCTAAAGAGTTTTTGTAGAAAAGGTTTTCAATTGAATGCATCCCATATATTGGAAAAAACAGAAAATGAACTTCCAAAATTGGAGGACTATCATGTGCTACAAGAATTCAAGGATGTGTTTCCTGATGAACTGCCTAGACTTCCTCCCAAGAGGGGCATTGATTTCACAATTTATCTTGTGCCAGGAGCTACACCAGTGTCTAAGACACCTTATAGAATGAGCACACCTGAATTATTAGATTTGAAAATGCAATTGCAAGAATTATTGAAAAAGAAATACAAAAGGCCAAGTGTGTCTCCATGGGGAGCACCAGTACAATTTGTAAAGAAGAAATATGGTACTCTCAAGTTATGCATTAATTACATGTAGTTGAATAAAGTGACAGTAAAGAACAAGTACCCATTGCCTCGAATTGATGATATTTTTTATCAAATGATAGGAGAAAAAGTATTTTCAAAGATAGACTTGAGGTCTAGTTACCATCAGGTAAGGATCAAGGAAGAATATATAATTAACAAGATAGCCTTTAGAACAAGGTATGGACACTATGAATTTGTAGTGGTGCCATTTGTTATCACTAATGCACCAACTACCTTCATGTGCCTCGTGAATAGCATTTTCCACAATTATTTGGACAAGTTTGTTCCTGTTTTTTTATATGTCATTCTTATTTACTCTAAGTATGAATAGGAGCATGAAGAACATTTGAGAATGGATTTACAATTTTTAAGTGAGCATAAGTTGTATGCAAAGTTGAGCAAATGTGAATTTTACAAAAAATGAATTCATTATTTGGGTCACATCATTTGAAAGGAAGGAATATCATTGGATCCAGAAAAGATTGATTCCATTATGAATTGGCCAACTCCAAAGAACGTAATAGATATGAGATCTTTTATGGGTCTTGTTGGTTACTACAGGAGAATCATTGAAGGATTCTCCAAGATTGCACACCTAATCATTTCTTTACAAAAGAAGGGAACCAAATTTGAATGGACCCAAAAATATGAGTAAAGCTTCCATTTATTGAAGAAGCTTCTCACAAGTACTCCAATTCTGAAAAGTGTATACCCAAAAAAATAATTTGTTGTGTGTACCGATGCATGTAAACAAGGACTTGGAGGAGTTCTTATGCAAGAAAATCATATGGTGTGTTATGAGTCTAGAAAATTGAAGGAGCGTGAAAAGAATTATGGCACACATGATCTAGAACTTGCAGCCATAGTTCATGCTTTAAAAATGTGGATACATTATTTAATGGGTAGAAAATTTGAATTGAGGACAGACCATTGTGGTTTGAAATATTTATTTGAGAAGCCAACATTAAATGCTAGGAAAGCTAGATGGCTAGAATTTTTATGTGAGTTTGATTTTGAGATCAAACACACAAAAGGAAAAGAAAATAAAGTGGCCGATGCACTTAGCAGAAAGGTGCATGAAATGCATATGGAAACCATCACAACTTGCCAAATAGATTTAAGACAGTAGACTGTTAATTCTCTTGTTGAAGATGACTTTTATGTGCAAATAAAAGAAAAATTGCAGTAGAAGAATTTTGAAAAAGGTATGAAGGGTATCATTTGGAAGGAGATGGAATTCTTATTTATAAATATAGAATTTATATTCCAAATGTGACAAACTTGAGGAGAATTGTTATGGATGAAATCCATAAAATGCCATATTCTGCTCACCCAGGATATCATAAAACAATTGTTACAGCTAGGAGGCAATATTTTTGGCCATGGATGAAAAAGGATATTTCTGATTATATATCTAAATGCATGAAGTGCCAGCAAATGAAATTTGAGCATCAACACCCAACAGGTTTGTTGCATCCTTTGCCAATTCCAGAATGGAAATGGGAACTAATTTCCATGTATTTTATTACGGGTTTTTCAATGACTATGAAACAACATGATTCTATCATGGTTGAGGTGGATAAATTGTCAAAATCAGCACACTTTATTCCAGTTAAATATACATATAAAGCTGATGTCATTGCAAATAATTTCAAGAAGGACATTTTCAAATTGCATGGATTTCCCAAGGCAATAATTTCAGACAAAGATACCAAGTTCACCTCAAATTTTTGGAAAATTATTTTTGCATATTTGGGAACACAGTTGAACTTTAGCACTACCTACCATCCACAAATAGATGGGAAAACTGAAAGAGTAAATCAGGTGCTTGAGGACATACTTCACATGTCTGTGATGGACAAACCATCCAAGTGGGAAAATTATCTACACTTGGTAGAGTTTGCATATAATAATGGGAAACAAGCTTCATTAGGCATGAGTCATTTGAAGTTTTATATGGCAGAAAGTGCAGGACACCAATGACATGGGATAATCTAGTGAAAAGAATCATACTTGGGCCAGAATTACTTAAGGAAATGGAACAAGAGGTTGCAAAAATTAAGCAAAATTTAAAAGCAACCCAAGATAGACAGAAAAGCTATGCAGATAAGAATAGAATGCATAGAGAATTCAGTGTTGGGATCATGTTTACCTCGGAGTGAGGCCAAGGAAGAGTTCCTTGAAGCTTGGGAGTTGTGCCAAGTTGTCTCCAATATATTGTGGGCCATTTGAAGTGCTTAAAAGAATAGGACTAGCTGCATATAGAATTGCATTGCTTGTTAACACTAGAGCTCATAATGTTTTTCATGTTTCTTTGCTTAAGAAATATGTACATGATCCTAACCATGTGATTAACTGGGATGTGATTCAAGTGGAACCCGAGGGAGAGTTTCAAACCGTTCCACTATGCATCCTAGATAAGAAGGTAACATTGCTTTGGAACCGATCCATCGGACAGGTAAAGGTGAAATGGAATCACTTAGGTCCCGATGAGTCTACGTGGGAGTTGGAGGATGCCATGAAATAGGTATACCCATTTTTGTTCTGATTCTGAGAAAACACAAAGGACAACGGTTATTCCAAGGGGGGGGATTGTAATAACCCTCAATTTTGACTTGGGATGTATTTAATCAAAATTATGTAAATGATGTAAATATGCTAGTATAAATTCCTAGTGTGGAGCTCAAGGCCAAGGCCCAAGTAGTGAATGGCTAGGCATGTAAGATGTATATATTTTTATTTGGACCATATGATTGGCTTATCATGGCAATTCAAAATGTATGTAAATATTATGTTGGAAATTAATAAAATGGTCCAAGATGGCTATGTAAAGAGCACTAAAGGGGCTATGATTTCACCAGAGGGGAAGAGGAAGGGGGCCTATGGGGAAACCAAATCCTATGCTTCCATGTGTCAACCTTATGACTCATCCAAAATCTACCATGTGTCTTAAATGAGCCAATTACCTTATTTTGACTATTAAATCCAATCATTGAATGCATGTTTGAGGTTGGTGGGGAAAGTCATTTAATGTAGTTATTGAAGCATGGGGGTTGTGACAATTATGTTAGCTGTCAGTAGTCCTATTTATTCTATGGTTAGAATCCATGTCATTTTCTTTTCACCCTTACCTCATATCCCTTATATTCAACAATCCTTTGATCATTCCATTCTCATTCTCTCACACATGCTGCTACACTACGTAGAGTTTTTCATTGTTGTTCATGACCATTACCAAACTATGTTTATACCCAGAAATTCGAATTTGGAGATAGAGCTACATTTTGGAAGGGAAAATAGATGGATATAGGTGAGCATGGAGGTTGGGAAAGCTAGGATCCCCTTGCCCATTGAGAATTGTTATTGATGGATTCTTGAGAAGCCATGGATTAATGTTGTAGGAGGTTCTCCATTAGCATAAAATAGTTTGGACTCTTATTGCACACACTTGTAAGCACTATAAGGGTTGGATTTCTTGAGGTAATTGTGGATCAATGAAGATAAATTCCTTCCTTGTGTTGTGTGGGGCAGCTGGAAGGAGTGCCATGGTTGTGATAGCTTAGTGAGACCCCTATAGAGATCTAGTTGAGCTTTTTGGCTAAGCACAGTGAGAAGAATGAGTAGTGGGATGAGAGATAGAATCTTGTAGGTGTTTCCTTCATCCTGGTGGCCTAATAGCCTAGATTGTGGGAGGCTTCTCAGCAAAAAGAGTATATGTTGGACAGAGTGCCTATGGCTAGGTGGAAAATCGCTCTTACATAGCCAGTTGTTTGGATCTTCTTTGTTTAAAGATAAGTATTTTTATGTATTTGATGTGCAATGATAGTTATTTTTATGCCTGTGAAAATTATGCTTGGAATTGCATGTTATGTGTGTGTGGATCATTTTATTTCCGCCGTGTGTTTTTATTTTATGTCTGCACATTCATTTAGTTGTATGAATTCGTAATTATGGATATGGGGAAAATCTTTGAGCCCCCTAGTTTAGTAATGTCCCCTCTTGCTGGCCGGATTGAGGGATGGTGATGTTACAGGGAAGTTGTATGAAACTAATCAAGTTTGTTTTGGAAAACATTCCCATCTATTGGTTGTCCTTGGAGAAATTTCCAAAGTTCATATTGGATAAGATCCGACAATGATGTTTCATTTTTTTATGGCCGGGGAAGAAAAATTCAAAGGACATATCATATGGTTAATTGGGATAGAATATCCCACAAAAAATTGCTAGGAGGATAGGGTCTTAGAAACATCTTTGATTTTGGGAAGGCTTTAGTGGCCAAAAGCTTGTGGCGGTGTCTTTTTGTGGATGAACTGTGGAGCACTATTATGCAGGAAAAATATATTCAAAATATTGTTAGTATTTTGTTGAGATTTGATATTTAATTATTTTAGATTTCCAAACTTGAAGCAATGAAACAATTCAATCGCATGAAATTCATACAACCATAACACAAGATATACCATAGGAAAAATATTCAAAATAATGAGAACAACAACTCCAACAATTCTTCTCAGTATAATATAATGTATAGTATAGAATGATTTATTTTACAACATAGCAGATTGATTTCAAAATATAAGAGATGACCAAACACTCTTGTTGAAGATACAGAAGCAAAAGAGAAGCGATATCAATCAGATGTGTTTCCCAATGTGCCCATCACATCAATAACAAGCAAGAAGAATAACCTTCACAAAGAGAAGTTCCTTGCCTTCAATGGAGAAGAGAATTCACTTCACATTGAATTCATCAATCCCATATAACATATTTATACATTCTTCTCATGCATCGGCTTCTTCTATATTCAGGATGAACTCACCCTCGGACTAGATGTATCAATCATGCAAGAAGAATTGCACCCCACTTATCATGCAGTGCTTTATCTCATTGAACTATCTCTTACGATGAACTCGCCTCTTAACTAAAAACTTTCCCACTTAGTTATGTGGCTAAATTAAGTGTCTTCATGCAAGTTTCACAAATCAAGTGTTGTCTTTTAGTTTAACATAAGTGTCGTCATGCAATAACACTTAGTTAACTAGATATTCTTTGTTGTCACTTAGTTAACTCTCTTTAATTGATTATTTCTTGATAACATCACTGTAGTGATCAATTCGAGTTCTCCCTGATTTATTGAAGTGCCATATTTTAGTTTAATTAAAGTGAAAACACTTTAGTTAACTAGTCTTTCTTATTTAACACTTAGTTAACATAAATCATGATGATTGATTTACTTATAGTGACCACTATGAGTTCTTTAGTTAACTGAGGAATACATAGTGGATTTCACTGAATCTTGACAATTCAAGTTCACTTAGTCATCTCCTGATCAATTCGAATTCTCTTTTTCTCTATGTGTTTCTCTTTATCTTTTACTGCATGGTCAATATGTGCTAACTTTAATTATCCATCACATTACATTATACTAAGAAGATTTATAGGATGTTGTGATCATATTATATTATTCCAGACCAAATCATATGCTAAATTAACTCACTTTAGAGGTGATCAATATCTAAAGGAGACTTAATAGCAACTGGTGATCATGGTTAATAATACATCACACAACATTAAATGATTTTAACAAGTAAATCATGACAGAAGGTCTACCTCTATATGGGAAGTCCATCTCATGGATACCTTTATATGGAAGGTTCACATGAGAATCATGACTTGACGCACAAGTTTGGAGCCTTGTCCAACAATACTTTACTACATCATTTCTTTGATCAATTACCTCTATACGAGAGGAATAACCTTTACACAGAAGGAAATCAAAGTGCTCACCTCTATACGGGAGGATCAATCTTGGATGCGCAATATTGGTTTGGAGAATGTCTCCTGATGTTTTATATTTAACACTCCCTCTCATCAAGGGAGGCATTATGTGCCATACCAATATTGTCTTGGAAGTACCTGAACTTCGTCGCTGATAGAGGCTTTGTTACGAATCTACAATCTACTCATCAGTAGAAATGTACTGAAGTTTCACTATACCTTTCTGGACCATGTCTCAGATGAAGCGATACTTCATTTCAATGTGCTTCGACTTGTCATGAAACAATGGGTTTTCAAAAAAATTGATGCAACTATGATTGTCACACCTAATAACTGTAGGCTCAAGCTTTTCACCGAACAACCCTACAAGTATCTTTCTAATCCACATTTCTTCTTGGCAGGAAACACTAACAGTTATGTATTCTACTTCTATAATGCTTTGGGCTACAGAACCCTGCTTCTTTTTGGACCAAGATATCACAGTGGATCCTAGGTTATAACGGTATCCAGATGTACTCTTACGGTCCACAATGCTTCCTCCCCGGTTTGAGTATGTATAACCAAGTAACATGACTCCTCCACTGGAGGCATATCTGAGTCCATATGAAATTGTACCTCGAAGGTACCTAAGCACATGCTTAGTATCTATCCAGTGTTTGTGTCTCATATCATACATAAATTGACTCAGAGTGCTCATGGCATAAAATACATCAAGTCTTGAATTTATCAAGTACATTAGTGAGCCTATAAGCTATCTATACAAGGTGGAGTCTACTAGATCTGATCCAGAGCTTGACTCATGAAGTTTCCTCAAATTAGAAACCATTTTGTAGTCATATATTTTCAGTCTATCATGCCAAACCTACGCAATATATCCACAGTGTACTTCCCTTAAGATATAAATTTTTCATATTTTCTTTGCCATATTTCAAGGCCAAGAAAGTAGTGCATCATACCTAAGTATTTCATCTCAAACTATGAGGTGAGCTCCCTCTTGCACCAAGAAATTAGATGTTCCTCTCCAGTGAGAAACAAATCATTAACATACAAAACCAACATCAACGATTGGTTCTTCACTACTTTTAAGTACAAATTTGGATCAGCTTCACTCTTACAGTAGTGGCCCAAAGTCTTCTAATTCTATCCCTTCATTCCCTCTCCACCTGGTGTCAAATCATGAAGACAAATCTAATTTCAAAAAGATAAATCAGTTGGATAAGCGTTAAATCCTATGATAGCCATAACAATATATGGCTGTCAGCATAGATAGAAATTAGAAAGGTGACTAAGGTATTATATGAGAATACACTTATTGTAACTATCCGGGAAAAATATTTTTTCGAAAGGAAGCATCAATATTTTTTTAATAAACAGCAAATACTAGCAAACATGCAACCATCGTAAATGCTAGACAATTACATTCGTAAATTGGACATCGACTACCATTCAATATTTTTTCACAAAACCAGAAACGCAACTCAGCCCTGAGCTCAAGTGCATCAAAAGGTTGATGGGAAATGTCTAGTTCATTATTGTGCTTCTGAAATATGTAGAGCTAAAAACAAAAAACAAAAAAAAAAACTCGTTCCAACTTGTAATTTGTCTCCTTTATGAAATATTCTTGCTGTTTCGCTAGCCTGTCACTCATCTAATGATCGAATTTCTTCAATTCTGTAACTTTTTCATTCCTTTTAAGGTAATGAAATGGGTCAACGCTAATGATAGCTACAGACTGAGTGAATAGATTGGTTTAGTTACTTGTGTCTAGCTGGATTAGTTCAAGACTTACTTTTGTTTTTATGTAATATGTCTCAAATTAGAACGTATGCTGCAATCCTATTTACTCCAAAGTTTGTTTCATTTTTTTTGTGTCTTGTCTCCATAGCCTCTTAACTCATAATTAAGTGTTGTAATTAAAAAGAGTGAGGCTAAGATTAATAAAAAAATTAAGGACAATATTTTAGGTATGATGTAAGAAATTTGCAAAAATTTAAACATCTTGATAGAAGTAAGTAAAAAATCACAATGTACTCAATAAGGATGTCAAAGCATTGAAAACAAGAATGAATGGATAAATAGTCTAAAATTTCCACACATCATTTTCGTGGCCAATGTTAAATATTGTAACTTCAAAGAATATTATATTTGTACTTTATTATTCCGGAGATGTTTCATCCCTCCGAGGTAACCCTATTATGTATCCGGAGATGTTTATTCCTCCGAGGGTTAGTATTAACTAGGGTTATTAGACCCACCATGTGTGGGTCGGCCCTGTAGTTATGTTTTAGGGGTTATTAGACTTCTCCAGGTGAGGTCGGCCCCAACAGGTCTTTTAGTCAGTTGAGAATCAAGTATAAATAGAGGAGGTGAACTCCTCATTAGATGATTCACTCACTTGTGGAAGAGTGCGCACTAGTTGAGGAGATCTGCTAAGGAGACTTAGAAGGAAGGAGCACATCTTGTATTTTGGTTGATCATCTTATTGAGGAAAGCTTTACTGGGTTTTCTACCCCATGAGGGTTTCCCAGGATATATAGTGTGTTTATCTTGTGATTGTGTTTCTATCAGAGATCTTGCTTGTCTATTTGGTTTAAATTCAACATGGTATCAGAGCTAGACTGAATAGGACATCTTTCACAAGGTAAGATTCTCTCTCTCTCTCTCTTTGGTGAAGTTAGGGTTTCAGCCCAAAGTTGGTATTATTGATTTTTGGTTCATGGCTGGATAGCCCTCCTCAATACCTTTCTTTTAAGCTCTAGATCGAACTTTTTGGTTGGGTAGAACTCCGGGAATTGCAAACCCTAATTCTACCAAAAGTGCGATACGTCAGATTTTGGTTTCAGAAAAAAAGTTGGAATTTTTGATTTCTGATTGCATGGCTGGATAGCTCTTATCAAGAGCATTCTTTTAAGCTATAGATCGAACTTTTTGGTTAAGTAGAACTCCGGGAATTGCAAACCCTAATTCTACCAAAAGTGCGATAAAATTCTGTTTCAGTTTCCGGAAAAGTGAAAAATAACTTTCCAAGTAAGTCTACTCTGTCTCTTGGACTCCCCCAAGAGAAGATGGCTCCAAATACTAAGCTTGAAGACAAGCTAGAAGGCATAGAGAATTTCCGGGCATGGAAATACAGAATTGGTCTCATTCTTGAAGAGAATGACCTTGCTCATTATATCAAGGAGGAAGTTGAAGAACCAGAAGAAGATGAAGCCAAGGAAAAACACAGGAAGGATATGATTAGGGCAAAGAGAATCATAGCTGATTCCATTAAAGACCACTTGATTCCCCAAGTGTCTTCCAAGAAGACTCCAAAGGAAATGTATGATGCCCTAGGAAGAATGTATGAAGGAAAGAACATCAACAGAAAAATGAATCTAAGGACTCAGTTGAAGAGTACCAAGATGCACAAAGGAGAATCCATTCAAGACTACTTCTCAAGGGTCTCTCTAATCAAAGAGAAACTAGATGCCATTGGTGATACTCTTGATGAAGATGAACTTGTGATGACAGCTCTAAATGGTCTCACTAGATCATGGGAATCTTTCATCCAAACCATGTGTGCCAGAAAAGAAAGCATGAAGTTTGATGTAGTATGGGAGGATTGTGTTCAAGAAGAAGCTAGGGTTGCCAACAGAGAGGCATTGCTCAAGGAAGATGACCAAGCCTTGGCCACCTATAACAAGAGAAGAAAGAATCGATCCCACTTTAAGAAGGATAGTCAAAAGGAGTCTCATCCTCCACAGAGATTTCAAAAGAAAAGAGGATCCTTCCAAGGAAGAGACTACTCCTCATTCCAGTGTTTCATTTGTCACAAATTAGGACACATTGCCAAAGACTGTCCTAGCAAAAAGTTTAAGGGTACTTACCACAAAAGACATCATGCACATCTTGCAGAAGATGAGAGTGAAGAAGAAGTTGAAGAAGAAAGGCCTCTCAAGAAAAGATCTAGAAAAGAAGAAGAAGATGAAGAAAGGACTTTCACCAAAAGAAGATCTAGAAGAAATGAAGAAGAAGATGCAGAAGAGTATGTTCTTTTCTCCGCACTCTCTGGATCTATAACACCAGGAGAAGATACATGGGTCATTGATAGTGGTGCCTCAAAGCACATGACAGGACAAAAGAAGACTTTATCAAGTCTTGAAGAAAAGACCTCTCCACTAAAGGTATCTCTTGGAGATAACTATCAGTATCCCATTAAGGGAATTGGTGAAGCAAACTACAAACTTGATTCTCGAACCCCCATGAAAATGAAAGAAGTTTTGTATGTTCCAGGGTTGAAGAAGAATTTACTTTCAATATCAGCTTTGGACAAGAAAGGCTATAGAGTTGCATTCATTGATGGACAAGTGTTAATGTGGTCCAAAGGCAAATCCATTAAGGATGCAATTGTCATTGGTGAAGAAGAAGGAGGTTTGTATAAACTCAAGGGTCATCCAGAAGCTGCCCTTGTTCATGAAACATCTAGTCCCAGTGAGCTATGGCATAGAAGACTGGCTCACATTAACTACAAAGCCTTACCCTATGTAAGCAAGGTAGTCATAGGACTACCAGATTTGAAGGTGGATCATAATGGCTCTTGTAAAGGATGTAAGAAAGGGAAGAATGTCAAGAACCCCTTTCCAAAGAGTGAAACAAAAACTAAGAGTATCTTGGAGTTAATACACTCAGATGTATGTGGTCCAATGCCCACCACCTCTTTAAGTGGTTTTGAATACTACCTTTCTTTCATTGATGATCATTCAAGGAAAACTTGGATTTACTTTCTAAAAGGTAAGAATGAAGTCTTTGGAAAGTTCAAAGATTTCAAGGCTCTAATAGAGAATCTCACAGAAAAGAAAATCAAGATTCTCAGAACAGATAATGGTGGAGAATATACTTCAAAAGAGTTTGAAGAATTTTGTAGAGAAGCTGGAATCAAGAGAGAACTAACCACTCCCTACAATCCCCAACAAAATGGGGTTGCAGAAAGGAAAAATAGAACCATCATGGAAGCTGTGAAGACTATGATACATGACCAGGATCTTCCCATGTATCTATGGGCTGAAGCAGCCAAGACAACAGTTTATGTGCAAAATAGATTATCTCACAGTGCTCTTGAATTCAAAACTCCAGAAGAAGTGTTTACATGTAAGAAGCCTGAGGTAAGTCATCTTAAAATATTTGGGTGTCCTGTGTACATCCACATTCCAAAAGAAAAGAGAACCAAGTTGGATCCCTCAGGAAAGAAGGGAATGTTTGTTGGTTATTGTGAAACTTCCAAAGCCTTCAGAATCTACATACCAGGTTTTCATCATATAGAAATAAGTAGAGATGTAACCTTTGATGAGGAAGCAGCTCTCAAGAAATCCAGGAAGTGTCAACTTGAAGAAGTTTATGAAGAAGATTCATCTCCCAGAATCTCAGAGATTGTTCATGTCCCTGAAAAGGATACACCAGAGGATCATGACATGTTGGAACCACAAGAACCTCCTGTAGCAGAATTATCTAGGAAAAGAAGACCAGCATGGGCTAGAGATATCATTCAAGGAGCTGAAAGATATGGTGCTACCGAAGGTTCCACTAGAGAAAGGAAGAAACCAAAACTAGTGACCAACTATATGGCTTTGATGTGTGATCTTGTGGATCAACTACCTACCAGCTATGAAGAGGCAGCTCAAAAGAAAGAATGGGTAGAAGCAATGACAGAAGAATATCAGTCAATAATGAAAAATGATGTTTGGGATATAGTTCCCAAACCAAAAGATAAAAGTGTGGTTTCCTCCAAATGGATTTTTAAGATAAAGCATGCTGCAGATGGTAGCATTGAAAAGTACAAGGCAAGATTTGTAGCCAGAGGATTCTCTCAGAAGGAGGGAATTGACTATGAAGAAACTTTTGCACCTGTTGCTAGGTATACTTCAATTAGAACTATCATGGCACTTGCATCCATGATGAAATGGAAATTGCATCAAATGGATGTTAAGACAGCTTTTCTAAATGGTGTAATTGAAGAAGAAGTATATATAGGACAACCTCAAGGTTTTGAGGTCAAAGACGGAAGGACCCATGTATGCAAACTGAAAAAGGCACTATATGGCTTGAAGCAAGCTCCCAGAGCTTGGTACGGAAGAATTGACAGTTTCTTATTAAGCATGGGCTTTACCAAAAGTAAAGCTGACCCCAATCTCTATCTTAAAGTAATGAATGATGAACCTGTTATATTGCTATTATATGTAGATGATCTATTTCTAACAGGAAATGAGAAACAAATCATTGAAAGCAAGAAGAAGCTTTCTTCAGAATTCGAGATGAAAGATCTCGGACTAATGCACTACTTCTTAGGCCTAGAAGTGTGGCAAGAGCCAAAAGGGATCTTTCTAAATCAAGGTAAGTACACTGTGGAGATCCTCAAAAGATTTGATATGTTGGAGTGTAAAGCTATGGCCACTCCCATGGACTCCAACTTAAAACTGCTAGCTAATGATTCGTCAGAATTAGTGGACATAACCCTATATAGACAAATCATTGGATCATTGATGTACTTGACAAATACTAGGCCTGATATATGCTTTGCTGTAAATACTCTCAGTCAGTTTCAAGTAGAACCTAGAAAGGTTCACCTCATAGCTGCAAAGCATATCATGAGGTACCTAAAAGGTACAGTGGACTTTGGCCTTTACTATCTTGGAGATAATGAACTCAAGTTGCATGGTTTCTCAGATTCTGATTGGGCAGGTAGTGTCTCAGACAGAAAAAGTACTTCAGGTGGATGTTATGGTCTTGGATCTGCCATGATCTCCTGGTTCAGCAAGAAACAATCTAGTGTGGCCCTCAGTACCGCTGAAGCAGAATATATAGCTGCTTGCTCTGCCAGCTGTGAAGCGGTGTGGCTTCGAAAACTCTTATCTGGAATCTTTGACTTAGAAATGGATCCCACTGTGATTATGTGTGATAATCAAAGCTACATTAAAATGACTGAAAATCCTGTGTTCCATGATAAGTCAAAACACATTGAGATCCGTTACTTCTATATACGAGACATGGTGCAGAAAGGAGCCATCAAGCTCGAGTATATAAGCACTGAGAATCAGGTTGCTGATATCTTGACTAAACCTCTGTCTCGAGTGAAGTTTGAGTACTTTCGAGACAAGCTTGGTTTAGTCCAGAAGGACCTTCCTCGAAAGGGGGAGTAGTATAGTATTACTATCGTTTACTTTTTGTTTTGATAGCGACTTAGATTTAGAACTCTTACATATCATTTATGCTAGATGTATACATAATTTGATGATGTGATGTGTACATGTTTTGTTTAGTGATGTATACATGTTTTGATGTACACATGTTTTGATGTGATGTGTACATGTTTTGTTTAGTGATGTATACATGTTTTGATGTACACATGTTTTGATGTGATGTGTATATGCTTTGATTAGTGATGTATACATGTTTTGATGTACACACGTTTTGATGTGATTAGTGATGTATACATGATTTGATGATTTGATGTGATGTGTACATGTTTTGATTAGTGATGTATACATGTTTTGATGTACATATGTTTTGATGTGATGTGCACATATTTTGATATGATGTATACATGATTTGATGTACACATGTTTTGATGAGATGTATACATGGTTTGATATGATACATGATTGTACCTGTATGGATAAGAATACAGTTGAGGGGATTGGATCATCCCTGGACTTTCAAGTCCTAAAGAGAGCCGTAGACGTAAGGTCTCCGAGAATGAAGTCCTTAGTGGACAGTTGAGGGGATTGGATCATCCCTGGACTTTCAAGTCCTAAAGAGAGCCGTAGATGTAAGATCTCCGAGAATGAAGTCCTTAGTGGACAGTTGAGGGGATTGGATCATCCCTGGACTTTCAGTCCTAAAGAGAACCGTAGACGTAAGGTCTCCGAGAATGAAGTCCTTAGTGGACAGTTGAGGGGATTGGATCATCCCTGGACTTTCAAGTCCTAAAGAGAGCCGTAGACGTAAGGTTTCCGAGAATGAAGTCCTTAGTGGACAGTTGAGGGGATTGGATCATCCCTGGACTTTCAGTCCTAAAGAGAACCGTAGACGTAAGGTCTCCGAGAATGAAGTCCTTAGTGGACAGTTGAGGGGATTGTATCATCCCTGGACTTTCAGTCCTAAAGAGAGCCGTAGACGTAAGGTCTCCGAGAATGAAGTCCTTGATGGACTTGAGGGGATTGGATCATCCCTGGACTGTCAGTCCTAAAGAGAGCCGTAGACGTAAGGTCTCCGAGAATGAAGTCCTTGATGGACTTGAGGGGATTGGATCATCCCTGGACTGTCAGTCCTAAAGAGAGCCGTAGACGTGAGGTCTTCGAGAATGAAATCAGTGGATTAAATCATCCTTGGACAGTAAATCCAGTAATTACGAAAGGAAGGATAGTCCTAAATGAATTGAGTGGATTAAATCATCCTTGGACAGTAAATCCAGTAATTCCGAAAGGAAGGATAGTCCTAAATGAATTGTGGTTGGATTAAATCATCCTTGGACAGTAAATCCAGTAATTCCGAAAGGAAGGATAGTCCTAAATGAATTGTGGTTGGATTAAATCATCCTTGGACAGTAAATCCAGTAATTCCGAAAGGAAGGATAGTCCTAAATGAATTGAGTGGATTAAATCATCCTTGGACAGTAAATCCAGTAATTGCGAAAGGAAGGATAGTCCTAAATGAATTGTGTTTGGATTAATCATCCTTAGACAGTAAATCCAGGAAGGATAGTCTTAAATGAGATTGTGATTGGATTAATCATCCTTAGACAGCAAATCCAGGAGGGATAGTCTTAAATACGATTGTGATTGGATTAATCATCCTTAGACAGCAAATCCAGGAGGGATAGTCTTAAATGAGATTGTGATTGGACTAATCATCCTTAGACAGCAAATCCAGGAGGGATAGTCTTAAATATGATTGTAGTTGGACTAATCATCCTTAGACAGTAAATCCAGTAATTCCGAAAGGAAGGATAGTCTTAAATATGATTATGATGAGATTGATCCAGTAATTCCGAAAGGAAGGTTCATGACGATGCTCCTGATCGTGTGATGACGATGCTGCTGATCGTGTGACGACGATGCTGCTGATCGTGTGATGACGATGCTGCTGATCGTGTGATGACGATGCTGCTGATCGTGTGATGATGATACTGCTGATCGTGTGATGACGATGCTGCTGATCATGTGATGACGATGCTGCTGATCGTGTGATGACGATACTGCTGATCGTGTGATGACGATGCTGCTGATCGTGTGATGACGATGCTACTGATCGTGTGATGACGATGCTGCTGATCGTGTGATGACGATACTGCTGATCGAGTGATGACGACGCTACTGATCGTGATGTTGATGTTGATGTTGACAGTGATGTACCAGTAACTGCTTGAGTTACTGATGAAGACAATTTGAAGAAAGCTTCCGATGATTTATAGATGTATCATGTGTAGTGACTCCTTACTCCTGCAGATGCTGTTATAATATCCTTCTCGTTAAGGGGGAGTGTTAAATATTGTAACTTCAAAGAATATTATATTTGTACTTTATTGTTCCGGAGATGTTTCATCCCACCGAGGTAACCCTATTATGTATCCGGAGATGTTTATTCCTCCGAGGGTTAGTATTAACTAGGGTTATTAGACCCACCATGTGTGGGTCGGCCCTGTAGTTATGTTTTAGGGGTTATTAGACTTCTCCAGGTGAGGTCGGCCCCAACAGGTCTTTTAGTCAGTTGAGAATCAAGTATAAATAGAGGAGGTGAACTCCTCATTAGATGATTCACTCACTTGTGGAAGAGTGCGCACTAGTTGAGGAGATCTGCTAAGGAGACTTAGAAGGAAGGAGCACATCTTGTATTTTGGTTGATCATCTTATTGAGGAAAGCTTTACTGGGTTTTCTACCCCATGAGGGTTTCCCAGGATATATAGTGTGTTTATCTTGTGATTGTGTTTCTATCAGAGATCTTGCTTGTCTATTTGGTTTAAATTCAACAGCCAAACCATTCATAAACCATGACTTCTTTTAACAGTTTCATGCACAATACAAAAATTAATATACCAAAATTTGATGGTGAGGATTAGATAAGATGCTTGGGAGATGCAATACCATTTGACAAGCCTTAATATCTTGAGGGTTGCCTCTAGATTGATCCAAAGACAATATCGTAAAACTAAACCTTGGATCAACCCGAATTAGGATGTTATCTTACATATATATTTAAGAGAAATATAAATACTCATTCAAAGATTAACAGATTATGGTGTAATAAGACAAATCATGAGCCTATATTCAACACCAATCATACTCAGAAGGAAAAAGGTGTTAAATTTTTAGCATTACTTCACAATACTCTAGGATCTTCATTGAGAGAATAACATATACAGTATATCAATGCATAACAATCAAAATAAGCATGACAAGCATCACAAGAATCAAAAGCATGAGAGACAAGAGACACAGAGTTTCCGTGGGGAAAACCCTAAGGTGAAAAACCCCACAACTTCCTCAGAGATAGAGAGAGCAATGGCTCAACCAAAGTACAACCAAAATACACTTGAGATAGTCTCCTAGAAGCAGATGATCTTCCTCCTCACTAGTGCGCCACTTTTTGAGTGAGAGAGATATGACTTTTCGAATGATCTAAATAGATATCTCCTGATCTCTATTTATACTAACCTGTTTGCCCAGTGACCTTATGGGGCCGACTTGTCTAGCTAGGTACATCCACAATATAATATATATTTCAGGGCCGACCCCACACATGGTGGTCTAATAACCCATCGGCAAGTACACACACTTGCGACACTTGTCAATCCACATGCCGACACTTCCTTATAGAGGAATAACACATCTCTAATAAGGGTACAATAAATATATATGAAATACATAGATGAAATACATTTCAAAGTTACATATACATCAACACTCCCTCTTATCTAGGAAGGTATTTCTCGACACAGATCTGCTAGACAAGTCTTCTTATTGGGATCATCGTCATCGATGCATCGTCATCATCATCATCACTGCTGCTGCTATCTCAACCAATCTCTGACTCTACTCGTCATAGGAAGTTCTACAGAGACAGTCCTTTTTCATACTGTATGTAGGCCCACCACCTGCAGGTCTTCATCATCACTGGCCATACTGTGGAAATCTCAGGACTTATTACATGCATCACAAAACCTTAAAAGAGTCTCTTGACTAGCAAGAACCCTAAAGAGCATCTGAGGCCTTTTTCATCCTGTCCAGATCTCCAGGACTTATTACATGTGACCCCACCACAAAACCTCGAAAGAGAATCCCAGGACTGATTACGAGCACAAGGCTCAACCTATTGGATCTCCCAGGGCACAAATTACATGTGGTCACCACAAAACCTCGAAAGAGCATCCCAGGACTAATTACGAGCACAAGGCTCAACCTAACGGATCTCCCAGGGCACAAATTACATGTGGTCATGGCAAAACCTCGAAAGAGCATCCCAGGACTGATTACAAGCACACGGCTCAACCTATCGGATCTCCCAAGGCACAAATTACATGCCATAGGACAAAACCTTGAAAGAGCATCTGCCAAATATCCCAGGGCACAAATTGCATGCCGTAGGCAAAACCTTGAAAGACTATCTGCAGATCTCCCAGGGCACAAATTATATGTCCTCCCAAGCAAAACCTCGAAAGAGCATTTTCCAGATATCCCAGGGTACAAATTACATGCCATAGGAAAAACCTCGAAAGACTATCTGCAAATCTCCCAGGGCACAAATTACATGCTTATCTGCACAACCTGTTCCACGGCCACAGAGTATCAACCTGATACTCACCTTACATCATCCTGATGTACACATGATCATCCTGATCATCATCACTGCAACATCTTGCTGCATGTCATCTGGAGCAACATCCTGAAGCTTGTCATCCATGATCATCCTGATCATACAATGCATCTACCTGATGCATACCAAGTATCTACCTGATACATATCATCATACATGATCCACCTGATCATACAGTGTATCCACCTGATACAAATACAAATACATGATATATATCATCATACATGATCCACCAAATCATACAATGTATCCACCTGATACATATACAAATACATGGTCCAAGCATCCAACATGATGCGTACATACATATAAATGATCCAACTGATCATATCCAGCATCCAACATGATGCATACATACATATAAATGATCCAACTGATCATATCCAGCATCCAACATGATGCGTACATACATACATATAAAAATGATCCAACTGATCATACCAGAACATCATCCTGATGCTCATCATCCAGCGCTTACATCCACAGCCATGTGAAGGATCCTCCTTCCAACATGCTTGGAATGGCTTCAGCAAATTTTTCCATCACTTTTTCGTCGAAGTGTCATCAATCCAAAGAACACCAAGCCTCTCTCTGAAGTACTCAAACTTCACCCTGGCTAGTGGCTTCGTCAGCACATCTGCAATCTGCTCGTCCGTCGCAACATACAGGAGCTTCACAGCTCCTCTTTGCACCATATCCCTGATATAGTGATATTTGATCTCTATGTGTTTCGAACTATCATGAAACACTGGGTTCTCGGACAGCTTCACACAACTCTGGTTATCACAGAAGATACCAGTAGCATCCAACGAGAGATCAAATAATTTAGACAGTAGCTTCCGTAGCCATACTGCCTCACAACTAGCTGAATAGGATGCAACATACTCTGCCTCAGCTATACTCAGTGCTGCACAAGACTGCTTCCTACTAAACCAAGAGATCACACCTAATCCCATACTGAAGCAGCACCCAGATGTTCTCTTCCTATCTGCAGCACTGCCAACCCAATCTGAATCAACATAACCCTGCAGGTTAAACTTTTGATTCACCTCATACTTGAGCCCATAATCCACTGTACCCTTCAAGTACCTCAGAACATGCTTTACAGCAACAAGATGAACACTCCTCGGATCTGTCAGGAAATGACTTAATGTGTTCACCGCAAAGCAAATATCTGGTCTCGTGTTTGTCAGGTACATCAAGGACCCAATCATCCGACGATACATAGAGACATCAACCGGCTCAGATGAAGCATCACATAGAAGCTTCAGATTAGATGCCATAGGTGTGGCCATGGCCCTGCAATCCATCATCCCGAATCTCTTCAGGATATCTACTGTGTACTTCCCTTGACCAAGGAAGATCCCACCTGCACTCTGCCACACCTCCATACCTAGGAAATAATGCATCATTCCCAAATCTTTCATATCGAACTCAGCAACAAGCTTTCTCTTAGTATCTGCAATCAATCTGTCATCTCCTGTTACAAATAAGTCATCCACAAACAGGAATAGAATCATAGGATTCCCTTCCTCAACCTTGTAATAAAGGTTGGAATCCGCTTTACTCTTGGTAAAGCCCAAACTAGATAGGAAACTGTCCATCCTACCATACCAAGTTCTGGGAGCTTGTTTCAAGCCATACAAGGCTTTCTTCAATCTGCACACATATGACTCCCTGTCATGTATTTCGAAACCAAGTGGCTACTCCACATATACTTCCTGTTCAACTACACCATTCAAGAAAGAAGTCTTGACATCCATCTGGTGTATTTTCCATTTCATCGCTGCAGCCAGGGAAAGTACTGTTCTGATGGAAGTATACCTGGCTATAGGTGCAAAAGTTTCTTCATAATCTATTCCCTCTTTCTGAGAGAAGCCACGAGCTATGAATCTTGCTTTGTATTTTTCTACACTGCCATCTGCAGCATGCTTGATTTTGTAGATCCATTTGGAAGTCACAACAGACTTCTCTTTAGGTCTTGGGACAGCATCCCAAACATCATTCTTCATTATTGATTGGTATTCATCAACCACGACATCCTTCCATTCTTTCTTTTCCGCTGCTTCTTCATAACTAGAAGTCTCTTTGTTCATAATGTCACAAAGTAAAGCAACATAGCTGGTATGTGATCTGGTTCTCTTCTTTGCTCCGTGTTCTTCTTCTGGAATGCCAAATCTTTTTGCATCTTGAATGAGCTCTCTAGACCATGCAGGTTTCCTCTTGTGAGAGTTATCCTCACGGGGTGGATCTACAGGTTCTTGCGAATCTTCAAACTCACGAACAACTTCTGGAACTACTTCAGTCATGGTAGTGTCTTGAAATCTAGTTTCCTTAGGTTCTTCATAAACTTCGATAGGTGCCTTCCTTGATTTGATGAATGTTGAGTTTTCATCAAATGTTACATCCCTGCTGACATCAATCTTCTTGAACCCTGGAAAGTATATTCTGTAAGCCTTCGAGCTTTCACTGTAACCCACAAAGATACCCTTCTTTCCTGAAGGATCTAGTTTAGTCCTCTTTTCCTTTGGGACATGAGTGTATACTGGACAATCAAATATTTTGAGATGGCTGAATTCAGGTTTCTTACCAAAAAAGACCTCTTCTGGTGTCTTGTTGTCCAATATCTTGTGGGGTGTTCTGTTCTGCACATATACAGCTGTTCTAGCTGCTTCTGCCCATAGATGCATAGGTAGATCCTGGTCATGCAGCATTGCCCTTGCTGCTTCCATGATTGTTCTGTTCTTCCTTTCTGCAACTCCATTCTGTTGAGGATTATAAGGAGCAGTTAACTCCCTCTTAATCCCTGAATCACTACAAAGCTTCTTGAAGTCAGCTGAGGTGAATTCTCCACCATTGTCATATTTGAATGTTTTGATCTTCTTGTCATTTTGATTCTCCATCAAGGTTTTGAATTTCTTGAATTGATCAAACACCTCATCTTTGTTCTTCAAGAAGTATACCCAAGTCTTCTTGGAGAAGTCATCAATAAATGAGACATAGTAAACATACCCACTCAGAGAACTGGATGACATAGGACCACATACATCTAAGTGGATGATTTCCAGGATGTCTTTTGCCTTGCTTTCACTGCTTGGGAAAGCCTTCTTAATGTTCTTACCTTTTGCACATCCTTTGCAAACACCTTCATGTTTGGTCTTGATTTCAGGAAGACCCTCTACAGCCTTGCTTGCAATTGGAAGTGCCCTATAGTGCATATGAGCAAGTCTTCTATGCCAAAGTTCACTTGGCTCCATGGATTCATGTACCATGGCATGTTCAGGTTGTCCCTTCAATTTATACAAACCTCCCTCTTGCTCTCCAATCACTAGTGCATCATCTATGTTCTTTCCCTTTGGCCACATTAGGACTTGGACATCCACAAATGCAACCCTCATACCTTTTGCATCCAATGCAGAGATGGAGAGTAAGTTCTTCTTGAGCCCAGGTACATAAAGGACTTCTTTCATCTTCAAAGATTTTCCAGAATCTAGGTTGTACGAGGCTTCACCACTTCCTTTGATTGGGTATTGATAATCATCCCCAAGTTTCACCTTATGGGGTGATTCATGTTCAGATAGATTCAAAAAAGATTCCTTAAACCCAGTCATGTGTTTGGAATCCCCACTGTCAATCAACCAATCATTACAACCATGGGAGATAGTACTTGTGAGAGCAGAAATTAAAACATATTCTTCTTCACTTGATGAGTCATCATCACTATCACTTTCCGCCCTAGCCTTCTTCTTTGGGGGTTCATCATCTTCGGCAGCATGAGAATGATATATTCTTTTGTTATTCTTCTTCTTCTTATTGAAGTTGTTGTTGTTGTCTTTCTTCTTCTTGGGACAATCTGAAGCAAAGTGTCCCTTCTCATTGCAATTGAAGCATCTGAGATCTTTCTTATCTTTATGATAATGGTGGTGTGAGAATCTCCTGTTATGAGATGATTCCTTCTTGGACTTGCCTTTCCTGGCATGTTTTGTGAGAGCTTGATCTTCATTTCCCATATTTTCTTCTCGGGCCACAAGCCTAGCTTCTTCTTGAGAGCATTCTTCCCTCAATCTGTTGAAGGAAATCAACTTCTTCCTTGCACAAATTCCTTGAATAAAGGAATCCCATGACCTGGGTAGGCCATTTAGAGTGGTCATCACCACTTCACCATTCTCCACCATTTCATCCACTGCTTCTAGTTGTTCCTTGATCTGGGAGACCCTTGAAAAATAAGATTGAATGGTTTCTCCATTCTGAAACTTTACTCCTTTCAATTGGTTCCGCAGGGTCATCTTTCGATTTATGTTCTTCCCTTCAAATAGCTTGGTCAAAGAGTCAAACATCTCCTTGGGTGTCTTTAGAGAAGACACATGGGGCATGAGATGGTCTTTGATAGAATCAGCAATGATTCTCTTTGCCTTGACCAAGTTTTTCTTATGCAATACCTTAGCCTCTTCATCCTCTGGGATAGGGATGTCTTCTTTTACATATGAGACCAACTCATTCTCTTCTAGGATTAACCCAATCCTATACTTCCAAGCTCGGAAGTTATCAGCTCCTTCAAGCTTATCCTCAAGCTTGGTGTGGTGAGACATCTTAACGAGTACTTCAAATGGAAATAGAAAAGATTTAGGTCTTACCACTTGAAATGCTGAAAACTGGATCTGGTCCCAGATTAGGGTTTGTTGGAAAAACCCTAAAAATTCAAAATGTGAATTTTAATTTTCTGAAAGGATAGAAAGATGCGCCTTGATGAGCTGATCATCCTGGTGTATTCAGAATTCGAGATCAGCAAAGCTTTCCCCTTCAGATTTTCCTTTTTGTCCTCCCGTGTTCATTAGGGAGAGCCCTGAATTAGGGTTTGAGTTTCCCGGAGATCTACCCAACCAAAAATCTCGATCCAAAGCTCCAAACTTCGATTTTTGCAAGGAACTTCCAGCTGTGTCTTCAGATTTCAAAAATTCCTATTTTTTGTGGAAACCCTAATTTTTAGGACCAAATCTGAAAATGCTCAGAATTGAATTTTGATTGGAAAGATAGATTCTCCTTGATGAGTAGAGTCAATCTACTATACCACTTTCCAAAATCTGTGGAGAGAAACCCAATAAACAAGAAACTCAAGTTTCCATCACTGCAAAATGTCTTCTTCTCAGGTTAGCTCTGATACCATGTTAAATTTTGAGCATTAATTCACAATACTCTAGGATCTTCACTGAGAGAATAACATATACAGTATATCAATGCATAACAATCAAAATAAGCATGACAAGCATCACAAGAATCAAAAGCATGAGAGACAAGAGACACAGAGTTTCCGTGGGGAAAACCCTAAGGTGAAAAACCCCACAACTTCCTCAGAGATAGAGAGAGCAATGGCTCAACCAAAGTACAACCAAAATACACTAAGATAGTCTCCTAGTAGCAGATGATCCTCCTCCTCACTAGTGCGCCACTTTCTGAGTGAGAGAGATATGACTTTCCGAATGATCTAAATAGAGATCTCCTGATCTCTATTTATACTAACATGTTTGCCCAGTGACCTTATGGGGCCGACTTGTCTAGCTAGGTACATCCACAATATAATATATATTTCAGGGCCGAACCCACACATGGTGGTCTAATAACCCATCGGCAAGTACACACACTTGCGACACTTGTCAATCCACATGCCGACACTTCCTTATAGAGGAATAACACATCTCTAATAAGGGTACAATAAATATATATGAAATACATAGATGAAATGCATTCCGAAGTTACATATACATCAACAAAAGGATGGTTCCTACAGGATCTATATTGACTATCGAGCCTAAAAAATTTACAATTAAAGATAAATTTCCCATTCCATTTGTGTACGAACTATTGGACAGGCTTCAGAAGGTTAAGTACTTCTCCAAGCTTGATCTAAAAGCATGCTATTACCAAATAAGATTACATGAATAGGATATTCAAAAAACTACTTTGTATAAACATGAAGGCAGTTGTATGAATACCATGTCATGCCTTGCCTTGATTACCTTCCAAGCATTGATGAATGACTTATTCTGTCCATTCCAGTGGAGGTTTGTTCTTGTGTTCTTTGATTGCATATTATTCTACAACAAAAATTAAACCCTTGTGTCTCAAGCATGTAGAGGCAATGTTCAAACTATTAAAATAAAATAAGTTCTATGCGAACAAATCAAAATGCAGTTTTGGGAGGGAAGAAATAAAATTTTTGGGCCACATTGTATTATTGGAGGGAGTGAAGGTAGGCCCAAAGAATATTGTTGTGATTATTGATTAGCCAATTCCCAAGACTACCACATCACTATAGGTATTCTTATGTATTACATTGTAATATAAAATATGTATAAAGAACTATGTAGAGATTGTAGTGCTAGTAACAACACTATTGAAGAAGGATTCCTTTAGGTGGGATGATTCAATAGAATCTTGTTTCAAGAGGATGAAAAATTTAATGACTCCCACTCCTATCTTGGTTACCTCATACTTCACAAAACAATTTATTCTTGAATGTGATGCATCAAGGACATGAATAGGCACTATGTTTATCATCCCATTGCTTTCAAAAGTTAAAGGTTAAACCTGTAAGAGTAAGCAAAATTAAGATATGACAAAGAAATGTTGGAAATCATTCACTTCTCGCTAAAGTGGAAATAATGCCTTTTGGGAGAAATGTTTTAGTCAAAAATTAATCACAACTTGAAATTTTTCCTAGCCCATAAGAGCTTATTATTAGAACAACAAAAATGGGTAAGCAAAATACAATTTTTTTACTTTGAGATTCCCAATAACAAGGGTAAGGAAAACTTAGCACATTTGAGGTATCCCTAGTGGGTAACCGTCAACAATATCTTTGTTAACTACATAATTTTCCTTAATAGGGTTAATTGTGCATTGATTTTCCCAAGGAAAACACAGTTTGGTAGGTTGCAGACTATTTCTTCCATGCAATTAATTTAGTTTAAGGACATGTTGTTCCATGCTGGAACCTCTAAATTCGCTAGGAGTCTATAACTATCACACATGTTTTATCCTCAGCCATTTCCAAGATCAACTTTGAACCCTTCACCATGTAACATCTGGTGTTAATCCTTTAAAATCTCTTCATCAAGCTATCAAAATGACAAACCTAATGAAACTGGGTACCTATGATTGCTCTTAATCCTTTTATGTTTGCTCTTTGCAAGGATTCTTTCTGCACATCTTCTCAATTCCAGGTGCAATAAAATTCTCCTTGGAGTTTTTAGTTCCAATTTTGTTTTGTAATAGAAATATATCGTTCCTTTTTTTTCTTTTTCCTGTGGTGAAATCTGTCAAAATAAAGGTGTCGGGAATCTCAATATTGAACTAGGCATAAATTGTTTGGTCTTACACAACTCAACTTGATCCAAGTATATGAAACAAGTGCCTTGGTATTGTATTCCATATATAGAGAGTAGTGTCATGGTTTTAAATAGCAAGATGTCCAAAGTACGATTGCAAAGGATGCTAGAAATAATTTCAAGTTCTTCCTCTCATTGGTTATCATGATTTCCCTTATTATTTTGATAGTATAGTTTGCATTCGACACAAAATACTTCATATTTGCAAGGTTGCTGGGTGTTCTGACTACATATATTTTTCTTTCAGTACAGATACTCTAGAACGATGTGGAAGATATTTCGATCTTTTTGGAGGAAAAGTGGTTCCATGGTACCAAATTCAACAAACAGTAATCCAGAGTCCACAAAGAAACATAAAGAGAAGCAAATCATGATGAATTCGGTTAATTCCATTACAGTGGGCATCAATAAATGCTCTTGGAATACCCATCTGAAAGGGAGGTTCAAGAAAAACTCGTTTCTCAAATATATCATACATGAAAAGCACAAATTGTGATCTAAAAAACAAGTTGGGAGGTTACTCAATTTTATTTGTAATCATAAGCTTCCACGATCATCATGAGATCACCAACAGTACTACTAGATCGTATGCATGGAGAGAGGAAATTCTTTTCTTGGTAAATGGCATATTTCTTCTATATATATAATGATTTTTTATTATTATTATTTTAATATTTGACATGGATTTATTAGCAAGTTGTTAGGGTTTACATTATATCTTTATGCTAAGCCATGGGTGTATCCTAAGTAAGGATCCTGTTGTGCTAGGAGATCTGGGTTCAAATCCCAGCACCCATTAACCTTATTTTAATTCTATTCTTTAAATTTTATAGAGATTTTTTTTTTGTTTTTGTAATTTAACCATTTTTAGGTCTCAACTCAAGTTTTTCCTTTGCACAAGCTAGCATATTTAACATGCATACATGCTAAAATAGTTCTAGATTTGACATAAGCACCAGATCTAAAGGTACATCCATATATTTTACTAGTTTGAGCCACTATAACATTTCATCTTATTAATTTAGATTAAATGGGAAAATCCCATAGGAGATATTGATGCAAACATTGGATCTAATAAACTTAAATTCATAAAAAACAGTCAACAAACAAAGCATGCAAAGGAGATCTGAATACAAACAGTGTATCCATCAACAGTTAAAAATATTCTATGAAAATTTAAAGAGCTTTACCTGATTAGACGACCTAGTAGTTACCTTGACACCTACAATGCCGCAGATGAAGGTGGGGGGACGAATCTCCACCCAACCAACCCCTAGCCAATGGTTGAGGCCCCCAAGCCCCAAACAATCAACCCAATGCCAGAGCTTGCTTTCTTTCCTCTTTTTGTCATCCTCTTTCTTCTTCATTGGCTCCTCCAGAGCTCTCCCTCCAAAACGAAAAATGAACCAAAAGAGATCCTCCTCTCTTCTTCTCCTCCCCATTTTTATCTCCCCCTTTCTCCATTTTTGTTAATTTCTTTTAATGCAATTGGTTTTCCTTTATTTTTATTTCATGTTTATTTTATTATTTACTTTATTTATTATTTTAAATTTCATTATAATATTATACAAATATGCATACATGAGGTTTATTACACCTCTCAAACTATGAAGGGGGGGAATCAAACTTGGGATCATCCATCTCTGAATCACATTGAATCTCTTTCAATCTTTTGAAAGTAGCTTCCTCATGGAAGTTAACATCTCGGCTGACTTCAATGCATCTCTCACCAAGTACATATGTTTGGTATGATTTGGATGACTCACTATAACCCACAAAGGTTCCTTTATTTCCAGAAGGATCCATCTTTGTTCTCTTTTATTTTGGTACATGAATGTATACTGGGCTCATGAATATCCTTGAGTGTGATATGTTTGGATTCTCACCAGTAAACACTTCTTCTCGTGTCTTTTCATCTAGAATGGAATATGGGATTCTATTATGGATGTACAAAGTTGTACATGTGAATTCTTCCCATAATGAGGTAGACATATCTTGATCATGCATCATGGATTTTGCAGCCTCACATATGGTTCTATTCTTCCTTTCGGTAACCCCTTTTTGTTGAGGGTTGTGTGGTACTGTTAACTATATACATATTCTTCCATCACTACATATCTCATTCAATGCATGTGAATCAAATTCACCTCCATTATCATACCTTAGAGCACTGATGTGCTTTTCTTTTCGATTTTCAACTAGGGCTTTAAACTCTTTAAATTTTCTAAGAGTTTCACTTTTAGCCTTCATGAAATAAATCCATGAATTCCTAGAAATTTAATCTATGAATAATACATAATATAAGAAGCCACTCACGGAGGGGGATGACATAGGACCACATACATCAAAATGTATTAAATCTAAAATCCCTTTAGATCTAGTAGTAATGTTGGAAAAAAATTTCTTCACATTCTTCCCAAGTACACAACCCCGACATACACTATCTTGCCCAAAATCAAATACGAGCATACCTTTTACCATCTTTTGAAGTCCTGGTAGCGTTTTGTAGTGAGGTGTCCAAGCCATTCATGCCATAGCTCACATGCACTAATAGTGTGGTGAATCATCGCTTTAATGTACTTCCCGAGTACCTTGTAGAGTCCTCCCTCTCGAACTCCAATCACATCAACAGATTCTAGGATTTTGTTCTTCGGCCATAAAAGTGCTTTTTTATCCATGAAGATAACACGAAATCCTTTGTATTGAAGAACCAAATCTAAATGGAGGTTCTTCGTCAAGCTTGGAACATATAGAATGTACTCCACATGTAAAATTTCACCGGTGCTCAGCTAGAATGAGGTGGATCCAACTCCTTGGATCGAATATGTTGAGTTTTCCCCCAACTCTACCATGCATGTGAACTTTTTCTCCTTGAGGTCAGTGATGGCACTCTTGTAACCAATCATATGTTTGTATTTTCCATTGTCAATCAACCATGTGTCTATACTTGTGATGACGGATCCCGAAAGGGATGAGATAAGGTAGTATTCCATTTTTGTCTCCTTCTCTTCGGATGCATTCTTTTGAGTGGTTTCATCTTCTATGGCGATAGAAGCATGAAAATTTCCTTTCTACTTTGTTTTTCACTCTCTTGAGAAATGACCTTTATTGTTGCAATTGAATCATCTAGCATTTTACTTGTCAAAGCCTTTGTTGAAATTTTTCTTCTTTGGATGAGAGAACTTATTTTGGAAGAAGGGTTTCTTTCCTTTCTTCATTCTTGTCGCGAAGAAAATATTTTCTTCTTTAGTGCACATAGCTTTGCTCTGCATTCACCCTTCCTCTTCGATACAATCATGACACAATATTTTGAACCTAGGTTGCACTTCTTGGTCATTCGTAGTAGCCAAGAATGTCTCCAATGAATATGGGATACAACCAACGACGGTTTGGATGAGATCATCTTCATCGACTACAACTCTAATGTTAACAAGCTGATCTCTTACCTGAGAGATCTTAGTAAAGAAGGAGGCCACTGTCTCATCCTTATCCATCTTGAGGTTATGTAATTTGTTCTTCAATTCCCTCTTTTTATTTAGGGCCTTCTTCTCATATAGATTAGTCAATGTATCATAACATTCTTTTTTGGTCTTTAGCGGTGTGATCATGGGAATCAAGCTATCTTTTCCCGAATCATAGATGATCCGTTTTTACGTAGCTTGATTCTTCTTGAAGTTGATGCGCCCTTCATTAGTTATAGGGTTCTCCAGCACAATGTATATTTAGCTATCCAAGTCATGTTCCTTTAGGATGTTGAGAATCATAGCCTTCCAAGTGTTGAAGTTTGAGGTGCCCTCAAGATGGTCTTCCAGTCGTACAAGGATTGATGCCATAGTCTTCAAATCTTGTGCTCAACTTCTTAGGATCTACATAGGCTCTAGCTGGCATGAAAAACTAAGCTCCTTCATGACCTGAGATCTGATACCATGTTAATATTTGGTTGAGCTTTGATATTTAATTATTTTAGATGTTGAAACTTGAAGCAATGAGACAATTCTATCACATGGAATTCATACAACCATAACACAAGATATACCCTGGGGAAAAACCTCAAAACAATGAGAACAAATACCCCAACAATTCTTATCAGTATAATATAATGGATAGCAGAGAATGATTTCTTTTACAACATAGAAGATTGATTTCAAAAGATAAGAGATCACCAAACACTCTTGGTGAAGATACAGAAGCAATAGAGAAGAGAGATCAATCAAATGTGTTTTCCAATGTGCCCAACACATCAATAACAAGAAAGAAAAATAACTTGCACAAAGGGAAGTGCCTTGCCTTCAATGGAGAAGAGAATTCACTTCACATTGAATTCATCAATCTCCTATAACATATTTATATAGTCTTCTCATGCATCGAATTCTTCTAACTTCAGGATGAACTCTCCCTCTAACTAGATGTATCAATATTGCATGAAGAAGTGCGCCGCACTTCTCATGCAGTGCTTTATCTCACTGATTTGTATCTTAAGATGAAATCACCTCTTAATTGAAATCTTTCCCACTTAGTTAGGTGGATAACTTTAGTGTCATCATGCAAGTGTCGCAAATCAAGTGTCATATTTTAGTTTAACATAAGTGTCATTATGCAATAACACTTAGTTAACTAGATCTTCTTTGTTGTCACTTAGTTAACTCTCTTTAACTAATTCTTTCATGATAAGATCACTATAGTGATCAATTCGAGTTCTCCTTGATTTACTGAAGCTTCGTCTTTTAGTTAACTAGTCTTTCTTATTTAACACTTAGTTAACTAAAATAATGTTCATTGATTTACTTACAGTTACCATTGTGATTTCTTTAGTTAACCAAGGCATACATTGTTTCTTTAATTGAAGCTTGACAATTTGAGTTCACTCAGTCATCTCCTGATCAATTCGAATTCTCTTTTTCTTTATGCATTTCTCTTTATATTTTACTGCATGGTCAATATGTTATAACTTTAATTATCCATCACATTACATTATACTAAGAATAATTATCGAATGTTGTGATCATATTATATTATTCCGGACCAAATGATCATATATATGCTAAAGTAATTCACTTTAGAGGTGATCAATCTCTAAAGGAGACTTAATATCAATCGGTGATCATGGTTAATAATACATCGCACAACATTAAATGCTTTTAATAAATAAAGCATGACCTTTATATGGAAGGTCCAACTCTATACGGGAGGTCCATCTGATGGATACCTTTATACGGAAGGCTCACATGAGAATCACGACTTGACACACAAGTCTGGAGCCTTGTCCAACAATAATTTACAACATCATTTCTTTGATCAATTACCTCTATACAGGAGGAATAACCTTTACACGGAAGGCAATCAAAATGCTCAACTCTATATGAGAGGATCAATCTTGGCTGCACAAGATTGGTTTGGAGAATGTCTCCTGATACTGTATATTTAACAAATATTAGCACTGTGGACTGGTTGTGTCAGGAACAATATACTCCTTTAGGGGGTTCTAATAGTTGGTACATCCTTTTAAGCTCAATTAAATTGATTAAACAGTGGTTGGTGTGGAATCCTGGTAATGGTATGGAAATTAAAGTGGGAAATGATCCTATTCTCAGAGGTGTTGCTTTTTTATTTTTTTACCAAAGCTTCTAGTGAGTGATATCAGGTCCAAAGGAATTGTGGTTTTAGCTCAACTTTTTGACTAGGGGGACGTGGCTCAAGGAAGGCACAAGTGGAAACAAGATGTTGATTCAAATCTCTCGGTCAAGCACCATGATGAGAGGGGTTGGTATATCTAAGGTCTTATTCATAATGGCATTTTCCTATCCAATGAAAGGGACAAGATGTCGTGGTCATGGAATGTGGAGACTTGGTCGGTTATAACAAAGATGAATTATGAAGCAATTGTAGTTAATAAATGGGATGTTCAAAACAATTGGTCGAACTTGATACTGTGGAACTGGAATTGTCCACTTAAATTGAAATGCTTTTGCTGGTTGGTAATTGAGAATAATCTTCTAACCTAGGACAATATTTTAAAAAGGGGAAAGCAAGGTCCTAGATACAATATTCTTTGTAGAAAGGCGAAGGAGACCATTCACACTACTGGTATAGAAGGATATGACTTGGACCTTCAAGATCCAAACACACTGGTGTGTGGGTACTTTTGATTAGTATTTTTTTAATTGGATATCAATGGACAATTCGTGGGAAGAAATTTTGGTGTACATCAACTGGGTGATGTAGAATAATTGGAATGCAATTCTTTTTAAGAATCATCCTAGAAATGTTGAGATTCTGAATGGTAGTGTGTGGTGCTTACCAAGAAAATCATAAAGTTGGGAAGATAAAAAATGACAGATTTATTTTCTAGCCAAAATTTGAATTTCAAATTCCATGGAGTCACTTTGATGGTGCATCTCAAGAAATGGGTACAGTCTCCGAGGTGGGGATGGTGTTTTCTCTTTCTAATACACTCTCTTTTAAAATTTGTATGGGGTGTGGTAGAGGAAAAAAAAACAAGAGTGAACAGTTAGCACTGACCGGATTATTATTCTTTGCTCAGCAGAGAAACATTACATCACTCTAGGTTGTGGGTGATTCCAAGATAATATTAGACTAGGCTCAATATAAATGTCAGTTACATCTTCTTCTTCTTGATTGGTGGCATATTTGAATTTGAAGGATTCAAAAATATTTCCATTTGCTGTAGTTTCACCATGTATTCATCGAATACAATTCTGAAGTGGACATGTTGTCCAAAATAGCTTTGAATTCTCCGGAGAGTATCATCTAGTTTGAAGAATGGCATGAGTCTATTCTGGTTTCCTGTGGATGGCTTCTCTTTTTTGGCACATAGATCCATTGGTAGTTCTATCCCTCTAGTCTCAGCAAGGGTTTTTTTGTTAGATATTATATTTGTCTTTGTATGTGGTTTTCAAGCACTTTGTGTGAAAATATTGTTCACACCAAGATCTACTCAAGCAATTACACAATCTCACAAATTGCCTTGCAAAAACTAGTCATAGAACACATAAAACAGTCATGAATATGATGCAAACAATATAAATCTATTGAATAATTCTACATCATCCAAAATTAGGAAATATAATGGCTGTCCAAATATATAATTATATCATATATTTGAAATCCAAAGAAGGCATTTGAAATCCTCACAAATGGAGGCTTACTAAAAAGATGAAAACCCCCTAGGTGAAAAAAGTGCTTTCCAAATCACCTCTAAGGATCACAAATTGGTAAATTCTAAGTATGATAGTGATGTAGGATGGAAAATCATCCTAAGTACAGATTTTAGAAAGAGGAAACATCATGGAGTGGAAGTTGGCCAAAACACTATTGAAGCCAATTACCTTTTCACCAAAACAGTAAAAAGCAAGATAGTGCCCTTCTAATATAGGAATGGAATAAAATATCATAGAATATCATGAAATATTATCCAAAATCTCCAGAAGTGCACTCTAGTGACTTAGGATAGCTTGTGGTTCACATAAAGACAAAATAATGGCCAACTACCTAGTCAACACCTAGGAATTAATAAAAAGTGACTAATAATCTATATCCTAAGTATGTAATGGATATGAATTGGTTTTAATATTCTAAAAACCCCCCTTAAGCCTTACTTTATGTTTAAAATCAGAAATAGATAGGGCTAGCAACTTGGCATGATCACCCTTTTTACATACTGCCTTGTCCACAAAACAAGCAAAGAAGGAAAACCTAATGGGCAAAAACCTCCCCTAAAAAATGGACATGAACAAAATTGAATAATTCATGATCAATCCTTCAATCCACCATATGTTCATCCATCCCAAGCAGTGATCTAATATGGCTGAAATTGTTCTATGAAATAGCTTTGGTGAAGATGTCTGCAATTTACTCAAATGATGGGAAAAACTGTAAATCAATGATGTGATCATGCACTAGATTCTTGATGTAGTGCATACGAATATCAATATGATTGGTTATTTTCCTTTGTACTGGATCAGTTGATATCCTTATATTGCTTTGATTGTCATGAAATATGACTGTGGGAGTGCTAAAGGAAACCCCAAACTCAGAAAGTATACCCTGCAACCACACACACTGAGTTGCAGCATTCACTACTCTGTACTCGGCCTATGCTGAAGAGAGTGCAGTTGTAATTTGTTTCTTACTTGACTAGAAAATAGGTCCTCCTCTAATCACGAAAACAAATACGGAAGTGGACTTCATATCTAGGCTATCACCATTCCAATCTGAATCAATAGAGCCAAGAAGATCTAGGCTAGAATCTGCAACATAGTGAATCCCATCAAACTTGGTGCCTTGCACATAATGCAAGATTCCTTTTGCATCCCTCCAATGAAGCTCACGTGTCTGCTCCATGTATATTTAGGCCACACTCATAGCATATGCAATATCAGTTTGAGTATGATTCAAGTATAACAAGCTGCCAACTAGATGCCTATACAAGGTGTTGTCCACCAATGGTGTAGAATCTGCTTCTTCAAGTCTTAATCCTGAAAGGAAGGGAGTCTTTGTAGGATTTCATTATGCCATATTGAAATTATTTAGCAGGTATGAATCATACTTTGACTGAGATAATTTAATTCAAGACTTGGAATGTGAGATCTCAAGCCCAAAAAATTGTTAAAGTATTCCCAAGTCAGTCATGGAAAAAGATTGATGCGAGGTCTTCAATGAAACTATTTGATCAATGGAGCTACCTGTGATTAGTAGGTCATAAACATATAACACAATAATCAAAGTGGAATCATCAATCAGCTTCATGTACACATTTGTATCAGACTTCCATCTACTGAAGATTGTGACAAGAGAAAGTTGTCCATATTGGCATACCAAGCTCTAGGAGATTGCTTAAGCCCATACAAGGACTTCTTCAACCTGCACAGAAGGTTAGGATAATAAATATATCCATATGGATTCTTCATATATATATCCTCCTCAATATATCTGATCCAGGTGGATATCGGTGGCGGCCCACCTCTTCCAACTGGCTCAAAACAGTCTTCTGGCAATTTTGGTAAATTACTATTTTTAGCAGTTTTTCGGGTCCTGAACTTCCGGAGCCATTTTGAGGCCCTAAACGACATTTTTTGGCAATTTGGGGGACCAAATGGTTGCCAACGGCATGCATTTGGGTCTAGTCGAAAGTTGTAAATCTCGGATAGACCTTTCCAACGGGCTACCGAGCGCCCCAAACGGAGATCGTATGCAAAAGTTATGACCCCGGGAAGTTGACTGTTCAACTAACCACCTTGGGGCCGCAAACTTTATGACGGTTCATCTTCTAGGGTTAGGTTTTTGGATGTTTGGGATTCTTTCCCTCATGCTTATGATAAATAGGCCCTTTCGGCCTCTCTTTGTATTCATCTTGGCACGAATGAGCATAGTGGCCACATCTCTTCTCAGAGATAGCTACCACCATTCTAGCTATTGTATTTTACAGTCTGTTCTATTTCCGCTATTTAATAGAATATGTGTTTACTGTATCACTGTGTTATTTGCAATATATCTCTGTATATGCTATCTTTTGTTTCATTCCCACATAAATCCGGATCAATATCAATGGAAGAAAACACTCTTGACATCCATGTGATGCACTTCCCAACGCTTAGATGCAAAAATTGCTAGGCCTAGTCTTATCGAATCCATCTTTGCAAATGGTGCAAAGGTATCAATGTAGTCAATGCCATGAACTTGGGAGAGGCACTTTTACACAAGACTTTCCTTACACTTCACTGTTTTACCACCAACAACAAACTTTGTCTTGAAGATCTACTTACACCTTACCAATTTTCTGCCTGGTGGAAGCTTGACTAGCTCCCAAGTTTCATTCTTTTGCAGTGAGTGAAAATCCTCATCCATGGATTCCTAACATATTGGATCATGTGAGGCTTCTTTATATGAATGAGGGTTTGAATAAACCCTAAAAAAAAACTTATCAAGTAGAAAAAGGATCTTTCACTGAAAGACCATTCTCAAATTGTGATCTAGTCTTCCTAGGATCCTGAGGATTTCCCACAAGTTCACCAGCTGCTTCAAGATTCATAGCAGCCCACTTAGGCCTTGTAGGTGAACTTGGATATGAAATAATATGGTATTCACTATCAGATATATCAGAATCAGAACAATCATGAGAAACTTCACTTGCTCTCACAGGTGGTGATGCAGGAGTTTCTCCAATTTCGATTACTTGCAAGGGCTCTTCTTCGAATTGAACACTCCTCTCAATGAATTATTTTTGAGTGGTTGTTATAGGTCAAATTTTAACTTCTCCTTCCGTGATCACATCTAGCTTTTAATCACACAAAAGGACAACTTGGATGGAAGAGCAAGATGACTCTAGATGATGAATGGTTAAGACTTACCCCTCTGCAATTGATAAAACCCTCTTTTTTACCTACTTTTAGGGAAAAACGCTACTCTATAGGCATAAGAGGAGCGTTTACCTTCAAAAATATGAAGCTCTGCTTCATAAAAGTAGTGTTTGCCTTCATAAATATGCAGCTCTGCTTCACTAGAGTAGCATTCACCTTAAAAAAAGCCTACAAACGCTTGTTGCAAACATAAAAGTTGCATATTGAACGCTACTCCACTTAAGAAAAGTAGCGTACACCTTAAAAAGTAATAAAAATTATATTAAATTGACGAATTGGGATTAGTTGAAGTTGGTTTTGCAACTTCCGCAACCTCGCAATCAAACTACCTCTTGATCTAAACTGCCTACCTTGTCCCATAAATACAAGGGAGATGCATGAGAGAGGGAGCTAGAAATTATGCATTAAGGGTTGTTACGCTGGAGGAATTCCAAAGTTAGTGTGAAGAGAAGGAGCCCAGGATCCCATTGCGCAAGCACTCTGAATGATCAGGTGTACATTGTACTGATTATTTGCTTTTGACAATAAAGGTTGAAATGCCCTTCCTGTCCCAATCAAATGTCTAATGGATTGCATGTTTGTTTGGATTAAATGCTTGATTGTATTTGATGTCTAAATTATATTTGAATTTCATCATTGTTATATCAGTCAAGATACACTGAGGAAGGTATCTTTGTATTGCAGGTCTGTCAAATGGAAGATCAAGTCGAGGATCAATCGAAAGAGCAAGCTAAAGCTAGGATCGAACATCGTTAATAAGGTATGCCGTCATAAACCTTGATATATTTCCTTTTGTAGAAGTCTATGTAATATGATTAATGGAGTTACCTGTCACCTCAGAAGTTCGTAGTGTCCATCTCGTTGCTATAGGGTAGATTTCCCAAACAATAGACTAGCGACTCCGCTGGGGACCAGGGTATGTTTTAGGATTCTAATATTATATTTAAGTATAATATCCTAGGCGATTATTTTGGATTGAAAAAAACATGTATATAGATAAGTAGGCGAATATTAAATATGAAGCATACATTTTACTACTGAAATGTGTCAATTTTGACGAATATTATGATAAAAAACATATTTTATGTAAATATAGGCGATATTAGAGACCAAATAAGGAATTTATTTTTTGAAAAAAGCCCGAAAAATAGCCAATTGGCAAAATTTTGCCCTTAAAAATTACCCTGCTGGGGACCGGTTGTTTTATGTTCTAGGAGACTTGTTCAACATTCCTTCTAGTACTTTCTAATCTTTTTGATCCTCTGAGAGGCTTTGTATGTTATAGTAGCCTATTGTTTTCACTTGACTCATCCCAGTTTGAAGTTTTTGAAGCCTGTTTTAAGCCTTCCTTGGGAAAAATGCTGGTCTGCTTTCACACAGTAGTGTTTTCCTCCTGAAAAACGTTGGTCTGCCTCTATACAGTGCCATTCATCTCTTGAAAAACGCTGGTTTTCTCTTACACAATAGGTTACACCTCCAGAAAAATGCAGGTTTCTCTACTACACAGTAGAGTATTTTCCTGTAAGTTTTTGTTTGCTTTTGGGATTGGATTTTCGCTTGTTTGGTTTGATTTCCAGCCTCTTGCCTTGTCTTCTTAACTGATCCTTGAGGTCTATATGCCTTTGTTGAGTCTTTTTTGCCTCTCCCAAGTCCCTTAGGTCATTTTTTGCTTGCTTGAGTACTTTTGAGGTGTCTTGCCTGCTTGTGACTCTTTTTGAAAACCGTTCCTTGTTCCTTGTTGAACATAGCTGCTTGTTCATACCTTAGTTACTTGTTGCAAATATACAAACCTTTGTTTACTAACATTTTTTGTTTGTTGCAACACTAGTACACTCCAACGGTGTCTTGTCCTTTGGTTTAGGGTTTTGATCCCAAGTTGAGTCCTTAAGGTGTTTTCAAAAGTTTTTGAGTTTAGACACTTCCTAATCGCTTTGTCAGTTTCAGTTTCAAGTAAGTTGAAGTACTTTAGTTTGCTTCTGTTTGACTCTTTGTGGTCTTAAGGTCATCTTTGGTTCACTTGCCTACCGTTTATTTGGTTTAGTGCTTGTTAGGGTTCTTGATGCTTTGGAGAAACCTTTGAAGTTTTCCCTTCCATTTTAAAGTGTCTCTTATCCTTCTTTTCTTTCCACTTTGTCTTCCAAGCCCAGGGTTTTTTCTCTTTAAAAAATTTGTAGGACAAGTCTTATCAAGTCATCATTTTGATTTTTGTGAGCCTTATAGTTTCTTTTCCTTACTTACATTGCTCTTTTAAGTCTTACTCACTTCTACTTTTGAGTCCTGTTTCTTCTTACATATATTGAAAAAAAAAAAATTGGGTAGTTTAAAGTAGTAAGGCTTATTTTCATTTCGAAGTAGCATAGTTTAATTTGTTTTGAATTTGAAAATAAAAGAAAAAAGAACCATGTTTTAGGTTTGCTTAGTCTTCATTTTGGAAAGAGTATAAATGGAAAAAGAAAAAGAGTCTTTTTTGTTGTTGAAAGTTGTTTCATTTCGTGCACTTTACTTTCTGTTGCAACCACACCACACAATGCACTACCCCGTTGAGTAAGAAGTAACCCTAAAAAGAATCTTTTAATAAAATCAATTAGAAACAATTTTCTTTTTAGGAATACACAACACCAACTAGCTTAGGCTAGAGTTTCGAGCTTAAAACACCTTAAACTGCTCGGAACTAGTTTCATTACCCAACAATCGTAGTAATATTTTCATATAGGTAAACCCATATATATCAAATAACCCTGGGATGCTCTACTCAAACCAGAGTTAAGCACGAGGCCGTGGAAGATTGGAACTGTTGAGGATATCCCCTCACTTTCCTTTTGACCATAAACCAGAGTCGATGCACGTACGGGGGTCCTTCCGGACTTCGAGCTTAGCTACCCTGCCCATGCGTTTTGACTAGGCTGACGACTGTCCCCCCAGGATATTTCGTATGTATGGTAGCCTTAGTATCAAACCTATAGGATCTCACACAGGTAGAGTGGGCAGTTATTCCCACTTCACCTTGGATAGGAGTGGAAGGTAACCCTCTGGCAGTACTCCCGGGAAAGCGGTTTGGTGATTTAAGCGCTTGCACCCAGTGGACCTCTGGTGGATGCCACGAAACTGATCATCAGTACTCTTCTAGTCTGTTCTGGGCCCTGATCATCCCAGACTTACTTCTGAGAGTATTTTCTATCCATTTGATTGGTTTGATTACTTAGGATTTTTATAGTGGTATGTTGTTTGCCCCTTAGTCTTAGTGGCCACTAGGTTTTTACTTAGTTTTATTTTTATATATAATTGTGGAAGACCAACAGCTTCATAGGTCTCGAAGGTTGCAAAACCTTCTCCCACTCGGAGTGGAGCCACTACCGCCACCACCACGACAGAGGACAGACTCTAGTGGTATTTTTGAACCTACTGGTGAAATAGAGGTTCCTGGTGAACCACAACCTAAGACCCCGGATCAGCAAGCTTTTAATATTGTCGAGATTGAGGATCTCACTTCTGGAGAGTTTAATACTCCTTTTAACCCTCCTCTGACCGGACTTAATGATCCGCTTCTGGTACCTGTTGGTTTCCAGCAACCCGATTATAGTGCATATTTTTTCACACCTGGGCATATTATGACTAACCCGGGAGACGAATAGGGAGTTCCACAGACTCCCACAATGGGTATGAATACAAGTATTGTAAATCCGCCTTCCACTGCTACACTGAGTTCGACACAGACAATTTCTGTTTCAACTTTGTCCTTCAGTTTTAACGCTGGTACGTTAGGCCTGCCAAGCTCAACAGCTTTGACATCCGCCTCTACCCCTACTTTTGGACCCAGTAATACAGTGAATGTTGTTCCACCTCCTGTAACCCAACAATCATACCATATACCTAGTACTTGGATTTCCACACCTAATGTTGGGCCAAATCCCTCTACAACTAGGCCCGCCATGAGCACCATGATGGCACCATCCACCTCAACTATCCCTAGTTTTAACAACTTTGCAGGTTACAATATGAATCAAAATAATATACCTGCAGGAAACATCCATTTTTCTTTGTTTTCTGGAGGAGGGGGTAACATTCTAAACCAACAATATGGTGGGGCTAACACCCAGCCACTGTGGATGAATACACAAGGTACCAACCCACTTTCGTTTGGATGGGGGAATTTCAATAACAATTTCACACAACAACAGGTGGCAGGGGGAAACCCCTTCCAGCAGATGGCTGGGGGAAACCCCTACTAGCATATGGCTGGGGGAAACCCCTTCCAGTAGATGGTTGGGGGAAACCCCTACCAGCAAATGGTTGGGGGCAACCCTAACCAGCAATTCATGGTTCAAACTATGGGAGGTTCCCCCTTTATGACCCCAGCCTATCAAATGCCATCTTATAGAGCTTGTTTACCATTCCTGGAAACGCTGAATTTTCTAGATCTTTCCAAGTTGATGAACAATCCGGTGTGCCAAAACGTCACATGGCCACCAGTCCCCACTAAACTACCTTCGGACATTCCAAAATTCGAAGGTAAAACGGGTGAGGATCCTGGTGATCATGTCACCACTTTTCATCTCTGGTGTTCTTCGAACTCGTTGAATGAAGATTCCATCAGGTTGAGACTTTTTCAAAGAACTCTGACCTGTGTTACAGCCAAATGGTACATTGAGTTACCTACGGCCACCTTTTATAACTTTTGGGATCTCACAACTGTCTTTTTGAACCACTTCCAGCTTCCTGTTCGGTACGATGCCGAGACAGATCTTGTGTCTACCATTAGACAAAACAAAGCCACTCATTTATCTGATCACATTCAGGAGTGGCGAAGACAGAAGAGGCTCATTAAGGCCAATATCCCCCTAGAGTTCTTATTAGAGTGGTATCTGAAATCACTCCTCCCTTACATTTCTAAGGAAGTAGATACTTCTGTGGTGTCATCAGAAGAAGAAGCCATTCTAAGGACCCAGCAATTAGACTTGGTTTATGCTCAGTCTGGACTCCTTTATGAGATTATACCTGACGCACCACAATCAAACACTGATCTAGGTAGACCAAAACCTAGACCACATGCTGACGACATTGTAGGTTCAGTTGATTCTGTAGCTTTCGAAGCATTGACTAAACAGGTTCATGCCTTATTAGTCAAACAATTGAGTACAGAAACGACTTCCGTCACAACCTCTTCTTCTACTACTGAATCTGTAGAATAGGTTCAAACTAATCAAAAGGGCCCCCAGCAGCCCAACAACAAAAAGAAGGGCAAGAAAGGAGAGGGGAACCAATGAAAGCCCAAAAACAAAGAAAATGTCGAGGAGGGTAACAAAGAAAATAAAAAGGTTAAGTTCCCTTGCAAGATTTGCAAGCAGGATCACCTCACTCACCAATGCCCTCTGATCAAAGAAGCCCAGAAGCTACTTCAAGAAAAGAAACATGTCGTCCTGAAGGATCCATTCCCCAAAGGGTAGGGCTCAGCTTCTGGCACCTCCATTTCTAAGGGCACCACCCATGCTTCACTTGATCAAACTTTTATTAATATGGTTAACTTGGATGCTCTTTTACAAACGCGGGCAAGAAATTATACCCCGGATACACAGTATAAGGATAAAGATATTCCTGAATCTTCCACTCCTCTCCACATACTTGTGGATTCACTGCCCAAGATCCCAAAAGGTGTCTTGAAACGGGCTTCGCACAATCCCAACGCACGGGCTGCTGCCAACTACAATGTGGTTGAATATTTAGCCCAAACCCCTTATGCCATGTCCACCTTAGAAGTTTTGCAAAGTTGTCCATTACAATGAAATGCGCTTCTGGCAGCGATGGAAGTATGGAATCATCCAACATGACTACTTGATTTGATATGAACAATATCAAATACCAGTTCCCGTACCACGTTTCTCTTCAGATAGAGGTGAGTCATGGTCCTAATAACATTAGACAAGTCGTCGTAGATGAGGGCGTGTCTACATGTGTAATGTCAATTTCTTGTTGGAAAGCCTTGGGTTCTCCCGAGTTAGCCCCCTCTAACACTCTGCTTACTGCATTTGATGGTAGAACTTTCCGTCCACATCGAGTCTTGCCATCATTTTACTGTACACTTGCCGGTAAGACAGTTGCTGTAGAGGTTGAAGTTCTGGACGCTCCACTTGATTACAATATGTTTTTAGGTAGGAGATGGATGTATGCCATGTGAGCTATTCCATCGGCAGTTTTCCGAGTTGTAATGTTCCCGCATGAAGGAAAGATCATTATGATCGATCAACTTTTGTTCTCTCGGCAAAACAACCAGACTTCATCGGAATCCACAATTCCTTTAGTTAATCAATCTGCACTAGCAAGTGAGAGTTTAGGAGCAAGACTTTATGGGTCATTAATGGGCACTTTTGACCTACCCACTCCCGTTCTGTTTATGCATTTTGGTGAAGGTACATCTACTGAAAACTTCACGGTCGGTTTAAGGACTGATCCATGGATCCTTCCTACTGTATCAGAACCATTAGTGCCCTTATCCATTGCAGAAGTAGCATACATGGAAGCACAGCATGCTGCAACAGAACATATCATGACTTCGCCAGTCTCTGCTAAGTCAGATATGGACTATGCTCTGGCATGGTCAGTAGACTCGATCCACTCTTTTGACTGTTTAGACACGGTTTTTCCTTCTGACGAAGCCATTTTGGAAGCCATGATGGGCTTAGACCAACCTTGGGAACATCTGCACCACAGGTCTTACCTGCTTCCAAATCTAGACAGGATAGAGAGAGGAGATTTTTTTATGAGACCTGGTGGGAATGTTGATTTGTCCTTTATTCCTTCCACTTCAAATGTTGTTTATGCTGAAGGGAATATGGCTAATATATCTAGAACCATCCCGATTAACATTTCCACCAAACCTGGGGTCGTGGAAAATATTTTTATTGGAGCAGATTGTTCTCCAGAGGAGATTGCTATATATACCAAACTGTTTAAAGAATCCTGTGATATCTTTGCCTGGTCTTGTGAGGAGATGCCAGGCATCGATCTTTCCATCGTAGAGAATGTCATCACAACGTATCCTAATGTGAAACCTATGAGACAAAAGCTCCATCCAGTGAATCCTCAAAAAGCAGACGCCATTAAGGCGGAGGTTGAGATATTGCTTAAAACCAGATTTATCTACCCGATCAACATGACGGAATGGGTTTCGAATCCTGTTTCGATTGATAAAAAGCAAGGTACCATTCAAGTCTGTACAGATTTCCGGGATCTGAACAAAGCTTGCCCGAAAGATAACTACCCCACACCATTTATCGATCAAATCATAGATGTGTGTGCAACACACAAGATGTTTTCTTTCATGGACGGATTTTTGGAATACAATCAAATTCAAATCAAACCCGAATATCAACACAAAACAGCTTTTATTTGCCCGTGGGAAACCTTTGCTTATCGGAAGATGCTATTTGGTTTAAAGAATGCTGGAGCTACGTTGCAGCAAGCAATGAATTTTGCTTTTCACGATATCAAACACATAGTTGAACCTTACTTGGATGATCTCTCAGCGCGATCTCGCAAGAGACAAGATCATCCAGCTCATTTCAGACTTGTGTTTGAACGGTGCAGACAATAGAAGATTCGATTGAATCCCAACAAGTGTGTATTCTGCGTCAAGTCTGGACGACTACTGGGTTTTATTGTATCCAGTCATGGGATAATGATAGACTCGTTAAAAGTTGAGGCAATTGTAAATCTGCCTCCTCCTCGCACCCTGAGACAACTCCAAAGTTTGCAAGGCATGTCTAACTTCTTGCGGCGCTTTATCATAAACTATGCTAAAATCACAAAAGGTTTCATGAGACTACTTAAACAAGATACCTAATTTTTGTGGGATGAGGCTACTCAAGCATTGTTTGAGGCTTTGAAAAAGGCATTACTGTCAGCCCCCTTGTTAAGCCCACCTGATTATACAAAGGATTTCCTCTTATATCTAGCGGCGTCTATATACACAATTGGCATAGTAATAGTTCAAGAGGACGATACGCTCCAAGAGAATGTCATTTATTATCTCTCACGCGCATTGATAGCTCCTGAGATTAAATATTCGCACGTTGAGAAGTTAGCACTAGCTGCGGTCTATGCGGTACAGAGGCTTCGTCACTACATCGTTTTACGAACCACTACTGTGATCGCGGAGGTCAATCCTTTTCAATATGTTCTCACTCGACGCATCATTAGTGGGAAATATAATAAATGGATTGTAATCCTGCAGGAGTTTGATATGGTTTTTCAATCTGCCAAGTCAAAGAAATCACTAGTGTTCGCTGAATTAATTTCAGAATTTTCAAGTGACTTAGTGCATGTTGAGGAAGAGTCATCATTCCAGGATGAACATATCTTCCTTATTTCCTTCTCTAACCCATGGTACGGGGATATTTTAGTATATCTCCAGACTTTTAGGTGTCCTACCACTTTTTCTAGAGAAGAACAATCCAAACTGAAAAGTCATGCGAAAAACTATCTCATCATCTCTGATACTTTGTACAGACGTGGGATAGATTCCATCTTATGACGTTGTTTGAATTTAGAAGAAGCAGAGTTAGTATTGAATGATGCTCATAGTGGAGCTTATGGGGGTCATCTTTCTGGGTTGGCAATAGCCCAGAAAATACTGCGTGTTGGATTTTTTTGGCCTACAATCTTTAAAGATCATGTGGAAGCTATGAAACGCTGTCGTTCATGTCAGTTTTTCACCAGGAATATGAGAGCACATCCAGCTCCTCTTCATCCTGTGATCACAGCAGGTCCCTTCACCAAATGGGGGGTTGATTATATGACTTGTAATCCAGTATCAGCTGGAGGCCATCGCTATATTATTGTTGCCATTGACTACTTCACAAAGTGGGCCGAGGCAATGCCTACTGTTAAAGAGGATGGAGAAACCGCCGCTTATTTTGTATTCAATCATATTATCGCAAGGTTCGGCATACCCAAAGTGATCGTGACAGACCACGGTCATCATTTTCAAAACATCATGATGACTGAGCTTTATACCATGCTAGGTTTTTGTCAGGAGTATTTGTCATCATTCTATCTGCAGGCGAATGGTCAGGTCGAAGCGTTTAACAAAACTCTGAAGACAATTCTACAAAGAACCATTAATGCCAGTCGTACTAACTGGCACATCATGCTGTATACTGCTCTTTGGGCTTACCAAGAAAACGTAAAGACTTCTAGAGGGTTCTCTCCTTTACAACTTGTGCATGGGATAGAGGTAGTTGTTCCAATTGAATGTGAAATTCCCTCTTTGAAGTTGGTTGTCCAACTGTTACCAAAAACTTCAGTACTAGAAGAACGTTTGCTACATTTAGAACATCTAGACAAGCAGCGCCGCGATGCACTCACAACAAACGAAACTCATAAGAAACGAGTCAAAGGACAGTACGATAAGTCTATCAGACCTAGAGTTTTTCTCGAAGGAGACCTGGTCCTACTTTGGGATTAGGACAAGGAACCTTTAGGGGCTGGCAAGTTCAAGTCCATGTGGCTCGGTCCTTACATAATCTCGAAGGTATTGAAGAAAGGTTCTTATGAGCTAACAGACTACGAGGGTAATAAGTTTCCCGAGCCTAGAAATGGGCTCTACCTGAAGAAGTACTACGCTTAGGCACTTGTGCTTTTTCATGTATTATAGTTGTGCATTTTGTAGAACTAGTTTTTGCTTGTGATCATTAGTTGACCTTATGTGTGTTTTCTCACTTCATGTTTCAGATGTCTACTGAACACTTTTTAGGATTTGCTGATGGCGCCAGTCGCCACACCCGACAGTTGGCTTCAGCAGGTTTGATCATTTACTCACCGACTGGCCAACTAGTTTCTTCAAGGGGGGTTTGTTTGGGCCCCACAACAAATAACGTAGCTGAATACAGTGCGGTCATAGAACTTCTCTGGGATGCTCTTATCCAAGACATTTCACATTTGGAGGTAAGAATTGATTCGCAACTAGTTGTATTTTAGTTAACGGGTGTTTTACCAGATTAGAGATCCTGTTTTGCTACGACAGGTTTTGCGAGTTAAATTATTGGAAAGATAGTTTGATTCCATCATATATCAACATATTCCAAGAAATTTGAATGCATTAGCTGATTCATTTGGAAATTATGTTTTAGATTGGCATTTGTATCATACACGTCCATAAATAAACATTCACACATAAAGTTAAACACACACATGTAAATATAATCCGATACTGTATAAAAAAAATACCATGAGTTTGGAACACAAGTCTATCACAAAGTCATGTCATAAGATACAAAATCGGGCTCGATGGCCTCAAAATATACATAAAATATCTTTCTCTTATGGAGAAGGTGGGGCTGCATCCACTGCCTCTCGGTAACATATGGTCAGCCTGGCTACCTTCCACAGTAGCCTAATCCAGGCTGGGGGCACACCGACCACATCCTCCTGCATGTCGACGGGCATCCGCTCAATGCGATATGTAGGAATGTCTTGAGTCAACCAACTCATCTTCCTCTCTATAGTCCCTAGCGTAGCATCAGCTACACCCACATCAATGGGCCTCACAAAAGTAGTAGGATTTACCTCGGGATGAACTGGTCCAACATCTGCACATGACACTTTGTTTTAGTATTTTCAAGCTCACCATAAACATTATATACTTCAAATTGAAAAAATTAAATATTTTTCAAAACAAAACATACCTATATCTCCCCAGGCACCACCTGGAGGAAGTACCAACTCTTGATCATGGTGGAAGTCTAAAATAGCATATGGAAACTGCTCAAATATCGGTACTTGTCTCTCCCACCATCCCCAGAAATCATCGGTGTGATAGTAGAAATGACTTTCACCACCACCCTGGTGGAGAAAGATGTCACCCCAATGGCTCAATCTCAGCTCACGAGGGTTGACTAGAGGCAAAGGCATACCCAAGCTAAGAGAAGGTACCCTCTCAAAGAAGAAGGTACAAAGGATGCTACCATATCCAAAGTTCTTCATTCTCCCGGTCTTACACCCAGAGAGTTGAAGCTTCATATTTTCCAAGAGACTTGTGCACCAATCATAGACATGAACTTGCAAACATTCAATACCAATGTACATGTACTGCTTTGAGGCTAAGTGTTGTGTGGCACTCCCTCCCATTCGGTTCAACATACTGATAATAACCTTCAGAGGGAAGCTTGCAAGAGTAGAAATGAGAATTTGACTTCCACATTTCTCATTACCTTCCACACAATAAGCATTCATATAATCCTGCATGGACATGGCACCCACATTTCGTGAAGTCCCTTTCAGGTTTACAGGATCTCCCCTCCTAGAGATCCATGTAATGAAGTATATGTCGTCAACTGTGAGCTCCAAGGTCTCTCCTCGGATATTAAACACATTTGCATCGGAATTCCAACACTGAATGAGTCTTTGTAGTAAGCGGTTGAGTGCCCTCATGTTTACGGTTCGGTAGAATTTCAACAAACCACATCTTCTTAACGTGTGGAGAGTGGTAGGATCTTGCATAGCCACCCTATCCATCTCTTCATGCTCCCTCTCCCTCCAAATAAGTGCAATCCTGTCAAAAGAAGGGCCAATTTTCAGTTCTTGAGCAATTTTTAGCCATTTTCAGGAAAACAATGCTACTCTATAGCCACATAGTCACATTTGGGCGCTACTCTATAGCCATACAGTAGCATTTACCTTGAAAAATACCCTTCTTTACCTACTAGACAGCAACGTACATGAAAATGGCGAGTTGAGCATGGCTAGATAAGAGATTTTAAGCATGAAAATTGACAAATGAACCATCAAAATGCAAGTTGGGATGAAAATAACTTACTTGGAAGAAGAATGAAGTCGAATGGTGGCCCGATTTGATCGCTATGAACGGATGAAGATCAAGGGTTTACTCCAAAACTTGCTCTACAATTCCAAATGTGATATTTGAGTTTTCAAAATGAAATTACATATATGAATTTGAATTTGATTTTTTACCCACTTTTTTGAAAAGTCTATAGTTTCAAATTTCATAAAAAAAGGTTCTATTTAATCATTAATACCTCTAAATGTTGATGAGTTGAATCTAACCTATGTTTCTCAAATTTTCACTAGATTTTCATAGCGTCAATCTATTATGACTCAATTTCTTTAGTGATGGACCTTGTTAAGTACTTCATGGTTCAAATATTGTCATTTAATATTTTTTGTCATTAATACTAACATGGTTGTTGAAATCCTAGTCTTTGGCAGGTCATGAGTTGTGATTCTAGAAGCTGTCTTTTAAGTTATTTTAAGCTCTTGTTTGGACTATTGAAACCTAAACAAGATTGTTGAGCAAAATTGTCCTCTTCAATCTCATTAAAGGAACTGAAGGCTCATCCGATTAAGTATAATTTTAACCCTGTTCTGGACTTTTGCAGATTACTTATGAAAAAGGAATACTCTAGTCATCCGTGGCTAGAAGAGTTCTTTTTCCATTATTTTACACTTTTTAGAGGGAAGAGACTAACTTTACGAAAAAGGACCTTTTGGAGCCTTCTTTAGGGTTTTCAAGCTCTCGAAACATGAAAACACCAAGCGAGCACTCACCTACTTAGGCTCGATGTGAAATCCACGAGAGGGTGTAAAGAGGATTGTTTAAGTTTTGCAGACTCTATAAATAGGAAAACACCGGTGAGCATTAACCTTCTTGGGCTCGATATTAAAATCCACGAGTAGGTGAATGGAGTTATTGTTTAAGTTTTTCAGACTCCTTAAAATTGAAAACACCGGCGAGCAAGAACATATCTCGGCTGGATATTAAAATCCATAGATCAGTACTATAGAGTAATCTTCTATCTCTTGTTCGAACTCTGTAAACAATGAACAAGGTCCTGAGTCTTCCTCCCATGGGCTCGTTAAACTCTTTATATGGTTGGATCCATTGAGTTTTCATTCTTTCTTGGACTCATTAAAAAAACAAGAAAGGTATTATTTTATCTAAAAAGAATAAGGGATAAGAAGGGTATATCACATCTTACAGTTTCAAAGGCAGTTTAGTCAGTCAAGTCCTTGAACATAGCACCTACTTGATTCTATCATTTTAGTTGGGTTAAGTTTTTGACCTTAGGGTGAACCTGATCTCCGAGTTATTACTCCCCCGGTTGGTTATTCTTCCAACCATATGGAGGGTCTGTCATGTATCCTACATTACAGGCTTATATCATTTTCCCCATCATGTTGAAAACTACCTAAGTCACTTTGTGTCGTGCTCACTGTTCAAGGATACAACCTATGTTGGCCATTCTGCAGTTTACCTTGACCTCATGTGTCAGCCATCCTAATGTCAGTCTTGTTACTTGTACTACTCCACATCAGCTCATACCTTTGAGTGTTCCTCGGTTGGGTGATGGAGGATGCCTTAAAGCCTCCCTTCCAACGAACTTCTTCCCATCGACATCAACTCATTTTGCTCTGGGAATGAAGTTTATAGTTTCGGTTAGTACCTTGGGGATTGCAGTCATCAGTGGCAGTTTCCCTCGTCGTTGAATAATGAGAATACATCAATGTCTCTTATTTGATGGGTTCCTTAGGTGTTTGACTTCAAGTCCACTTATTCACACTTGTTGGATCATACTAGGTACCTTGGGTCCCATTATGATTATTGATGGAAGCCCTCGCGTTGGTTAACAGTATACATCAATGACCGGTAATCAAACGATACCCCCCATGTTCGACTTTCAGATCATTTATTCACATGGTTAGGGTTTGTACCTTGGGTTGTCTGGATGAAGACCTTGGGATTTTGATAGCATTACCTCATCATGTTATCACCCAAGCTGTGCAAGACTGAGCCTCACTCATTTTGGCTCTTCATGAGACATAGATCCAGTTTGTTGTTATGGCTATGATCTCTCATTCTGACATGGATTCACGCTTGTATTTCAGTGGCCATGCTATATATACATCAACTAGTTATGTATCGGAGATCATGTTGTATCATACTAGACATCTGTATGATGTCAAGATTGTAACCGCTCACTGACCTTGATCGTTATTTCAGGTACTTTTGTGACTTGGTTCTGTGGTTTCTTGCTCCTTCGTTGACTTGGAATTATAATGTATTTCGGCCATCGTTTCCCTCTAACCTCACACATTAGGGGGCATCTGTTATAGGTCAAATTTGCACTTCTCTGTCTGTGATCACATCTACCTGTTAATCACACAAAAGGACAACTTGGATGGAAGAGCAAGATTACTCTAGATGATGAATGGTTAAGAATTACCCCTCTATAGCTGATAAAACTCTCTTTTTTACCTACTTTTAGGGAAAAAAGCTACTCTATAGGCATAAGAGGAGCGTTCACCTTCAAAAATATCTAGCTCTGCTTCATAAAAGTAGTGTTTTCCTTCATAAACATGCAACTCTGCTTCACTAGAGTAGCGTTCACCTTCAAAAAAGCCTGCAAACGCTTGTTGCAAACATAAAAGTTGCATATTGAACACTACTCCACTTAAGAAAAGTAGCATACACCTTAAAAAGTAATCAAAAATATATTAAATTGACGAATTGGGATTAGTTGAAGTTGGTTTTGCAACTTCCCCAACCTCCCAATCAAACTACCTCTCGATCTAAACTGCCTACCTTGTCCCATAAATACAAAGGAGATGCATGAGAGAGGGAGCTAGAAATTATGCATTAAGGGTTGTTACACTGGAGGAATTCCAAAGTTAGTGTGAAGAGCAGGAGCCCAGGATTTGGTTGGACAAGCACTTTGAATGATCAGGTATACATTGTACTGATTATTTGCTTTTGACAATAAAGGTTGAAATGCCCTTCCTGTCCCAATCAAATGTCTAATGGATTGCATGTTTGTTTGGATTAAATGCTTGATTGTATTTGATGTCTAAATTATATTTCAATTTCATCATTGTTATATCAGTCAAGATACGTTGAGGAAGGTATCTTTGTATTGCAGGTCTGTCAAACAGAAGATCAAGTGGAGGATCGATCGAAAGAGCAAGCTAAAGCTAGGTTAAAACATCGTTAATAAGGTATGTTGTCACAAACCTTTATCTCTTTCCTTTTGTAGAAGTCTATGTAATATGATTAATGCATTTACCTGTCACCCCAGAAGTTGGTAGTGTCCATCTCCTCGCTATAGGGTATATTTCCTGAACAACAGTGGTCATGTTAAACAACTTATATCCCTTGGAGTATTCTGAATATAAAACAAAGAGACATGGTTGGATTTGGGACTACAAGGCCCTCCTTTTCTCAAGTGAAATTCTATCCCAAGCCTTGGATCCAAAAATCCTAAAATGAGAAACATCAAGTTTGTGCCCAGTCCAAGCTTCAAAAGGAGTGATTCCTTTCAATGATTTATGAGGCACTATGTTCTATATGTAGGATGCATATTTCATATATTCATCCCAAATTCTTGGATAAAAAGAATTAGACTCAAGCATGCATGTAGCCATCTTTTTGAGAGATTTGTTCTTCCTCTCAGCAACACCATTCTGCTGAGGTGTGTAGGGAATAGTATGTTGCATCTGAATATCATTAGAAGTAGGTAATTGTTGAAAATTATATTTGATGTACTCCCCACCATTATAAAATCTGAGGACCTTGATGTATCTTCCATATTGGTTCTCAACCGAGGCTTTGAAAAGCTTGAAACAACTAAAAACTGCATACTTTAATTGGAGGAAAAAGATCCAACAGTATCTGGAAAAGTCATCTATGAAGGTTAGGATGTATTTTGCATTTTTCAAATACACATAGGGAAAAGGAACTGATATATAACTATGAATGAGCTCAAGGGGTGCAGTGTTTCGCTCAGAGTGGGCTCTCTCAAACTTATGCTCAGGGTGTTTTCCTAGGATACAAATTTGACAGACTCCTTTAGAAAACATGATGTTGGGAAGCTCTATGACCATATTCTTCTCATGAATTTAAGAAAGGTATTTGTAATTAAGGTGACCAAATATATCATGCCATAATTTGATTGAATCTTTGGCATGTGTCAGGAGAGAAGAAGGTGAAGAGAAAGGAACAAAGTGTGAAAACCTATATACTTTTGAGCTATGATCACCGGTACCTAAGGAAAAAATTATTCCTGTAGAAATTTCTTAAATTTAGACATCATTAGGTGTGAAAAAAACCTTCTTGGGAGACCCAGTTTGATTCATCTAATATACTGACAAGAAGTTTGCAAGAAGTTTTAGAGTCATCACCCAACACAATAGTTGGACCACCAGAAGATTCAAGAGAGGAGAAAGACTCTCTTGTTGACATCATATTCCTTGAATCTCCAAAATCAATGATGAAATAGGTATACTTGGATGTGCCTGCCATCAAAGCATGTACTCTCTCCCTGTATTCGGAATTGGATCCTCCTTCTTTCTTGCGTTCCCTGGAAGAGGGATGTTGGATTTATCAAGGAGTTGAGACATTTGGTCAATGGTCTTCTTCATGCATGAGCTCTTAGGATGAAATCCCCTATTTGTGTATGCACACTTAGACTTCTCTTTCTCCTTTTGAGAATTCTTCTTGGAATTGGGGGAGTCTTCTTGAGCTTTTTTCTTGTCTTTCTTCTGATCTGGTGTATTTTTGGGATTGGCCTTCTTCCTTCTTTTTGAATTCTTTGAATATCCATCAGCCAAAGCATGGTCCTTTGATGGATTCTTGATTGTTCTCGTCAATACCAACTTGTCTTGCTCCTAAGTGAGTGATTCCATGAATTCTACCAGTGAAGGCATCTTCCAATTTCGAACTGTGAGTTTCATAGCATGGAAGGTCGAAACAAAGACTGAGTAATCAGGGCCAACCTTATAGAGGATGTCCAAGATCAATTTCTCATATTTCTTGTCAATTCCACACTACTTCAATTGAAGGACAAGAGCTTTAAAATTTGAAAAAAGGTCTTGTAAGGTCTCGAAATTGCTTGGACTCAGTGAAACTAGTTCATTCTCCAATTGGTGACCCCTCAATTCATCTGTCTTTCGAAATAAAGTTTGGATATTGAACCAAAACTAATTAGGAATGGTAAGACCATCTATATGGAAAGAATATCCTTGGATTTTCTGAGACACAAGAGACCATAAGCCTCATATCCTCTGTTGTGACAAGTTTCCTTCTCAATTAGAGCAGTAGGCTCAGTTTTAGTAGCCATAGTCACCCTGTAGAGGCCTTTAATCCTCAACAAGATCTCCATATCCGCATTCCATTCAAAATAATGGAATGGATTTAGCATGTTTTGTTGTGATTGATCCATGGAAGCTTTGAAATATGCCTCTAAGATGTTTGGTTGCACCCCTGAGATGCATAATTGGTCCCTCTAGGAGACTGAAATGTGTCCTCTATCTGACTTGTTTGATCCCGCGGGGAAAAAGAAGGAGAATAGAACAAATTGATATCTCTGATACCATGTGAAAATATTTTTCAAACCAAGATCTACTCAAACAATTACATAATCTCACAAATTGCCTTGCAAAAACTAGTCATATAACACATAAAACAATCATGAATATGATGCAAACAGTATAATTCTATTGAATAAGTATACATCATACAAACTTAGGCAATGTAATGGCTGTAAAAATATATAATTACATAAGATATTTGAAACCCAAAGAAGGCATTCAAAATCCTCACAAAAACGAGCTTACTAAAAAGATGAAAACCCCCCCTAGGTGCAAAATGTGCTTTCCAAATCACCTCTAAGGCTCACGAATTGGTAAATTTTGAGTACAATGGTGATGTAGGATGAAAAATAATCGTAATTATATATTTTATAAAGAGGAAACATCATGGAGGGCGAGTTGGCCAAAAAACTGTTAAAGCCGAGTCAACTAGCTTTTACCTTTTCACCAAAAATAGTAAAAAGCAGGATAGCACCCTTCTAATCCAGGAATGGAATAAAATATCACAAAATATCAGGAAATATTATCCAAAATCTCCAGAAGTGTGCTCTAGTGACTCAGGATGTCTTATGGTCCACCCAAAGACAAAATAATGGCCAACTACCTAGTCAACAGCTAGGAATTAATAAAAAAGGACTAATAATCTATCTCCTAAGTATGGAATGGGTATGAATGGGTTTTTAATATTCTAACACTTTGTTTGTTTTTTTTCTGGAAGCATTTAAGGAAATATTTTTTTGTTGTTTTTTTACTAATACAATCATAATTTTGGAATCTTATCCATCTAATCGACTAGAAATCCCATGGAAGTCCACTGTCATTATGTTTTTTTAAATGATAAGTTGTTGAGCTACAGAACCATTTACAAGTGCTGTAAAAACCTATGTATACTTTGATTCCTAAATGAATATCAAGTATATCCTTTTTCTTAGTGAAAAAAAAGAAATAAATCAAATGATTTTGTTTAAATAAATATGGTTTAAACAAATATACCTTCCACAATAAAGAACACCAACCACGATTATATTGTTGATACTTTCCATAGTAAAGAAGCCAACAAATATATTGTCGATACTTCCTATGCCATCTATGCCTAGAAACAAAGAAAACAAGTGTGTTCAAAAGAAACAGAACATCTATGCTTAGGAACAAAGAAAACAAGTGTGTTGAAAACAAAAAGAAGAAAAAGAAATGGGCAAACTATAAAGTAAAATTTGATTACAAAATCAAATGTTATTGTTTAAAGAAATATGGTTTTGTATTTTGTATGCTTAAAAAGCTACAATAGTGTTATTAACATTATTAATGGGAAGAATAATGATAGTATTTCAGTCATTTCTTTTGAAAAACAATGAAGATAAGATAAGATAAGATAAAAAAAATCACCTAAGTTGAATTGTGGGATAGCCATTGTGATATGCACATGCAACATGGCATAAACAATGAATCTAACATTTGATAAATGTTGATCCTTAGCACTAAGACATGTTCTATTTTTTAGATCAATTGTATATTATTTGTGTCTCTTTGGATTTGAGAAAAAACTATGTTGGTGCAACCTATGTTCAAACTTGGAAAAAAACACACATGTTAGGGTAGGACCCTAACATCCCCTCTGCCTTTAATGCTCCAACAACTTTCATGAGGATAATGGACGATATCATATGGTAATTCACTAATTATTTTGTGGTCATATATCTGGATGATATCCTCATCTACATTAGAACATGGGAAGAGCATTTGCGGCATATCCACTAGGTCCTCAACACCTTGCAACAATGAAAGTTATACGCTAATCTGGAGAAGTGCTCATTTGGAATGGAGAGGGTTAAATATATAGGATACATCATGGATGAACATGGTGTTCATTTGGATCCATCCAATCTCCAAGCCATCCATGATTGGCCAACCCCAACAACTCTCACAGAGCTTCGTAGCTTCCTAGGCCATGCCAACTTCTATAGCATATTTTTGTTGGGATTCTCTAATATTGCTTGGTCGCTTAGCCATGTGACCAAAAGGGAATCTAAGGCCAATTTCAGCTGGTCCAAGCCACATCAACAAGCATTTTAGAAGCTGAAACAACGCTTATGTTCGACACATGTCCTTGCCTTACAAGATCTACAACAGCTCTTTGAGATTGAGACAAATGCTTCAGACTATGTTATTGGTGCAGTCCTCACTTAGCATGGCCATCCAGTGGCATATCATAGTGAGACACTTTCAGATACAGTCCTCAAGTACCCAACCATTCCTACTAGGAACACCTTCGATGCCCTAGCCATTGATCAAATATTTCTCCAAGAGGTAATTCGCTTGCATGGGGTGCCTCGAAAAAATATATCCGATGGAAATTCTTGGTTTACTAGCAGGTTTTGGAAAAGGTATTCAAGCATCTATGGGTACCAACTTAACTTCGACACTCCTTATCATCCCGAAACGAATGTTAGACTGAAAGACTTAACCAAGTATTAGAAGATATGTTGAGGATGTATGTCATGGATCAACAGAACTAGTGGGAAAGGTACCTTCCCTTAGTAGAGTTTGCATACAACAATAGTTACCATAGCTCCATTAGTGAAACTCCATATGAGATCCTATATGGGAGACCTTACAGGAACCTATTGAGTTGGGATTGGCTAGAACATCGGGCTATGTTGGGATTGAACATGCTCCAAGAAATGGAGGAACAAATGGTTATAATTAAACAAAGGCTTAAAGAAGCTAGATACTGACAAAAAATTTATGCATATGCAAAAAGAACGGTTAGAATCTATAAGGAGTGTAGTGAATATTTTGTTAGAGTGAGACCCACTAAAAGTACCTTTCGATTTGGGAAAGGAACTAAACTATTCCCCATATTTGTTGGACCATTCAATATCCTTAAAAGGATTGGATCTATTGTTTACAAGCTTGATATGTCATCCCATCTTGGAAAAATGCATCACGTATTTCATGTTTCAGTGCTTGGGCATTATGTTCGTAATCATTCTCATGTGTTGAAATTGGAAGGATTGCATATTTCTAAGGAGAGGATCATTCGGGTCAAACTATATTGTGTACTAGATCACAGGGTTCACCAACTCAGGAACCAAACACTTGATCAGGTGAAGGTCCAATGGGATCACTATACCCTAGGAACTATCACCTGGGAGGATGCAAAGGAAATGCGCCAAGATTTTCCATATATTTTTAATTAGATTTACAAAGTATTAATAGAATCATATGGTACAATGGTCTAATGGTTTTGTAGACAATAGATATAATCCTTGGATACTCGTTACATACATACATACTTAGCTAATAATTTTGATTGTGAAAATACTATGTGTGAAATGAATAAATCATAATATGAGTGTTGGATGTTGGTTGTTATGTTGTTTCGTCACATATTATGGTCATGATGATGTTATTATGTTGTTTCATCATATAGTATGCATTTGTAAATACTTAATCCGACAGTCACGATATGTTCCTGACATAGAGTGATCCGACGGCTCAACTTCTCTTAGATCAAACCTAACCTTGATCCGTGGCTTAACACCCGATTGGTCCATGATCTCTATTTAAAGAGCATGGAGGGTCATTGTTTAGTTGATCGATTATGAGAAGCTCATTTGTAACTTTCTTTCTTTGCATAATAAATTGTCCCATAGAAGCTATTTGGCCGGGGCCGTGGAGTGTTTCCCTCAAGAGAGTTTAAACCACGTCAAAACATTGGTGTTTTGATCTGTGATCTGTTTGTGTGAAGTGGTTGCTCTTGGTGTTCGGTCCTTTGGTAGTACCCTGTGTACCCAAACATGGTATCAGAGCTTTTATGAAGTGTCGCTTCCAGTTATGATCTAGATCTTGAACTACTGTTGCTGAAACTCGAAAGGGTTTCTAGTTCTGGTATTCTGGGCTGTGGGAGGTGTTCCATTGCGTCCGGAGTGTCGTTTCCATTGGGAAATAGTTTTCGTTTGATCGAAAATGGTTCCCGGTTGCTCCAGAAACACATATTTCATCAGATTTGAAGGTATAATGTTACAGTGACGCATTTTTTTATTTTCTTTTTTTATAAGGAAAAAATCTCATATTTCATCACTTTTTACTGTTAGATTTTTTTTGGGTTTGGATTGTTGCTTTCCCGTTTGCGTATGCTCTTTGTCGTGCACCTCGAGCAATCTCGGCAAATCAAAAACAGAAATGGAAAGGGTTTTTCTCGGCTGCGTATGCTCTTTGCCGTGCACCTTGCGCGATCTTGGCAAATCAGAAACAGATAGAAAACGTAGACTTTCTGGGCAAGCTAACAAGATTTAAATCCATAAGTGTGGAAAAGTTTTTTTTGTTTCAATTTGTGATTTGTTTTGCAGGAAAAAGGGCAAGCACGCAAACCGAGCAAGAAGAGTAAAAAAAAAAAATCCCCTTCCTCATTCCCATATTTTACATACCTTTTAATCTAGCTCACTTGGTTCAAAGTTGCTTTATTCCTTAATAGGTCTTGAGTTCAAGTCTTAGGAAGTTACTTTTAAAAGAAAAAGTGCATGCAATTTCTATTTTCAAGTTATTTTATTGTAAAAGTGCATCTCACTTAAATAATAAAAAATAAAAATACAAATGAGTCACTTAAGTTTTTTTTATTGTTGCACTATTTAAAAGTAATATCATTGTAAAAGTGAAATCACTTATTTTACAAAAGTGGTTCACTTAAAGCAACTTTCTTGTAAAGTGATTGTCAAAAGGTTCATCTTGGGAAGAGGGGGGTTCTTTTTTTTCTTATGGACATTCTCTAGCTGTCACGTCACTATTGGGGACATCTTCAACAGTTTCTTTGTTCAAGCATAACTTCATCATACAGAGTCAGTTTTCAGTGCCGTTTTTTTTGAAACCGCCTATTTTTTCAATCTCTTCACATCCAGACTATTGGTTTCTGCTTTTACAACCATTAATTTACAAATATGGCCGCCCCTTGTGATATTCTACTTAACAGTTCCAACTATTTCTCATGGAAATCTCGTATGGAGGATGTTCTACGAAGTAGGGGACTTTTCAGAATTACCTCAGGGAAAGAAAAATAACCCACTGATGATGATAAGAAAATAAAATGGGCAAATAGATGTGATGAAGCTCATGGATTGATTGGGATGTCAATCTCTACTGATTTGCGATTCCACATATCTGGAATTGATGAACCTAATGCTGTTTGGGACAAGTTGGAATCTGTGTTTGGTAAACACAATGAAATTCGAGGTCACCAACTCGAAAATGAGTTGATTTCTTTAAATCCAAGTGACTTTTCATGCATTCAAGATTATTTATCTAAGTACAAAACTCTTAAACTCTTATGTGCAGAATGTAAGATTGAGAGGGAAGACAAACAATGCATTTATCATATTCTTTCCAAACTTGGACCTGCATATTTTGTTTTTGTATCTACATTTTACTCCATGAAATCATCCTTGAATGCAGCTAGCTATCAAGAGCCTAGTCTTGAATCCTTTTGTGATTCCTTCATTAGAAAACAAGATAAACTCATTCATCTTGGAATAATCAACAATGCAGATACATCTGGGAAAGCCTTATTGTCCCAACAGAAAGAAAAGTCCAAGCCTCCCAAGAAACAAAATTTTCACAATAATAAGTAAAACAATGGTCCAAAACCCTCTCAGTCAGCTCCTTCTTTAAAAAATGACAAAGGATCCAAGCCAAAAGGCAAGAAGACTGAGCGTCATTGCAACTATTGCGGGAAAGATAATCATGATGAATTTAAGTGTTTCAAGAAGATGGCAGCCTTGGAAGCAGCAATGAAGAAGCACCACATCATCCTAGATTCGTCTTCAGAATCTGCCTCTCATGGACATGCACTTTGTGCTTCTGGTTATTCTTATAATGCATCTTCTTCTTCTACTTCAAATGAATGGCTCATTGATTCTGGAGCATCTTATCATATGGCTAAGGATCAAGCCATCTTTTCTACTATGCATGAATGTAACACCAAACAAATATTTGTTGGTGATGATAGATCTCTAAGTGTTGTAGGAGCTGGAATAGTTCCAGTAGATAATGGTCATTTTAGTGATGTACTATGTGTTCCAAGAATTTCCTGCAATTTGTTATCAGTCTATCAGATCACTCATTCTGGTGAAGGTAAAACTGTGACCTTTACACCTCACCAAGTTGTAATCAAGGATTTTAAAGATCCTCAACAGGTCCTAGCTACCGGAATTGTTGATGATATTACCAGGTTGTACAAGTTTAACAACTTTGGGTCATCACCTTTCCCTTCAGTTTTTGTTGCTCATAGTGATAACTTGAGCAAACTTTGGCATGAGCGATTTGGTCACTTAAATTATTGCTCATTGCAACAACTATGTAAAGAAAATATGGTGACAGGTCTTCCGATGGTATCTTGCAGGGATGGTGTTTGCTCCGGTTGTGTACTAGAAAAACATCATCGGGACAGTTTTGACAAACGTGCCTCTTGGCACGCCTTGGTTCCCTTGGAGCTTGTGCATAGTGACTTGTGTGGTCCTCTTCCATCTGCTTCCTTTTCTGGTTTCAAATATTTCTTAACTTTCATTGATGATTACACCAGACACACTTGGGTTTATTTCCTAAAACTTAAGAGCGAAGTATTTAACATGTTCTTGGCCTACAAGGCCCTTGTGGAAAAACAATCTAGTCATCAAATTATTAAGTTAAGATCTGACAATGGAGGAGAATATGTTAACAATAAGTTCGCTACTTTCTGCACTGAACAAGGCATCCAACAACAGCACACTGTTCCATATACACCACAACAAAATGGTGTAGCTGAGCGGAAGAACCGCACTTTAAAAGAAATGGCTAATTGTATGATCCAATCTAAGGGACTAAGTCTTCAATTTTGGGTTGAAGCCATTAATTGTGCAAATTACATAGTTAATCGCACCCCCACTAAAGAATTACAAGGTATAATATCAGAAGAAGCATGGAGTAAAACTAAACCTGATGTAAGTCAGTTCCATGTGTTTGGTAGTGAAGCATGGGCTCACATTCCGGATGAAAAACGGAAAGCATTGCAGCCTAGAAGTGAAAAGTTCATATTTGTTGGATATTCTGAAGATGTAAAAGGTTATAGACTTGTTCAACCACATTCTCATGATATAATCATTAGAAGAGATGTTAACTTTGATGAAAATCTCTTGGCCTGCGAGCCTAACTCGGCAATTGTGCCATCTTTGGCCCGCGAGCCTGATTCGACATTTATGCCTTCCTCTTCTTCTTCCAACTTCCTTAACAGGTTTCCAACTCCAGTTTCTGATGATGACAGTGAGGATGAAAATCCACCTCCGCCTACTCATGTTCCTCCAGTTGCACCAGCACAAGTGCTTCCTCGATGGGCCCGTTCAACATGTGAAGCAACTGGTGATCTTGCCGGTGATCCTAGAGATCATCGTCGAACACGTTCTCAATTTCAGTGAGCCTCTTTTCTCTTGGATCAAGTTTCCGAGAATCATGATCCAAAAACTTTTGCAGAAGCTTCAGGGAATCCAGATTGGGATGAAGAATATCGTTCCTTAATGGCGAACGATACTTGGGATATTATACCTCTTCCAAAAGGAAGAAAACTTGTCAGATGTAAATGGGTCTACAGAACTAAGCATGCATCAGATGGAAGTGTTGAAAGACTTAAGGCAAGGTTAGTTGCCAAAGGTTTTTCCCAAGTTGAAGGGATTGACTACAATGAAACCTTTGCTCCCGTCGCAAAAATGAACTCCATCCGCCTTGTTCTTTCCCTTGCAGCCTTACACAACTGGGAAGTCCATCAAATGGATGTCAAGTCTGCCTTCTTACATGGTGATTTACAGAAGGAAATTTACATGGAACAACCTCTTGGCTATGTTCATAATAACTCTAGCCTTGTCTGCCGCCTTAAGAAATCCTTATATGGCTTTAAGCAAGCTCCTAGAGCTTGGTATGCCAAAATGGATAGCTTTCTCCTTGACACTAGTTTTTCTAGATGCCATTCTGACCCAAATGTCTATACCAAGAAAGTAGGAAACCATCTCATCATACTTGTTCTATATGTTGATGACCTTATTCTTACTGGTAGTGACCCTAAGCTTATAACCCATGTGAAATCCAGTCTTAAACAAAATTTTGAAATGTCAGACTTAGGACATTTGCATTATTTTCTTGGTCACCAAGTCCTGCAAACCAAAGAAGGAATCTTTCTTTCTCAGTCTAAGTATGCTTGTGACCTTCTTCATCGCTTTCACATGGAAGATTGTACACCAGCCCCTTCTCCCTTCCAGTCTGGAGTCAAACTTTCTGCCACTTGTACTTCACCTGAAGTCGATGCCACCTTGTATCGTCAGCTTGTTGGTAGTCTCTTATACTTGACTCATTCCCGTCCTGACCTTTCCTTTGCCGTTGGTCGTGTTTCCCGTTATATGCAGACACCGCATGAAAGTCACTGGAAAGCAGCTAAAAGAATACTTCGATATATTCGAGGTATAGTTCAGTTTGCGATTCATTACAGTATAGGGGGGAAACCTTTGTTGGTTGGTTTCACTGATTTAGATTGGGCCGACGATCCTGATGATCGAAAGTCTACTGCAGGTTATGTTTTTAGTCTGGGATCTGGACCTATTACTTGGGCTTGTAAGAAACAACAAGCTCTTGCTCTTTCTTCAGCAGAGGCAGAATATCGAGCAACAGTTAATGCCAGTCAGGAAGCTTTATGGCTTCGACAGATCCTTTCAGAGTTTGGATTCAAGCAGCAGCAGCCTACTCCACTTTGGTGCGACAATCAAAGTGCCATCAAGCTTGCCAAAGATCCAGTTCTACATCAACACAGCAAACACATTGAGCTACATATGCACTTCATCAGAAATCTTGTTCATGATCGTGTTCTTGAAGTGCTCTTTTGCCCTACAGATGATCAAGTTGCAGACATCTTCACCAAGTCTCTTACAGAAGCGAAGTTTTCTAAACTTCGATCTATGTTAGGAGTTCAGGAACTTGTCATTAAGGGGGGATAGGCTCTAATGCCTCCTTCCTTCTCCTAATAGTGTCACTTTTGTAAATCCTTCAATCCTATCCCAAGTTGTTCTTAAGGGGGGATGTTAAGATATTTAGACACTTAGGAGTTAGTTAAGATCAACTTGTGTAATAGATCTGTTAGGGATAGTGTGTTTCTTTAGTATGCATTTGTAAATACTTAATCCGAAGGTCACGATATGTTCCCGAAATAGAGTGATCCGACGGCTCAACTTCTCTTAGATCAAACCTAACCTTGATCTATGGATTAACACACGATTGGTCCATGATCTCTATTTAAAGAGCATGGAGGGTCATTGTTTAGTTGATCGATTATGAGAAGCTCATTTGTAACTTTCTTTCTTTGCATAATAAATTGTCCCATAGAATCTATTTGGCCGGGGCCGTGGAGTGTTTCCCTCAAGAGGGTTTAAACCACGTCAAAACAGATCGGTGTGTTGATCTGTGATCTGTTTGTGTGAAGTGGTTGCTCTTGGTGTTCGGTCCTTTGGTAGTACCCTGTGTACCTGAACATGATTGTGAAAATACTATGTGTGAAATGAATAAATCATAATATGAGTGTTGGATGTTGGTTGTTATGTTGTTTCATCACATATTATGGTCATGATGATGTTATTATGTTGTTTCATCATATGATGTGGATTAAATTGATTGTGCCGATGTTATTGATTGCACCAAGAGTAGCGAGGTGCTTACAACCCAGTATGGGGGAGATGTGTAATGTTATGTAACGATGTCATGTTATATACCAAAAATAAAAAGTAATTAAAAAATTCATGTTGGATCATATAATAAAAAATGAAAACCAAATAAAAAATAATTAAAAACTCCATATTCACTCAAAAAAAAAATTTAAAACCAAATAAAAATTCATTAAAAAATAACACCTGGAGAAATTGGATGCCTCTCGGTGCTTGATAGATCCGCATTTAGGATGGACCTATGCTGGTATTATTCCATCATATGCTATGGATTAATTGATCATGATAATGTATATTATATTGTCTCATCATAAATTTAAAACCAAATAAAAAGTCATTAAAAAAATAACACCTGAATAAATTGGATGCCTATCGGTGCTTGATAGATCCGCATTTAGGATGGATTTATGTTGGTATTATTCCATCATATGCTATGGATTAATTGATCATGATAATGTTTATTATATTGTCTCATCATATGATATGGATTAATTAATCATGATGATGTTTATTAGGTTATCTCATCGTATGCCAGGGATTAAATTGATCATGAAGATGTTATTATGTTGTTTTATCACATATTATGGATCAATTGATGATGATGAGGTTTTTGTTTCATCATAAGCTTGGATTAAATTGATCATGAGGACAATTATTATGTTCATAATTAAGTTCTCTAGGATTATGTTGTTATGTTTTTTTGTCATATGCAATGGATTAAGTTGGTAAAAAAAATGTGTATCATGAAGGCTTCATTTTATACTATGGAATGGGATTATAGTATGATGACTTTATTGAAATGATTTATATTATGCTATGGAATAACCATGTTATACATCTAGGGAAAAAGGCATGGTAAGCAACATATTGTTCATTATAAAACATGTTAAATTATGATATCGTGCCATATTTAACAAACAATTAATTGATAATTCGTGTTGGATAATGGACAACTTTATGTTCTCTTGTGATATATCATTCACTGAGCAGAATTTAGCACTGGTCGCATTTCTTTATGAAAATATATATATTGTGATGTTAATGATGATAACTTGACTATGATGGCTATATGTTAACATTGTGTTTCATGATTATATGAGGTGGCATACAGTGTCTTGATGCTCATATTGGTGATTGTGTCTATAATATTATCATTTACTAATGCCTTGATGGAATGAAGGGATGTAGAGTGACAGGAAATCCACCTTGGGGTCTGGAAGGCCAGTTCATTATGTGATCTTGTGGGATTACATATCCATGAAGGAAAATATATTCTTATAACGCATTATGATATAACTCTTTATGGGAAACCAAAATCTTGGGATCCAGCTCAACCAGTAATCTACGCCAATAGTCCTTTCCCCATCAGATACCAAAATTCCATGAATTAGGTGAGAGTTATACTCACCAATGAAGTTGTGATGTGAGAATTTTGATGGCTAGGGTTGTGGCCTGATGGGATTTGAGGACGGATTTTTGGGCCATCCCTTTGAGATGCCTGTTGTACGTAGGTTATCTTACTAGACCAGATGCCTAGTAACCTCTAGATGAGGCCTTAGGGGCATAGAGCCTAGTAATGTTCGGAAGGACTTAATCCTTAACTCGATGCCAGAATTCAAAAATAGAGAAAGGATAATACTTGCAACTCCTCGAAGCTATGATGAGACTTCTGAAGCCTGTTGTGGTCACACCATGTTGGGTGACCCTTATACTAGTTGTAGCAGAGAGCTCGTGACCTGGCGAGTACGACCATCTGGAGTATCGAGGGGGTGTTAGGAGGTTAAAAAGATGTTATGATTATGGGGAGAGGGTGTGTGAGGATTTTAGTATTTTGAGTTAAAAATTAAAAATATAATGCCTCACCTTAAAGTGCATGTTCCATTTAAAACAACTATTTAGGAATTTAAACAAGAAGCATGTAATTTTTCTAGGGATATATCATCCTTATATTATTATATTAGTGAAGGTGTGAAATTTACCTGTTATGGCCACACAAGTAACCTACTCACCTACACAATAGTACTAATTATCTAGGTGCATATCATTTAATATTGTGCAAATCATAAGTTCCCTACCTGCCACTAGTAAAATGAAACAACTTCAGGATGAAGTTCTCTTAAGGGGGGTAGTATTTAATCCCCATTATAGCTATATTAAATACATTATTTAAACATAAACATAATTAAGTAAACTTAGTTAAAAATAATATTGGGTTGAGGGGTTAAATAATATATGCACTAAAGTTTATATTATAATTATTAAATATCTATCTAGTCAATATTATTAATGGTTCAAAACTTAATTAAAAAATATTAAAGATAAAATAGTGTGAGTTTAGGACAACCTCACTTGTCATCCATGCAAAGAATCTTTGCATGGATGAAAAGTGGATTTATCCATGCAAGGGGAGTTTTGAGAGGGGGAATTCACATGAGTTGGGGCCAGGGAGTGAATTGACGAAGAGGGTAACTGAGAAGGGGGATTTTTTACAATGTGGTATCTTACCAGGGAAAAATTTCTATTGGCATAGATTACCAATTGGGGGATTAGGGGTTGTCATATTTAAGCTGAGAGGTTAGGTTGGGAGGAGAGTGGAACCCAATATTTTTATTGGGGAAGGAATCGACATGCGTGCTTCACACTTCGGGGAGGTCAAGGAGGTCTGCTCCGCACATGTAATTTGCTCTAAACCTCTTTAGATGTTTTTGTAAAAGAAGAAATTATGTATGTTTATGTTTTATTATTTGCTCTATGGCTGATAGTGAATTTACTTTTACCTTGAATAAATTCCTTAGAAACCCCCTTTAGGGCATTTTAAAAACTTCATAAATAAATTTGAATGGTTGAAGTATGAAAAGTTCTTATTTATTTGGATTCATCATGTATACATACATTGTCTTATTCACCAATATATGCATATATTGGTGGAGTACTACAAATTTACAAGAAACTATCGAAAGATGTATTTATCTAGTATGGATATAGATACAAAAAATCAAACATATTCTTTATAGATGAAGATCAATATCTTTCAAAAGAAAATAGTGAGAAAAATTACTTGAAATTGTCATAAGTTGGACATTTGATGGTTTATATGAAAGTGATAGAAATATAGAAATAATTATGTGTTCATTTTTTAATCAATAGAGAATCTTCCAAACATGAGATGTTGGTTAACATTCAAATTCAAAAGACAATATCAAGAAAAATTGCTATCAAATTTGACAGTTGGTTGTTAAAATGAAAATTATATAAAACATCTTCGTATATTTTGATAATTTTTTTTAGTTATTGGCAAAAAAAAACACGAATCATATGATGTTCTTGTTTTAAAAAAATTGTACTAACTTTACGTAATACTTTTTCAATGTACAAATAACATTATTAATCATATTTTATTATTGATACAAGATGTTTGTTAGATAAACCTTTGATTATATTTGATATCAATAGAATCTTGTTACATGTAATTCATAAAATATCATTACAAAATAGGTAATTGCCAAGAAATATAAACATTGATACACAAATAAAGATTTATTTTATAGACCTAGGAGAATTCTTTAAATAGTGTCTTTGTATTTTTGAGGTTGGTCTTGGACATCTATGCAACAAAAAAATGTAAATGATCTTTTTCTATTTTATTTGACAAAATTGGATTGAAAAGAGAGCAATTTAAAGTCATACTAACACAAAAGGATTGTGGCATCATACCAAGAAAGGGTTATGTTGATGTGGGAAATTCACATCTATATCTCAAACCTTTAAATAAGAATTGAGAGAACTTCAAGGGTAGTTTTGATTCTAGAAACATAATGATAATAGATTATTCAAAAGAAAATCAATGTTTCTAATGATGAATGGAACTATGTAATTACAAAAGGTTATAATTGTGATAATGTGAATGACACATACTTGCTAGGTTGAATGTTGTTAGTGATATAAAATCTATTATAAAAACATGAAACTAGTATGTTAAATAATGCAATTAGTCATATTTATTAATATATTTTCTAGGTGTGACAATGTTTTATATGGTTAGTAAGATTCTTTTGATTTTTCTATGTTTGGATTTGGTAGATGATATTTGACCACTATAAAATCCATGAAAGTTATTGATTACATGTGATTGAAAATTAAGAGAAAAAATAGGGTTTCTAAAGTGTAAAATTTGGTTTCAAATATGCCAGTATTAGTTTCCAAAAGTACAAAACCATATTCTAAAAATGCCAATATAAGTCGAATCCAAAAGTGAAAACCAGACTCAATGTGTGTGTGTGTGTGTGTGTAAGTACTCTATGTTAATCCTTTCACAAGATTTCCTAAAATTCCCATGGTGGGTGAAAGTAGTTGCTTCATGAAATTGTTGCAATGGAAACACATGCTTCTTGAATTTTTTAGGAATGTGCTTCAGTGCTCTAGAAAGTTGTGTGTGTTCCTATTTTAATTGCTTCATCCCATGTTGAACCTCCAAGCATGCCCCATGTATGCCCCTATGTTACCCTAAACATACTATGTTATAAAAGCACAAGTGCATTTTTGAAAGCATGTGCATGTTCCTTTATGTAAAAAAAAAGGTCTTGATCAGTCCTAGAAAAAAGGGGATGGATTAATCCATCAATGAACTTTCTTCATCTCAAACACCACGGTTAAGGGAGAAAACACTTGGGTCTTAGGCCCTTAACATAGCTTATTTGTCTTAGTCACCATGAGTAGAACCTACAAACTACCACACGAGCCCTATCTAGGGTAACTTTGGCATCATATTTGGAAATGGATTCCATTATGATTTTATGCGCATTGAAGATGGGTCATGAGGCATTAACCATGGTCAACGAAAGAAAACAAGTGCCTCAATATATTGTTGAATATTGTTGGCATTGAAAACCTTATATGAGTCATTGAACCAACACACAAGTGCTTTGTAGGGGTTCTTTACAATCCTCTAAGTGGGATACAAACACCATGACTAGGCATTATGTACTAGAAATGGGTGTTGAGGCATAAACATGGTTGGGGAGGGAAACAAACTTAAGCCTTCATTTTGCAACATTAAAAAACATGACACAAGCCCTCTCCATAGAGTATTTAACATCCAAGTTGAATATGGATGCCTTTATGAGGTGTCGAGCATCATGGATGGGTCTTGGGTCCTTGAAAATAGTTAAGGGAGGGAAGAAAGAGCCTCTAGTGCTAATTCTTTATTCTCAAGTGCAAGAACCATGGATGAGTTTTTGAACCAACGCATATGGCCTTTATAGGGTATCATTCACCTCCAACTTTAATATGGCCACCATCACTATGTAAGTTGTGAACTAAGAGTGTTTCTCAAGGTCTAACTAAGGTCAATGGAGGAAAAAAAGAACCTTGCTCCCTAAATAAATCTTCCAAGGATGCAACACCATGAACAACATCTACAACCCATGAACCACCGCAAATGCCCTAGTATGTTATCTTTAGCCTCCTAAAGGAACATGGTTTCCATACTTGAACCATAATACAAGCCCTAAATAGGAATGCATCTTGGGCCCACACAAAGAATGGTTTTCAAGGCCATGGTAAGGATTCATTAGCATCCAAGTGGGATACAAGTGCCATGAGTAGGTTTTGTGTAATGGAAATGGATCTTGAGGCTTAAATATGGTCAAGGGGAAACAAAAGGATTAAACCCTAAATGAAACTTCTCGAGATTAAGAAACATGGTCAGGGGAGGAAAATTTTTGGGCTTGAGGCCCTAGATGTAGCTTCTCAAGCTCAATTGCTATGCAAAACACTTGCATACCACAACATATGCACTATCTATGGGGTGTTTGGCATTAGATTTGGATATGGACACTGTTAAGAGGTTTTGTACACCAAGGATGAGTTGTGAGCCCTTAACCATGGTCAAGGTAGGAAAAAAAGTGCCCTAAGATATTATGAATATTCTCATGCTCAAGAGCTATGCACAAGTCCCTAAACCAATATATGAGTCCTTTGTAGGCCTTTGAGTGAAATGCATGCATTGTCAATAGGTTTGGTGCAATAGAAATGGGTTTCAAGGCCTAAACATGTTGTTTAAGGGGGGTGAACAAGGGACTTAATCCCCAATTGAACCTTCACAGGCTCAAGCACCATGAGGAACATCTAGAAATCATAACACAAGACCTCCCCCAAGAGTATTTGGCATATGAATTGAGTATGGGTGTCATTACAAGGTTTTGGGTATCATGGATGCATATCAAGTCCTTGACCATAGTTTAGGGATGGAAATAAGGGCCTTTAGCTCTAAACATTGCTTCTGAAGCTCAAGCACCATGGAAGAGTCCTCAAACCACCACTTAGGACCTCTATAGGGTATCAATAATCTCCAAGTGGGATATGGGAACCATGGATAGGTTTATTGTGAAGGAATAATGGGTCTTAGAGTTGTGTTCCTGAAATGAATATTCTTAGGCTTAAGATCCATGAACAACACCTACAACCCATAAAGCTTCTCAGGATATAAAACCATGAATGCCTCCTCAATGCACCACACAAAACCCATGTAGGGTACCTCTAGCCTATTAGAGGGATATAAGTGTCACGATTAAACAACAACATAGAATGTACATAACAATGTGCCTTAATCCCACATTATGAATGGTTATTAAGGCCATGGTTAGGGTTATTTAGCACCAAATTGGGATACATGTGTCATTAGTAGGTCTTATTTAGTGGAACTAGGTCTTAAGGTTTGAACATGGTCTAGGGGGTAAACAAGGGGGTTAAGACCTAAATGAACTTGCTTTAGCTCAAGTGCCATGGTTAGGGGAGGAAAAAAATTGGGCCTTAGGCCCTAAAAGTAGCTTCTCATACAAGCACTCTCTAAGGGGTCTTTGGTGTTAAGTTTAAACCAAATAAACTAGCAAGATTACTAAAAGAAACATAATCACAAGATAGACACAAAATTTACCCTAGGAAACCCTCATGGGGTAGAAAACCCAGCAAAGCTTACCTCAATAAGATGATCAACCAAAATACAAGATGTGCTCCAAGACTTGTCCTTCTTCTCTACCTCACATGCAGACCTCCCAGACACAAGTGCGCTACTTTCTGAGTTGTGGAAGTGTGTCAAATGAGGAGCTCTCCTCCTCTATTTATACTAGTTCCCGACTGACCAAAATCCCTAATGGGGCCGACCTCTCCTAGAGAAGTCTAATAACCCCTAAAATATAAAATCAGGGCCGACCCCCACATCGTGGGTCTAATAACCCTAGTTACCACAAACCATTGGAGGAATAAACATCTCTGGATACATAATAGAATCACCTCGAAGGGATGAAACATCTCCGGAATAATAATGTACAAATATAATATTCTTAGAAGTTACAATATTCAACACTCCCCCTTAACGAGAAGGATATTATAACAACATCCGTAGGAGCAAGGAGTCATCGACTACATCATACATGATACATCTATAAATCATCAGAAGCTTTCTTCAATACATCATCATCAGTAACTCAACCAGTTACTGGAACATCAACATCATTGTCATCGCACGATCATCAGCATCGTCATCACACGATCATCAGCATCATCATCACATGATCATCAGCATCATCATCACACGATCATCAGCATCGTCATCATACAATCATTAGCATCGTCATCACACGATCATCAGTATCGTCATCACATGATCATCAGCATCATCATCACACGATCATCAGCATCGTCATCATACGATCATCAGCATCGTCATCACACGATCATCAGCATCGTCATCATACGATCATCAGCATCATCATCACAGTATACTCTGCAGTACACACAATCATATTTCAGGATGATCAATACTACTCTCTTTAGGACATAGGTCCATGGATGATACAATCCAGATCAAGTTCCAGGATGATTAATCCTTATAACTTTAAGACAAGTCTCATGTCTAGGGACGATGCAATCCCATCTCATACATTTTGAACCAAGAGTCAAGGGACGATACAATCCTATCATCAATTCTTGGAGACAAATGTCTATGGATCAATTCTGGGACCAAAGTCCGGGGAAGATACAATCCCCTACCTGTTCATTTAGGACTACATTTTCGGAGACCCAGTCTACGGCTCAATTCTGGGACCGAATTCCAGGGACGATACAATCCCATCATCAATTCTCGGAGACAAATGTCTACGGCTCAATTCTGGGACCAAAGTCCGGGGAAGATACAATCCCCTACCTATTCATTCAGGACTACATTTTCAGAGACCCAGTCTATGGCTCAATTCTAGGACCGAAGTCCAGGGATGATACAATCTCCCACCTATTCATTCAGGACTTGTTCTAGAAGACCCTGTCTACGGCTCAATTCTGGGACCGAAGTATAGGGATGATACAATCCCCCACCTGTTCATTCATGACTTATTCTCGAAAACCCAGTCTATGGCTCAATTCTGGGACCGAATTCTGGGGATGATACAATCCCCCACCTGTTCATTCAGGACTTGTTCTCGAAGACCCAGTCTATGGCTCAATTCTGGGACCGAAGTCCAGGGATGATACAATCCCCCACCTGTTCATTGAGGACTTGTTCTCGAAGACATTTGTCTATGGCTCCTTTTAGAACATGTGTTCAAGGATGATACAATACCTCTTCTTTCTCGGAGACATCTGTCTATGGCTCCTTTTATAACATGTGTTCAAGGATGATGCAATCCCTCTTCTTTCTCGGAGACATTTGTCTACGGATCCTTTTATAACATGTGTTCAAGGATGATGCAATCCCTCTTCTTTCTCGGAGACATCTGTCTACGACTCACTTTAGGACTGAAGTCCAAGGATGATTCAATCCTCACATGTCCATGAAGGACTTCATTCTCAAAGACATCTGTCTATGGCTCACTTTAGAACTGAAGTCCAAGGATGATCCAATCCTCACATGTATCCTCATCAATACAGGTACAAGTATCCTCATCCATACAAGTACATTAATCAATACATGTACATACAAGTATTCTCATCAATACATCAATACATGTACTCTCATCAATACATGTAATAATACAAGTACTCTCATCAATACATCAATATGTAACAGTACAAGTATTCTCATCAAAAGCATGTATCCTCACCAATACATATATCATCAAAAGCATGTATCCTCACCAATACATATATCATCAAAGTAAAAGCAAGTAAAATAAGTATTCTAAGTAAAAGATTCCTAAATCTAAATAATCTAAGTATCCAAGTGTAATAAACAGGTATCCACATCATTGACCTTGCTGTCGATGAGACAATCTCATCATCAGTGACTACACTACTCCCCCTTTCGAGGAGGGTCCTTTTGAACTACACCAAGCTTGTCTCGAAAGAATTCAAATTTCACTCGAGACAGAGGTTTGGTCAAAATATCAGCAATTTGATCCTCAGTGCTCACATACTCGAGCTTAATAGCTCCTCTCTGCACCATATCTTGTATAGAAAAGTATCGGATCTTTATGTGTTTTGACTTATCGTGGAATACAGGATTTTCTGTCATCTTAATACAGCTTTGATTGTCACACATGATCATAGTGGGATCCATTTCTAAGTCAAACACTCTAGATAATAGCTTTCGAAGCCACACTGCTTCACAACTGGTAGAGCAGGCAGTTATATATTTTGCTTCAGCAGTACTGAGAGCCACACTAGATTGTTTCTTGCTGAACCATGAGATCATGGCAGATCCAAGACCATAACATCCACCTGATGTACTCTTTCTGTCTGAGACACTTCCTTCCCAATCAGAATCTGAGTAACGATGTAATCTGAGTTCATGATTTCCAAGATAATATAGACCAAAATCTAATGTACCCTTTAGGTACCTCATTACATGCTTTGCAGCTATTAAGTGAACCTTTCTAGGTTCTACTAGATACTGACTCAGGGTATTTACAGCAAAGCATATATCTAGCCTAGTATTTGTTAAATACATCAATGACCCAATGATTTGTCTAGATAGAGTTAAGTCCACTAATTCTGATGAGTCATTAACTAATAACTTCAAGTTGGAGTCCATGGGAGTGGCCATGGATTTACACTCAAACATATCAAATCTTTTTAGAATCTCCACAGCATACTTACCTTGATTTAGAAAGATTCCTTTTGGTTCTTGCCATACTTCTAGACCTAAGAAGTAGTGCATTAATCCGAGATCTTTCATCTCGAATTCTGAAGAAAGCTTCTTCTTGCATTCAATAATTTGTTTCTCATTTCCGGTTAGAAATAGATCATCTACATATAACAACAGTATAACTGGTTCATCATCCATCACTTTGAGATAAAGATTAGGGTCATCTTTACTCTTGGTAAATCCCATGCTTGTTAAGAAATTGTCAATCCTTACGTACCAAGCTCTGGGAGCTTGCTTCAATCCATATAATGCCTTTTTCAGTTTGCATACATGAGTTCTCCCGTATTTAACCTCAAACCCTTGTTTTTGCTCTATGTACACTTCTTCTTCAATTACACCATTCAGAAAAGCTGTCTTAACATCCATTTGGTGGAATTTCCACTTCATCATAGATGCAAGTGCCATGATAGTTCTAATTGAAGTATACCTAGCAACTGGTGAAAATGTTTCTTCATAGTCAATTCCCTCTTTCTAAGAGAAACCTCTGGCTACAAATCTTGCCTTGTATTTTTCAATGCTACCATCTGCAGCATGTTTTATCTTGAAAATCCATTTGGAAGAAACCACACTTTTATCTTTTGGTTTGGGAACTATATCCCAAACATCATTTTTCATTATTGACTGATATTCTTCTGTCATTGCTTCTACCCATTCTTTCTTCTAAGTTTCCTCTTCATAGCTAGTAGGTTGTTGATCCACAAGATCACACATCAAGGCCACATAGTTGGATACTAGCTTTGGTTTCTTTCTTTCTCTAGTGGAGCCTTCAGGAGCTTCATATCTTTCAGCTCCTTGAATAATGTCTCTAGCCCATGCTGGCCTTCTTTTCCTAGATAAGTTTGTAATAGGGGGTTCTTGTGGTTCCAACATGTCATGATCCTCTGGTGAATCATCTTCAGGGATGGGCACAGCTTCTGTGATTCTAGGAGGTGTAACTTCTTCATAGATTTCTTCAAGTTGGCACTTCCTGGATTTCTTGAGAGCTACTTCTTCATCAAATGTTACATCTCTACTTATTTCCATATGATGAAAACCTGGTATGTAAATTCTGAAGGCTTTGGATGATTCACAATATCCAACAAATATTCCCTTCTTACCAGAAGGATCCAACTTGGTTCTCTTTTCTTTTGGAATGTGAATGTACACAGGACACCCAAATATTTTGAGATGACTTACCTCAGGCTTCTTTCCTGTGAACACTTCTTCTGGAGTTTTAAATTCAAGAGCACTATGGGATAGTCTATTTTGCACATAGACTGTTGTCCTAGTTGCTTCAGCGCATAGATACATGGGTAGATCTTGGTCATGTATCATAGTCTTTATAGCTTCCATGATGGTTCTATTCTTTCTTTCAGCAACCCCATTTTGTTGGGGATTGTAGGGAGTGGTTAGTTCCCTCTTGATTCCAGCTTCTTTACAAAAGTCTTCAAAGTCCTTTGAAGTATATTCTCTGCCATTATCTATTCTGAGAATCTTGATTTTCTTTTCTGAGATATTTTCTATTAGGGCCTTGAACTCTTTGAATTTTCCAAAGACTTCATTCTTACCTTTTAGAAAGTATATCCAAGTCTTCCTTGAATAGTCATCAATGAATGAGAGATAGTATTCAAACCCACTTAGGGAAGTGGTGGGCATTGGTCCACATACATCTGAGTGTATTAGCTCCAAAATTTTCTTAGTCTTTGTTTCACTCTTTGGAAAAGGGTTCTTGACATTCTTCCCTTTCTCACATCCTTTACATGAGCCATTATGATCAACCTTCAAATATGGTAATCCTATGTCCACCTTGCTTACATAGGGTAAGGCTTTGTAGTTAATGTGAGCTAATCTTCTATGCCATAGCTCACTGGGGCTAGAGGTTTCATGAGCAAGGGCAACTTCTGGATGTCCCTTGAGCTTATAGAGACCTCCTTCCTCTTCACCAATGACAACTGCATCTTCAATTGATTTTCCTTTGGTCCACATAACTACTTGTCCATCTATGAAAGCAACTCTAAAACCTTTCTTATCTAGTGCTGAGATAGAGAGTAGGTTCTTCTTCAAACCTGGTACATATAAAATTTCTTTCATTTTCAAGGGTGTTCCAGAATCAGGCTTGTAGCTTGCTTCACCAATTCCCTTGATGGGATATTGATAGTCATCTCCTAGAGATACCTTTTGTGGTGAAGACTTTTCTTCAAGTCTTAAGAGATTTTTCTTTTGACCTGTCATGTGCTTTGAAGCACCACTATCAATGAGCCATGTATCTTCTCCAGGAGACACAGATCCAGAGAGTGCAGAAAATATGACATATTCTTCTGGATCTTCTTTCTTTACTTTAGATCTTTTCCTTTGAGGCCTTTCCTCTTCTTCTTCTTCTTCTTCTTCTTCTTCTACTTCTTCTTCACTATCATCTTCTGCCATATGTGCATGATGTCTTTTGTGAACAAACTTCTTCTTCTTATTTTCTGGTAAAGTACAGTCTCTAGCATAGTGTCCTAGTTTAAGACAAATATAACATTGGACTGTGGAGAGGTCTCTTTCTGAGTTTTTTCCTCCTTTCCTTTTGAATCTATGAGAAGGTTGAGACTTTTTGTGGTTCACTTTCTTGAAGTGACCCTTTCTTCCTCTTTTGGTGTGTGTGGCCAAGGCTTGGTCATCCTCCTTGAGAAGGGCTTCTCTATTGGCTACCCTAGCCTCTTCTTGAACACAATCCTCCCATACTACATCAAACTTCATACTTTCTTTTCTGGCACACATAGTTTGTATAAATGACTCCCAAGGTCTATTGAGACCATTTAGAGCAGTCATCACAAGTTCATCTTCATCAAGAGTATCCCCAATGGCATCTAGTTTCTCCTTGATTTGGGAGACCCTTGAGAAGTAGTCTTGAATGGATTCTCCTTTGTGCATCTTGGTACTCTTCAACTGAGTTCTTAGGTTCATCTTCTTATTGATGTTCTTTCCTTCATACATTCTTCCTAGGGCATCATACATTTCCTTTGGAGTCTTCTTGGAAGCCACTTGGGGAATCAAGTGGTCTTTAATAGAATCAGCTATGATTCTCTTTGCCCTAATCAAATCCTTCCTATGCTTCTCTTTGGCTTCATCTCCTTGAGATTCTGCAACTTCATCCTTGATATAATGAGCAAGATCATTCTCTTCAAGAATGAGACCAATTCTGTATTTCCATTCCCGGAAATTCTCTATACCTTCTAGCTTGTCTTCAAGCTTAGTGCTTGGAGCCATCTTCTCTTGGGGGAGTCCAAGAGATAAGAGATAGAGTAGTACTTACCCGGAAATTTAACTTTTCACTTTCTGGATCTACAACAGAATTTCTGGTTTATTGCATTTTTGGTAAAACTAGGGTTTGGCTTTCCTGGAGTTCTACCCAACCAAAAAACTCAATCCAAGGCTCAAAAGATAGATCTTTAGAAGGGCTATTCAGCCATGCAACCAAAATCCAAAAATACTAACTTTTGCAGAAACCCTAATTTTGGGAGAGAGAGAGAAATATAATTTCACCTTGTGAAAGATGTTCTATTCAGGCTAGCTCTGATACCATGTTAATTTTAAACCAAATAAACTAGCAATATTACTAAAAGAAACATAATCACAAGATAGACACAGAATTTACCCTAGGAAACCCTCATGGGGTAGAAAACCCAGCAAAGCTTTCCTCAATAAGATGATCAACCAAAATACAAGATGTGCTCCAAGACTTGTCCTTCTTCTCTACCTCACATGCAGATCTCCGAGACACAAGTGCGCTACTTTCTGAGTTGTGGAAGTGTGTCAAATGAGGAGCTCTCCTCCTCTATTTATACTAGTTCCCGACTGACCAAAATCCCTAATCGGGCCGACCTCTCCTAGAGAAGTCTAATAACCCCTAAAATATAAACTCAGCGCTGACCCCCACATGGTGGGTATAATAACCCTAGTTACCACAAACCATTGGAGGAATAAACATCTCCGGATAAATAATAGAATCACCTCGGAGGGATGAAACATCTCCGGAATAATAATGTACAAATATAATATTTTTAGAAGTTACAATATTCAACATTTGGAAATATAGTTGAACATGGATTCCATTAGGAGGTTTTTCACATCAAGGATTGGTTGTAGGGCCTTGAAGGAAGGAAAATAAGTTCCTTGGGATATTGTTGAATCTTCTTGGATTGAAGAGCCTTGATTGAATCCTAAAGCCAACGCTCAAGTCCTTTGTACGAATTATTTCTAAGTCTTTGGTTGGGATACATGCACCATGAGTAGGTTTTATGCAATGGAAATGGTTCTTAAGGTATAAACATGGTCACACAAGGAACCAAGGGCCTTAAGTCTTCATTTAACCTTATCAAGATCAATTACCATTAACAACACCTAGAAACTATGTCATGGTCCCTCACTAGGGGGTCTTTGGCATGGGAGTTTGATATGGATTCTATTAAGATATTTTACACATCATATATGGGTTTTGGGGCCTTTCCCGTGGTCATGGTAGGGAAACAATAGCCTCACACCCTTGACCATGGTTAGGTGAGGGAAACAACAACATCAAGGGAGGAGAAAAGGGTCCTTACACCGTGAACAAAGATTCTCAAATTCAAGCACCATGAAAAAGAACATGGGACCACACCTCTCTAATGGATATTTGGAGTTTGAATTGGATATGGATACCATTAGAAGGTTTTACAAACTGTGGATGAGTTAGAAGGCCTTGACTATCATTAAATAATGAAAACAAGTGTCTTAGGATCTTTTTTAAGCTTCTTGAGCTTGAGAACCTTAAATAAGTCCTCAAACCAACACATTGAAACTTTGTACGGGATCTTTGGACTTTGAGTGGGATATAGGTTCCATGAGAAGGTTTTGTGCATTGGAAACAGGTATCAAGGCATAAATATGATCAAGAGGGAAACAATGGAATTATTCCCTAGTTGAACCTTCTTGAGTTCAAGCACCATGAACAACACATAAAAACCATGACACAAGTCCTCTCTAATATCTCTTTGCATCTGAGTTGAATATGGATGCCATTACAAGGTCTTAGGAATCATGGATGGGTCTCGGATCCTCACACATAGTCAGGGGAGGTAAGCAAGATCCTTCATCCCTAAACATTACTTCTTAGGCTTAAGTGCCATGGAGGATTCCTTGAACCACCAAATATCACCTCTATATGGTAGATCAATCACCTCAAAGTGGGATATGGGCACCATTACTACATTAGTTGTGAACCATGAATGGATCTCGAGGTTTAGTGAAGGTCAAGGGAGGATAACAAGGGTCTTATGTCTTAAATAAATCTTATTAGGCTCAATTAGCATGAGAAACACTTAGAACCCACAAAACATGCCCTCTCTCATGGATCTTTCAACTATGAGTGGTTTTCCAAGGAACTTAATGGTGTTTTTAGCAATATTGATGAGTCTTTGGGTCTTGACAATGGTTAGGGAAGGATACCAAGGGTATTAGGCATTTAATAAATTTTATTGGCCTCAAGTGTCATGAAATTTGTGTTGAAACACCAAATAAATACTTTCTATGGGATCCTTGGCCTCTAAGTGGGATATGGAGTTCATTAAATATTTTTTGGTAATAGTGATAGGTCTAGGGCCCTAGATCATGGTAAACAAGGAAAACAAGGGCCTTACATAGGAAAATGAAGCTTCTAAGCATCAAGCATTGTGAACAAGGTCACTAACCATGACATATTCCCTCTCCATGAGTTCTTTCACCTCCGAGTGGTATCCTAGGCACCATTATGTATTTTTACATAAATGGGATGGGTTTAGGGGCCTTGACTATGATCACAAGAGAGGTCCTTAAAACAAGGTTGTAGTTCTAAATATTTTATTTTGAATCATATCAAGGAGAGGGAGTTTTACCTAGTTATTTTTTTATGTAAGAATAATAAGTGTGAACTTTTACAAGTATAATTTTATAAATAAAATGGATGCATTCTTTTATAATGTGTGGTGTTTTTGTGAATAAAAAAAATAGGAAGGCCTATTTATTTTCCTCTAAGTGTTGGATGAGTTGGTTGCTTTGATTTTGGCTTTGAGTTGGTTTCTTTGATTTTGGCTTTAGAGTGAGAAATGGTGGTTTAGAGTGCACACACAAAGACATGCTCATTTTTTAAATTACTTATCATTATCTCGATTTACAATGAGGCTTTTAAATATAGACCACATATTCATCATCCATGAAACTACACACTTATAAAGTTGTTTATAAAGATTGTGGACACACAAACACATATATTTTAAAGAAAAAAATATTGTTATGCCTTCTTAATAAACCCATTTAGCATGCACTCTTAATGCACCATGGGACGCACTATGAGACATGTGTTTGATAGATAAAGAAGAGATTATTGATGAAAATTAATGCATCCAAATCCTCATAAATTAGTTAAATATAGAAAGGTCATGTCCCAATTGGTTGGATTTGTAGTTTTCTTTGCCTTATTCGTTGTTATCTCATTATTAAGACTAAGAAAAAATACAACATTTATTCATGTCTCATTTGTCTTGTCTTGTTTTTGCTATATTAATAACTAAATATGGTAATACTAAAAGCATTATTGATTGAATCATGATTATAACTATTAACTCAACAACAAACAAGTGCTACAAGAGTAGCGATGTCCCTGCCGATTTGCTTATTAGAAAACAAATAGTATGTCTTTGCTCAATAGCGTTAAGATTTGACTCTTATTTGTTTTACGAATGTCAACTTTTATGTTTGACCAATGTCACTTACGATTAAATTCTTTGATATCGTTTGTGATGAAATTTAGCATTGATTGAAGTAAATAAGTTAATTGTTTTTAGCTTAAGGTACAATATATATTGATTATTGATTTTTAAAAACATTGTGAAATATGGTATTTCTTATTATGTGAAGTTCACACAATACATGGCATTTGACGATACTGTTGGCACATAAAAGCATAAGCAATAGCTCTTCCTGTAGGATCGGACCAATCAGTCATATATCGTTGCAAGATTGCAGTGTAACAAGATACATTGTATGTGCATTCTCTCCATCAATTCTGCATGGAGTATACGATTTTGGGCATTGTATATTTCATATTTAGGAATGCGGCAGTCGTGTTTTATAGCTACACTCTGGTTCCAAGAAAACAAGGTAAAAATCATAACAGTGGTTTTTAATGTGCAAATAAAATGACTATCAAACCCAGTTAACAATCTACAACCATTTCAGTAAGTAAAAAAATGAGATCTCGTAGCTAACAATATACAACCATTTGATTATACTTTGTGCTACTATGGAAACCATTGGTGGTCACAAGATCCTGGATTTCTTGTAACACGCAGTTGTTAATGTCTACAAATTGACTTGTAACATTATTTAGGTTACCAAATAATAGGAAATTGTTAACAAAATCAAACTTATTACCTTGAATGATCTTGAACACTATATCCTACACAATTCAGAAGGAAATTGGGAAAAAGGAAGGTAAAATGGTCAAAAACAGAAAGATGAAGTGTGAAAATGGCCTATTAGACGTTAAGTGACACCCTGGAGTAAGCTTGCTGAATGCTACCAGTGAGGCCAATGAAATGGATTATCCTTCCAAATCCATAAGTGGACCTCATCCCCAGGGATATGGCCTCAAACCATCTCATAGATGATTGAAAATCCTCATCGCCCTGGACCATAGTTGAAAACCCTCGCAAGGAGCATACACCAAACAATCAAAGTGACGAATGGAATGAACAAAGAAGACCCTATTGCACATCTAGTTGCAGAGTCAATTTAAGGTCCTATAATAATTTGTTTGTATTGTGATAGTGAAAGTTTGTTGCCAGGATCATGAGCAATAGGAAAAGTACTACCATTAATACAAGAACAGAGTTAAATAGGAGCCTTAAGGATCAGTTTTATCATAAATTGTTATTTTATTTTTTAAATAAAAATAAATTTTAAACTAATTTAAATCATTAAAAGCATGCTCTAAAAATTATTAAATTTTAATATTGAGCTCTAAAACTGCATTTAGAAAAGTAAAAAAATGATAGACGCGTGTTTTTTAATACCTTCGTGTTTGTATGGGATATAATGCGTGAAGCCAAGTTGCATAGTTTAACATGCAGTTGTTGTTGTAGCTGGCAACATGAACTCTGTGGCAAGTCTCCGATGAAGGAGGATGATCCCTAGATGGGTTTACCTTTGCCCTATGCATACAGCTCAGGGATTATACCTAACTCTTGCATGCAAGAAAAGTTACATGTTGGAGGCTGCATTTGGTGTTTTTGACAATACAACTGCAAAAAAATTGTAAAGTGGGAGGTCGAAGATGAATGACAATTTTAGCAGTTGGTGATGCAAAAAATTTGTAAAGTGGGAGGTCGAAAATGAATGACAATTTTAGCAGCTGGTGATTCTCAGTAATAGCGAAATACCTTATACAAGTTCGCAACATCCATCTGATGATGCATGCACTTTTGTCCAGGGCCCTCGCACGAAGTTGAGGGACCCTTTAGATGCAATTGGGTAAATGCAAAACGTGCGAGAATTGTGTAAATGCACAACGCTCGTGCGTTATGTAAAACTAGGAATGGCGGGCTCCGAACCTGCCATGTCATTTAACATGTAGGATAGGATTACAAAACGCGCGAGTGTTATAATGATACATAATGAGCGCGTGTTATGTATCACCATAACACTCGCACGTTGTGGTTAATATAACAAAAAAAAAGCAATGTTGCGGACCGCGACATTGTTTTACCCAAGCATGAACGCTCGAGTGATTTCGCTTTCCCAAAACGCATTGGAGAAGCTCATCCAAGGAGATTTGGAGGCTCAACAATCCCAAACTCATCTTGCAAGGACGATTGGAAAGGTAAGCATCTAAATCATTGCCTCATCTCGTCATTAAGTTTATAAATTGCTATGTTTCCCTAATCTAAAAATATTTGTAAATGAAATAACAAAACTTAAAATTTTAAAATTTTAATGAATTTTGCATCCACTTTGTTAGATGCAATGGCTCACTGATCACATCAATCATCATTGTCACCTAAAAATATTTGTAAATGAAATGCCAAAACTTGAAATTTTAAAATTTTAATGAATTTTACATCCACCCTGTTAGACACAATGGCTCACTGATCACATCAATCATCATTGTCAGCCAACATATCTGTCTATAACATCACTCTGATTATCATTAATTGTCATAACCCAAGCAAGCATTATGTCCCTGTTTCATGCTGCCCCAGATCAGCATTTTGTTCATCGTATGTAGCCCCAATAATCATGAATTTATTATGTCCATACATATGATCAGCATCTTAGTTTGTACACCAACAGCACATCACCATACTGTAGCTCCAATTAATCCAAAGATAAAGGTTAAACTCTAATTTCTAGTGTTACTCCATAAACACCTCATAAATTATAAATATATACATGTATGTATGTATTTAGACTTTCTTTTTCCCACCTAAATGTGGTCTTCATACCCACATCATCACCATTTTCTTTTGCTTCCAGCATGCCTGCACTAGCTTGTAACTCATGCCCGCAAGGGCCATATTTATGCCTTTGAACGTGCCTGCAGCTAGAACTTATTCAATTGCCCGCATGGGGGTCTTTTCCATGCCTCCAGGATGCCCGCAGCTTCCACAAACATGCTCGCATATGCATCTTCAAGATTCCCACATGTCACCTTGTCCACATGCCCGCATGTCCATCAGCTTCATTTCTATTTGCCCCTAGATGCCATAAGGGATACCCGCAATATCCTTGCCAAGTGTCAACTTCAAGCTTCTTTGTTCACTTCATGCTTCTTTGTTCATGTAACTTGTTATCTCCAAGTCATCATTGTTTAGGGTATTAGGACCAACTCCAAATGACCACAATATGGGTCATTTGGCTCATTAGGTGTGCCAATTCCCATCACCTTGTCTTTTGTCTTGTCTTTGCCAAGTCCTTGTCAAGTCACCTTGTTTGCTTGTCATCATGCCATTTACACATTTGTCATTAATGTTGTCATCAATGACAATCCTATTCACAAGATAATTCTGTTAGTTGCAACTCACTGGGATGCACCAACACCGCAACAACCATAGATTTACAAATGATATTTTAGACTCTTCTTAAGTCTGCAGATTACATACATCATCAACCAGAAGCACTTGTTTGTTTCCAAAGCACTTCATCATTCTCATCAAGCACTCATTATTCAATATAACTTCATTCTATCCATCAGCAAATATCACCAATCAGATCACATCTTCATTATGTCATCATTATTCATGTCATATCAGTTTGCTGCCATATCTCAATTCATACATTTTACACTGTCCATATGCACATCACAACATTATTCCCATATCATTAGTCATCTCTTCATCATTCTACCAGCGTGTCTTCATTCTATCCATCAATAGGTTGCCTCAGTTTAACCAATAAAAATACATATATTTTCCACATCATCATGGTCTTTATGCCCACGTGGTCTCCACCCTTATGCCCTCATGACCCATAATGTATGCCTGCAATGGTCATATGAAATGATATTTATGTTTGTAATGTATGCCTGAGATTATATTTATGTTTGTAATGTATTCGTTATTGCACAAAGTTTGTACATTTTTCATTTTTGAGAGATGTCATTATAGCACATGTATACGTTTCTAATGATTTTTATTTTTATTTTTTGTTTGCAGTGATGACCATGGATTCCCACTCTGACATCCAAAGAGAAATTCATAGGCTCAGATAAATTTGAGCCTCAATTACTATTGTTGATGATAGGCATGTTATGCTTGCATCCAATTTGGATGCAATGATAGAGACCTTTAGTAGGTCTAATGGTGCTTTGCAAGATATTGCCACATTCAGAGAAAGAAAGAGGCAACAATATGCAGATGGACTTAGCTACAGAGAAGTCAAGAAGTTGAAAATCTCAAAAGAACAAATATTTTCCCTGTTTAGAGATCCACGGAATGGCGAAGTCCCTAACGCAAACAAAAGGCACATTTCTATCGAGTGGTGTACATATCAACCATTCATAGATAACTGGATGGACCGATGGTACATGGTCTTTGATGTACCACCACACAACAACAGGGAAATGCCTTTGTATTTTCTGAAAAAGATGTACGCAGAGTTTGTACTGGGGAAGCATGTTAACTATTTTGATATCTTAGAGTACCAGGGTGTTGGGATGGGGATGCCTCGACAACGTCCCAATGTGAGGCACATAGATCCCAATCGCCCAGTAACTCCACCTCGTAGGCAACTACCCAGGCCAGATGTGCCGCCTGCACATCAGTTGGTCCTAGAGACACAAGAGTCATTCCTACTGTTGGCACAGGAGGTTGTTCGCCATAGCATGTATCTTCATGGTACGTACCAGGTAGGGCCATCAGAGCCACCATCTATGGGTGGAGTAGAGCCACAACTTGTCGGTGGGGTAGATCCGCCACCTTCCGCTGAGGTAGAGCCACCACCTTCCAGTGGCCGAGAAGGATCTAGTAGTGGCATTGTACCTACACAGCATGAACACAACCATCAGCCCCATCCATCCACAGTATGCAGCCATCCTTGCTTTGGTCTTGTCCAAACAAATGATACCTTTACTGGGTATTTCACACAGGTAAGTAAGTGGTTAACAATTTAGTGTCATTTTTAAATTATTTTTCCTTACTATACACATACATATAGATTGCTAATATTTTTAATAGTTTTAAAACTTGTAGTTACTACAAGAAGGGCACGGGGTTTAAGACCTTTGCAGTGATGATGCAGAGCATAGTCCAGAGGCTCATGCACTAGCACCGCATGACGATGATGATGATGTTGCCATACTTTCAGTGACAACAACTCACAATGAGGTAACTATTTCAACATGACATTATTTTAATACATGAGTAGATCCAATTAACAATTTAGTGTCATTTGTAAATTATCTTTCCTTACTATACACATATATAGATTGCTAATATTTTTAATGATTTTAAAACTTGTAGTTTCCACAAGAAGGGCATGAGGGCCAAGAGGCTCATGTAGTAGAACCTTTTGAGTTACAAGATGTTGTCATACCTTTAGCGACAACATCTCATGCTGAGGTAACTATTTCAACATGACATTATTTCAATACATGTTATTTTTTTATCACATGTTACTTAATTAATGCTACACGATCTAATATTTAAAATTTTCTAAATTGTAGGTTGTAGATCCCCATCAGATGGAAATGATTTCATCTAGTGAGCTCCCCCCCAGTGGGAATACAATCGATAGCGTGCCCACGGAGACAAAATGGACGGCAGATCGTTTCTTAGAATTGATTGACGTATACATTACATCGGTATGTATTTCATCATTTTCAGTTTGTTTATACATGTTATTCCATTGACCGATGCATTTCTAACTACGTCAGTATTGGTGATTGTAGCCACCAAAAAATATACGTTCGAGACTAGCAGCAGTTCGATCTCCCCATAGTCCCAACGTGCAAAAGGGACAAGTGTACAAGAGAGGCTCCACTCCTGGAAAGACTGTGGATGTCCTCTATAGCAGACACACGAGAGATCCATCTACCCCTGACCTAACAAAGGCCATTGATGCTGCAGTCATTGTCGCATCTACAATAGCCACGAGTCATATGTAGGTAACTATTTGGAAAATGACAATGCATAGTATTTAACCATGTTATTATATTGTTTATTCATGCACGTCTAACTATTTCTCCATTTGGTTATTGTAGCCATTAGCGGCAGAAGTGCCCAGCCCCTCTGCTCAATCAATGGTTCTGACCAGGTCTCCTCTTGCGGTGAGATGTTCATTAATGACAAAGTTTTTTTATTCAATTTACCCAAACACGTTGATCAATGTTGAATTGTTGAATTAATTGAGATATGATCTTTTATTTGCAGAGCACAACTATAGAGATGCCTTGCATGAGCACACCGCTCACATCTATACCCCATGAGAACTTGGTGAGTGTTTGTCATAAATAATTTGGTCATAAGTTCATTTTTTAAGTTTGTTGATGGTAGGGTATTAGTGCAGTTATTTGATAAAAATAATGAATTTTTTTTGCAGACTTCTGAGATGCCGAGCGATCCCAGGAAGATGGTCGATAGAGGAAAGTCGGGGAAAAACAAGAAAAAGATTGATTTTTGATGTTGCATAGTCTTGGATAGATGTATTTTGACATACATGTACACATTGTTGTATTTAGGGATACATGTACATTGACAGGCCATTTGAGGGCTGACTACTTTCCCATATTTTGTATTACAAACATTCGACTATCAATATATTCCATATTTTCTCTTAGTTTCGACTTGTGCTTGTGATGATTCATCTCTTCCACAAATTGATAAATTATGCTATTGAAATTTATGAAATTACATTTCAAGCAATATTTATTCTCTTACATTTATTGCATTGATCAAGTAACATCTCACCATTGTATTATGAAAACATTATCTTAATGGAAAAAACTAATAATATCTTTCAACAGTTCAATGAACTTAGCACATGCATGCTAATTTGATATCTAATTTAAAATTGTGTTTTTTGTCAACTCCAAGGGTTCATACCCATTGATCATGATTATGGTTGCAAGGAAAATATGTTGCAAAGAAAAAACAAAAGTTAACAAAATAAGTCAAAATATGTTTGAATAACCTCTGTCATAATAGTAACATGCTACACATACCATCAATGTAATCCTATGACATTTTCAGATAGTAAGAGGAAGTCCAATAGATGCTACACATTTCATCAATGCTACTATATTTCATCAAACTATACGTACATCAGCATCTATGCAACTCGATTGAATGGCAAGGAATGCAAGTTTTTTGATAAAATGAGCAATCGTTTGGCCTGCTACACAAAATGCTATGAATGAAGTCTCTAGATGGCATCGGTGGTAATGTAGTTGAGCATTCCTGCAAAAGAGTGTTATAATGCAATACACGAAAAAATATATGTATATGTGTCATAATAGTAACCATACTCAATGTGGTATCGACAACAACATGTGTTACGAATTGTGTTTATTTTAACATACCATGGTTTGCATTTTTCAAAGGATCTTTGGCCCAAGTCAAGTTCGTTATGTTCATTCCTAAATCTCTCATATAATTTTGTTTGTGTCATATCAAGAAAATGTTTAATGTGTGGCTCACGATCCTTTGAACCCCTTCTCAATTTTAATACATCTTTTTGGTTGGAAGAGGGTCTAGTGTTTTCATTCCATAATGCTTGCACTAATCCCTTTACCGCATCAATGAGCTTCATATCAGAGCGTGGCAACCTGCCAATGAAGTCCCAAACATCTGTTTGACCAGTTTCAAGTTGCTCTTTTCTAACACAATACCTACGAAGTGTCTTCACATTCAAATTAACAATTTTGGATGTAGGTTTAAGAAAACGAAGTGCCCTAGTGATTTTGTTAACGATTGATTGTGACAACACACGACAAGCCACATTGCTATCCTTTGAGCGAGATTTCTTTCCAATCGTACTAAATGCATCTACTAAACTTTTAACAATATGAGAACTTGGTTCTAACTTTTTGGCCATCTTTATCCCTAATGTTCTTCTAACAACAGTCATATGCCTAGATTTCAACAATGATAAAAATAATTTGCACTTGTCCCCATCACATTTAGAATCAAAAAATTTATCAAGTATTTGTCGAGTTTGATAAGCAATAGAACGTTTAGACAACATACCTTCAAGTGAACTAATGAGAGTTTCATCAACCTGTATACATCTCGAAGTTCTTCGGTGTGCAGTTGCTAATGGAGGTAAGGGTGTTGGAACTGGAGCATGTACACCATCACCAAGACGCTCCGGCATTTTCATAGGAGCCCCTTGTCTTTCATTCTCTTGGATGGTCTCCATAACATTTGCTTCTTCCATTGTCAATCATTCAATCAATGCCTCTCTAACTTCGTCGCTTGTATAACCACTACCCAACAAGTCATTCACTACCATATTTTGAGGTTGACTTGATGTGGGAATTGAAACATCGCCTGATGAGCACCTACATCTTACTTCTTCACTAGTGCCATGGGGTGCTTGTTCATCAAATGTTGTTGAAATTGAGGGCCCCTCTAGTGAATTTCTTCATATTTCTTGAGGTGGATGGGTAGGAACGACCAAGGCATCATCTACGGTTGGAATTGGATGAGTTTATATGGAATGCCTTCAATTCCACATGTCCAATGTTTTCTTTTCTCTAACTTCTTCCATGGTTTCTTGAAGCTTCTCTTTCCTTTCCGATTTCCTTTTTCGATTGCATGGATTCCCCATGAACACAATGAGAAATACTAAGAAAATAGATCCTAGAGGTGTGCTCAATTATTCAAATATCCAAATTATTTCTCAATTATGATTATAGGTTCTTCAAGCTTTCTCAATTGTCAATATAGATACTTCCTCAATTGTGAATATAGATGAACATCAATCTTGCCAAAATGTGAAAGTAAAGTTTCTACCTCACTTGTAAATATAGAAAATTCTTCATTTGTGAATATAGAAATTTCAAGCTTGCTCATTAGGGAATGTAGATTCTTATTCAATTGTGTTCATATAGATTCGTCACCTTGAAGCTTGAAATTGTGAATGTAGAATCCTCTTGAAGCTTGAATTTGTGAATGTAGAATCCCCTTGAAGCTTGGTAATTGTGAATGTAGAATCCTCAATTCCAAATGCCAACAGTAGAATCCTCTTCAAACTTGTTGATTGTGAACATGGAGTGTCTTGAGCTTTCTCTAACGCTTTGACTGTTAATTGTGAAGTGTCGTGTTGTATGGGAGACGGGAAGGCGGGAGGAGAAAACGCAGAACGCGGGAGGAGAAAAGCATTTTGCTAATATTTTTGCACAGACATAACGCGCTAGCGTTATGTAAACACATAACGTGCTAGCGTTATTCACCAACAAAACATGCGCGCGTTTCTTGAATATTAAAAAAAATCCTGGGTATTTAATATGTTTGGTGCATGGCTAAATAACACCTAGTTGCACAAAACGCGTGCGCGTTTCGGTATTCATAAACGCACTAACGTTATTGAAATAATCAAAAAACCTTATTCAATAGTTTATTGAATAGTTTCTATGGGTTAGTAGGTTAAATAGGATTTGGTGTTAGGGGTTTAGGGATTAGAGATGGGGGTTTGTTAGGTAGGGGTAAGGGGCTAGGAGGGGGGTTAGTTAGGGGTAAGGGGCTGGGAGGGGGGTTAGCGAGGGGGAGAGAGAGAGATAGAGAGAGACTGAGAGAGGGGGTTCGTAATGGTTGGGGGGGGGAGGGAGAGAGAAAGCGAGAGAGGAGAGGGTGTTGATTGTAGGGACTGCGAAAGAGAGATGGAAGGCATGGTTAGAGGTAGGTGGAGGTGTAGGGAAGAGAGAGAGACTGAGAGAGCCCGGGTTAGTAAGGGCTAGGGAGAGGAGGGGGTTTTGGCTAGGGGGGTAGCAGATGATGAAGACGACGATGATGAAGATGAAGATGATGATGAGGATGATGATGATGATGATGAATATCATGATGATGATGATGA